>JBAMBK010000623.1:0-327263 GCA_037043435.1 Drosophila suboccidentalis | reverse complement strand
ATAGAAAATTATTGTCCAACATTGAATTGCTAATAATTTTTGTCACAAGCGTTTGATGGTTCACTCACTCGGAAATGAAGGCGCCGTCATTTTAATAACGTTATTTGATTCAATTTTTTATTTTTAAAAATGATTTTTTTTAATTTTTTAATTTTTTAAATGCAATTTAGATTCTTTATAAAGGAAAAGAAGATCTTTCGATTAGACATTATGAGCTAATGTTTCATTTGGTCTAGCATGCGTCATTTGAGTTACAATCGCTGCGCTTCTTAGTTTCATTTCGCTTGCATCTCCAATACAGAATACAGAATAAAGAGAAGCCCAAAATGCTGAGAATTGTATAGAACCAAAACATTTTTCCATTGCTGCTGGATGCGCAACGCAGCTCTTTATAGTCCCTTATCTGTTAAAAAAAAAATTAAGTTGAGAAAAATTCTTCAATATTTACAATCACTTCTTACTGTTCTGCCCACACCTGAGTGGGGCTTTTGGAATCCAAGGAATAAAGGATATTGGCCATCGCATTTCCAGGGATTATCGGCTAGCCAGATTCCATCCAGATATTTGTTGGCACGAAAATAGGAAGGATCTATGGGATTTATCAATTGATTACCTTTTAAAAATATATATGCCAAATTGGGAAAACCACGGAAACTATTGTCTCTAATGGTGGAAAACCTGTTGAAAAAAAAAACAGATTAGATCAGGATTTTCTCTAAATATATAAAATAACTATACATAAACTTTAATTCTATTGCTTCGCTCGCCTACCATTGGCTCGACTGTACGATACCCTTTGCCCGATAATAATTTTTATGAAATCATTTTTAATATAAAATAATACAGCTTTCTTTTGGCGTACAGTCAGGAAAAGAGTTTTATAAAGCGTTCTAAAGATGTGATTGACTCACCTGCAGTACGACAAATCGAGATAATGTAGAGTATTAGATTCCCATTGATAGGGAATTTCACTAATCAAGTTATGAGAAAGATCTAATCCCTCGATAGCCGTTAAATTTGCCAGAGCATCGCTCTCAATTGTGGTTATGTTGCACCAGCTCAAGTCGAGGTCTTTCAGCGAGATGGAGATGTTGAAGCTGAAGGTGATTGCATGAATTGATTGCAAATTGTTGCCTCGCAGTCTCAAAATCTGAATATCGCGTTGTAGCTTCTGGAGATCTATTTTATCGTGGTTATAGTAGGATAAGTCCAGAATGATCAGGTTTCGAAAATAATTTTCACTGAAATTAAGCTGCAGTGCCGGATTATATGATAGATCTAAATGGTACAATCCATGTGTGTCAGAGGCAACATTAATTTGTTGTAGGCCACAATTATTGAGATCGAGCACTTGTATATACCTGGGGGGAATAATCTCCAGCTTCGACAAGTTATTATTGGCCAGCGACAACATTTTTAGCCCTGGCAGCTGATCATTCAAATTGTAGCTCACAGTGGTGATGTGGGCCGATGCCACATCCAACTCTCTAAGTGTTCCGCTAACCAGATCTTGACTAAAACCTAAGCTGCCTAAACGATTGCCACGTAGGCTAAGATGGTTCAGACCTGTCGCATACTTAAAGGACTTATTGGCGTTAATATCTGCCCAACTGGTTATCGAGTTATTGGCCAACGACAGAGTGTGAAGATAGGAGAATCCTTCAAGCGCATCCACGTCCAGTTTATTTATAAAGTTGTCGGACAAATCCAGATTCGCAAGTTTCATAATAGTAGAGTACTGCCGGGGAAACTCCTTGAACCTATTTCCCGACAAGTCCATGTGATACACGGACTCATTGTCAAGGTTGGGATATTCACTGAGACCTCGGTGGGAACAGTTCACATGCCGATAAAATTCATACTCTATGCACTTGCACTCCGAAGGACAATCGACAGCTGAACTTTCACCAGCAATCAGTCCTATAACAAGGATACAGATTGGCCACAGCCAAGGCTCTGACCTCGTTCCAGCCATGCCTGAGAATAGGAAAAACGAGTTTAATAAATCCAAATCTTTGGATGAATAATTAAGAGTATATAAGTATATTTTCAGCTGTTTTTTAAACGGAAACAAATTTGAATAATTGAATCTAAATAAACAATTTTAACAATTTTTATACAATACACATTTCATCCTTATTTTTTTTTGCTCCGATCTATTAAGTCGAATCGTGTATTTATATTAACATATATATGCTCATGTAATATTCAAAAATAGTTTAAATAAATTGAAACACGCGCATCGTCTACATATATATTTATGTTTTTGAGTATATTTATAAGTTTTGTGTGCTTGAATAAATTTTTGGGCGTTTGAGTACCTTAAAAAACACTTTCGAATCGCTCGAAATGCGGCGCGAGACTGAAACTGAAAAATGTGTTCGGATCTCACGCAAAATATTTTTTCGCAGTGATATACAGTGATGGAAAGAATAATTGAAACGAGTAATTTTAACATTTTATATCAATTATTTAATAATATGACGAATATTTGAATGTAGAATTCCGTTGCTTTGTTTAATTTTGAAACATTGCTAAATGGGTATTAAGTAAAATTACAAAGCCAATACAAACTATTTTTTTTCCGATGCAATTTTTAAAATACAATAAAGAAAATTATTGTTTCTATTATTTTTTCCATCACTTTCGTGTGTTAAACATTTGAAAAATAAAGACACACAAAATCATGATACTTTCGAAGATGTTAATAAACATAAGCAAATCTGCCGGTTTTTACCACTGTGCTTGTGTAGTGGAGACTCCATGGAGACTGTCGCTGTCGCTGTCCCCGGCGCTGACGCTGACGTCAACGTCGACGTCGAGTGGCACTTGGGTCGCTTACAAGAGCTTTGACTGTGGCGTTGCCGCCTCGGCGACCAGCGTGGAAGTCGCAACACGAGCACTTTTGATTATCAACATCTTAGGCCAACAGCTTCATCATCATCGTCGTCCCCATCATCATTATTATTGTGGAATGTGCGTCTAAAGTCCACCGTCCAACATTGAATTGCTAATAATTTTTGTCACAAGCGTTTGATGGTTCACTCACTCGGAAATGAAGGCGCCGTCAGCGACCACAGCCCATCCACATTCAGTATCTGTGTATCTCAAGGGCAGACGCCCCGCGGAGTGCGCCACTTGATGGAAGACCCAGTCGGGAGTGCGTCCCCTGCTCAATTAAACATTCTTTTCACTGCCTCTTACAAAAGTGCACTTAAAAGGCAATTAGTTAAAGACTAAATGCACCGTATAATTCAATTTCAACTAAACTGTTTCATTAGCTACATATATCAACTAAATGGAAAGGGATACAAGCAGAAAAATTAATATTTGAGTTGTTTCAACTTTTGCTGGACTAGAGAAACACACAATTTATTTGGAAAATAATTGTTTTTAGAACTCCATTCAGGCATCCTATAATATAATAAGTGTAAATAAAATGTTGATCTTAGTATTTTAAGATTTATATTGAAGGTAAAACTGAGTATAATTTTTTATCCATAGTTTTTTAACTAATTTTTCCTTGAAACTGAGTTTGGATAAATTTAGGGTAGGTCGGACTTAAAGTCGTGGATCGATGGATGACACTGTTGCACATTCGTTAAAGTCCTTTTAGCATTTCGAAATCCACCCTATGTCCGCATTATAAATGTGTACTTACTCGTACCTTCCACATTTGACCCTCAAGACCCTTTCGGGTTTTTTAACTGCTGAACTGATGATTCATACGCCCACTCAAACCAACCGAAATATGAATGCAAAAACTACCACCACTATATATATATATGTATATACACTCTTTAGACTATATATACTCAGCCCTAAAAAAAAAAGAAGTAAAACCCCTTGACAAAAAAGTGCAATGCAATTAATTTTGCGCTTATGTGAAGGAAATTTCGCGAATTAAAGTTGATGTTGAACGGGGGAAAAAGTTCGAGTTGCTGTTGAAGTGACGTTCAATGTGTGCAGAGAACTTTGAGGCAGTCGGATAAAGGAAGGACATCGGGTAGGAATAGATCAACCCTGTGGCACATCTGCATCTTTTTTGTTTGCCAAACATCCGTCGGTCAGGGGCTGTTGTCTATCTGTCAATCTTTCTGCAACACCTCCTCCTCCCCTTGCGCGTTTTGATGTTGCGCCCGTCGCGGTTCATTAAATTAAAAACAGCCAATTTCGTTGCCAAAGTAATACATCAAAAAGCGAACCGTTTAACGATGGGAATGGGAATGTGGACTGTGGAACGTGGAATGTGGAATGGGACGAGCTCAGCTGATGCTGATCCGTTTGAGTGAGAGAAAGGGAGATGTAAAGTGTCATGAATTTGCCGTGGCAGCTGCTTGACATTCGCTACGCTCTCTCTCTCTCTCTCTCTCTCTATCGCAGCCTGCGGCGAATTCAAAAGCTGTTGCTCTCCTCTCTGAGTTTTTATTGAAAGGGCGAACGAGGGTTGTTTTTCCGTTTGCCCGTTTTCAGTGTTCCGCCGGCTGTTGTTGGCAGCGTCTGCTCCACAGTTTCTATCGGTCTACGTTACTCCCATTTTTCTTACTTCTAATTTTTTTTTTTGCAATGGAAATTATAACTCTACCTCTAATTTAAGTTACGCTTTTGGGGTTTTTTTAGTGCCGGCGAAACGCCGAAACATTATGACGCTTGGGGACAGACCCCGAGGCTGTTGTTTGTTTGTCTCCCCTCGCCCGGTCTACGATTTCGCCGTCGCCTTTGTGTCGTTGTTTGTATCCGACAGACACACAAACACACACAGACACAAATATATGTACGAGTTCTGCTGCTACCGGTTGCTGTTATTGTTGTTACTGTGACTGTATGTGTGTGTGCCTTTTGACCGCTTGTTACTTTTTTACGGTTCGGTTTTTGTGGTCTGAAAGCCAAGAACTTTGCACAAATTACACACCAGCAAGATAAACAACAATAAAACACATTCATTGATATTGAAATGGTAAGATTTCGATATAAATTGGATAAGTTTTATTCGAATTTATTCCCAAAGTTATTTACCTTCTGTTGTCCTTTTGTTATTGTAATAATGTCAGGAAATGTTAAACGTATTAAGGAAGTTAAGTTCCATAATAAAAAAGCAAAACTAATGGCTATTATGTTTAAAATATCTTTTTAATTTTAAGTTTAGATCACATATTATTTATTTAACAAAATTAAAAACACCAATGTATAAAAATTACAAAATTACAACTCAAAATGAGTACATAAATAAAAATAAATAAATAATACTTTTATTTAATTCTTAGTTTTTACATTTAAACATAAGAAATTAAATTATTTTTATCAATATTTAAAAATAAAAGTTTATCAATTCTAGAAACCAGAGATTTCTATAATATTTAGAATGCAACTTTGGTCAGAACCAGAATCCCGCTTTTTAGTTAGGTTAAAGATAATTAAACTGAATGCTATCCTTAAATCTTTATTCTATCCGCGACACTTTAAATATATTTCTGTAATTATTTTCTTTACTTTACTTACTTAGTGACCCTGTCATAAAGATAATTATGGGATGTTTTCATTGCTTCAAATTGTTTCTAGTCTATGCTTCCATACAAAAATAAGTCGTATACTTACTTATTTATAAGCCAGTTCACATTTACTATGCCAATTTACAATGACAGTTTTTGTTCAGGGGGTCTGTATAAAGTTCTCCCCATTTATTGTCCCGTATTCAAGGAGAATTCGAATTGCCACCCGCTGCTCAATCTGCATGTTAATTAATAATAGGCATGTTCATATTTTGAATGGAATTCCACACTCGCTTTTCCCCTGTCTTTTCTGTATGACTGGCAGGTCAGATCGTCAATCAGCCAAGAAGGCTAAAGGCTGAGAACTCGTTCCCCTTTAATAAACTTCCCCATTTAAGGGGGACTTTCAACGAATTGTGGACAGGTTGTAATGTTCGGACTGGGGTTGCTGCTTATCCCAGGGATTACAGTTGTTGGTTGCGGGTGCAAATTGTCCTGTGATCTGCGCGTGCTGCAACCCTCCATCGAGGTTTTTTAGATTCCCGCTCCCACTCCCACTGAGATTGTTTTGGTCCAACACGAGTGCAACATGTTGCCGGGATTTGTTTTGTTAATTTCTTGTTGTTGCACCCTTAAATCATATTTGGCAACTCCACGGCAATACCCTGGCAACCCTGGCAGCGGCTGGTACGTTGCACGGTGGTCCTTTTGGTCTCTTTAGCTCAGATTAATTTATTAAAATTAAAATTAAAAATGTATATATATTTTTTTTTAAACTGTATTACTTTAATTATTGCCAAAATCACTTTCAAATTTAGATATCTATTTGCTCTCTATAAATAAAAAAATGCATATCCGTTAAAAATTTTAAAACTAAATTGACCACTGTGCTTTGTATGTCCTGTGCTAATTGAAACTTATGGAAATTGGTGGACTTTACTTTGAGCCAGGTCAACGCTGAGTGTGCGTTAGCTCTTGGCCTTTATTAATTAATGCCAAAAATGTTAAATGTGCTCGTTCGATTTTATAACTTAATCAATGGGCCAGGCCAACTCCAGCCTCGACTCGCATTATGGCCAAAATTCACAATGAATATTTATGCGCGTCTCGGCCGCATGTGAATGTGGCCCAAGACTCTTCCAGTAGCCAACAGGCAACAGTCAACAGCCAACAGCTGTCGACAGACGAACCAGTTGCCCAAAATAGCATTTGTCATGGGTGAGGGGAGAGTGGGAAGTGGGGAGTGGGTGGAAAGAAGGGGACGCTGACGGGGGAAGGGGAAGTTGCCTCATTCCAAGAGCACCCACAGCTTGTTGTGTTGGCTCTAATTTTATTAACACGTTCATCATTCTATGCCACACTCTGTGGCACAAGTGGCGCCAGCCCAGCGCACAGTGGGAAAAATCGCTGGAATTGTGGTATATTAATTAATATATTCTACAATAGCAAAAATCTCGTCTGTCTGTGTTTTATGTTAATTATGGATCTGTTTTACACAATTTCCATAATTTTAGGTCATTTTTAATTAAGTTTTATTAAAAAAAAATTAGCTAAAAAAAATAAAAATAGATCTAAGAGCATTCGACTTATCAAATAGGGTACTATATAGCTATATTTCGGAAAACACAAAATAAACGTCGAAAAAATATTTTTTTGTTGTAAAATTTGTTTAAATTAAATTCTAGGAATACAAAACAAAAAGAAAATATATGTGAATTATACAAAAAAAAACATGAAAAAGGCGCTTGAGACCTATGTAATCGAATAAATTAGAGAAAAAGAAACCCTAATCAAATAAAATGTGAATTTATTTATGCTAATAGAGCGTTTTGTCCCACTGTGCGGCGCCTGCCACTGCCACGGGCAGAGTCAGTGGCAGCATGGGACGGCAATCAGTCTGCCACAGCAGCAGCAGCAGCAACATTACGAGTGTTTGGGCCTGGTTAGTCGTCACTTGCCGCCAACTTCGACAGCGGCTGTTGCCATACTTTTTTGTCTTGGGCGACAGCATTTTAATATTGTAGCGTGTTTGGCTTTTATGCCGGGCGAATTAATAAAAATGATTGCATATATTTGTAATTCTGAATGAGTCGCAGAGAACGAGAAGGGGAGACAGTTGGGGGCAGACATGAGTTGTAAATTTAACCCCCCTTGTTTGAAAAACTTCAGTCTGTTGCAGGCATTTTGACAGCGCGTGCCACAAGCTTTTATTGTCGTT
This sequence comes from Drosophila suboccidentalis, assembly GCA_037043435.1. Taxonomy (NCBI): domain Eukaryota; kingdom Metazoa; phylum Arthropoda; class Insecta; order Diptera; family Drosophilidae; genus Drosophila; species Drosophila suboccidentalis. The sequence continues at coordinate 319,556 of JBAMBK010000623.1, read as the reverse complement.
TATACCCTACTCCCAGCTAAGATTGTAGGGTATACTCGCGTAAAAGAGACTTGAGATTCAAACTGTCAAAAATTTAAAATATCGAAAAATGGAAAATAAATTAAAATAGTAAATAATTTTTAAATTAGGATTTACAGGATATCACAAGAGTCGACTCCGCATATGATTTAATAGTATTCTTATTTCATGCAATGTCTGCAGATGAAAGCGTTTTAGAAATATTTCAATATTGGAATTCATAGCTCTGCCTCTATCGAGAACAATGGGGAGGGAGAGGAAGAGGGAGATGGGTAGAAAGAAGTTGAATTCATTCTGCATTCTTATTTCAATATATAATTTTATTGTGAGGCAGTTGAAGTGATTTACAGGAGAATCGTCAAGTTGACATTGTCCGGTCATCAGTTTAGTTAGCTGTCTGTTTACATACAAAGTCGTGATTACCAGTTTTACGTAATGTACAAGTATCTCAAGCGATTCTCAAGTCTGAGAGCGTGTCGTGGCACTTCAATAAGATGCTCAGTTTCATTTACACTTGACACTTGATGTGCTGCTGTTGTCATTCATTATATTTGCACTAAACTAAACGATTTATTACAAATGCTACTCGGGGATACTTGAGTCCAATCCCCACTAAAGATACTGTATCTGTATCTCTATCTGTATCTGTGTCTGTGAGTGTGTCTGTGCCTTCATCTTCATCTCCGTCTCCGTCTGAGTTGTCGTCACGTCACACAGATGAAATCGCCGTGATGTAACTTTTTTATCGATTACATTTCACGCCAAAACAGCAGCTGAAGCTGCCTTCGACGCACAGTGGGACACTTCGCTAGAATAGCTGCAACTTATTTTCATATCTGCAAAAGTTGCAACGAATTTCTATGTATTTGATGTAAATCAAAGAATATGTTATTAAATTTAAATTTATTACTATATTTTTATATTTTGAACATGATTTCTTTATTTTTTAGCTATGAAATCCAAGTTTTAAAAAGTTAATTGTTTTGTTTATTGTAAATTTAGTTTTTTTTAATTGATGTTCTATTTTGAATACATGTTTAATTTATTTTTTAGTTTTAAATAGTATTTGTAATGAAACAAATTAATTCCTAACATAACATATGAACGACTTTCGAAAACTTGCGTTAAAAGCAGCTATTTTAGCGATTTTTTACCACTGTGCGAGGTGGAGAAATTGAGAATGGGGGAAGGGGAAGGGGGGAACTGTTGCCGTGTCGGTTGTTGACTCTCTGGTGATTTATTGTGTTGCATGCAACGGAGAGACAACGTTGTCTCTTTCCGCATTCTCTTCCCTATATTCGAGGTTCAACTCTATCTCTATCTTCGTCTCTCATCAATTTCAGTTAACTGTACCCCCCTTCCCTCCATATTCCCAGTTGCCACCCGCTTCCAGTTTCGTCAGTTGCTCATCAGTTTGACGATTGTCACACTTTGATACTTTGAGTTAAGCTGGCCAATTAAAATGTCGTTCTTAATCATCGTCGTTGTTATCGTTGAAAATGCATTAATTTATTGTGCTTAATTTCTTTCGCATTTCATTTAATCTGTTTTTATTGTGTTTCATTTGTCCTCTTTCTATTTCTTTCTCTCTTTATCTCTGCTTTTTTTAATGCACTTTTTTCAGAGCCAATGCGGGTCACCAACATTCGAGAAGGAATTGCGCGAGCAAATTGAGAAGTAAGTGACAAATCAAATTCATTTTTCAAATCTACACATCTATAAGTGTGTGTGTGTGTGTGGAAATTGCAAGCATGTTATATCATTTATTTTCATTTATCTACACTTAAACATGGCTAATTCGTTTAGCAAAAGATACACAATATCTTTTGAGCTGTGGCTTAAAGATACAAAATCCCGCTCAAGTATCTTTTATTTGTGCACATTTCTGATTACAAAACACAAGTATTTATAGCCATATACTAAATAAGAGTAGAATTATGCAAATGATATGCTGGCAAGATTTAAATATTTACGAGCTCTCGAATTGCCTTATGTTTTATGCATTCCATTACGAAAACTGCACTGAGAAACTGTAAAGAAAATTGTAATACACAGACACAAAGAGTGAGAGAGAGTGAGAGAGGCATAAAAATGAATTGTTTTGGTTCATTTTTTGTTGGTGTAACGAGTATGCCACATAATTATGCAATTGTAAAAGAGTTTTTCGTTTTTCGCGCTGCTTGTGGCCAAAAACTACGTAAATATTTCATAGAAACTCGTGACTGAGAACGCCTTCAACTTCCTCAGTCCTCGGTCCTCATTCCTCAGTCAGCGCCATTACGCACTCCAGCAAATGGAAATGGAGGGAGAAAGAGTCTACACTCGGAGAAAAAATGCTTTGTAAAACTAAATACATTAAATAAATACATGCATTCTATGGAAATCGCATTAAAGTTAAATAAAAACGAACACTTTTATTCAAAAAAAAAATTCAAATTTAAAGGTATTTGGAAAATTCCGTTTGAATGATGCAAAACTTTCCTTAACCCATTAAGTACCCATTGAAAATTTTGAATTAAAAAAAACTCTTTTCAACGTTTTTCAAAAATATTTTTCCTAGTATTTTTTATGTTTTGAAAATTGCTAAAATTCTATTTTTTAGCCCCTTTTTCCTACTTTTCACACAAAAAGTGTCTTTTTAGCAATTTATAGCAATTTTCCAAAAATCATATATAATTATTTTTTAATGTTAAATGAATTTGATTTGAAAAAATTCGAGAAGTAAATTAAATTTTATTCATTTGTAAATTTTTGTAAGCAACTTAAAATATTAATATTAATCAAAAAATATTAAGTCACATATTTATCATATTAAAATTAGAATTCTCAATCAGTTTTAGCTTACGTGCAATGACGCTTTTGATTAAATATGAAAAATAAGAAATATTTAAAAATATATTTAAATTTTAAGTAGATATAAGAATTTCGGACCACTGTGTCTCTGAGTGTAGACTGATCCGACTTGGCTTAGAGCCTTGCAACAAAGTTAACGGCATTGAATGCAATTTTCCAAATTACTGAGCAGCGTCAGCAGAAGAATTGGCCAGACCAGAGCAAAAGCCAACTCGAATCAGGCGGGAAAGCAGCTAAAGCAACTGAAGTCAGAGTTGGGCCAACAGCAGGAAGCATTTATATCGCAGTCAGGGCCATTTTCCATTTTCCATTTGACCATTAGAATCATGGTCCGCGAAAAGCCATCAATCAGTGCCGCACCAGAATACGATTCTCACTCTCTCTCGCTCTCTCTTTCTTTCTCTCTCTCTGGAGTCCAGAATGTAATTACGGCAATTCAAATTCGCGCATAGTTTTGGTCAAAATGTTTTTAGCCACACGCACAATTTTCCCCCTTTTCCACACACAAAACACACACACACACACATCACAAAATGATTGCAACTTGTTTTTACTTTATACATTTATTTTTATTATTATTTTTGTTTTTTTCTTCTCGTGCTCAGCATGAATCGCATTATGAAATCCAAAGAACGCAAACAACTGCAGACATGTCGGGATCACAAGGCACTCCAGGTATGTATCCAGATATCTTCCTTGATTCAGATGTGGTGCTCTGCTCCTGCTCCTGCTCCTTGTGGAGCTTTGTTGGTGTTGCTGTTCAATTTGCCATTCCTCTTGCTAATGTGCTGCTTGGGGGGAGGGGGGGTCATACTCCCAGCGAGGGCGGCACCACAAGTTCCAAAAGCTATGGAGAATAATGTTTTTTTTTGCTAAAAATAAAAATAATAGAAAGCATCACATTTTTTTGTATTTCTAAAAGTGCTTCAAAAAAAAATATTTGTAATATATAATACTATACATTAATATATGTATGTATGTATTTCAAATTTTGATTAAATTTTACATTGAAAATAGTACTTATATTTATTCGAAAACTGCAAAATATAAAAATTATGAAATAACTCTTAAAATTTGAATAATAAAAACCATAAATAAAACTTATTTAACCATTTATATTAAAACAAAAGTTTTGACATTATGACCTTACAAAAAAGTTGAATCTTTTAAATATTAGAGAGCTACAAGACTTGAAAATTTTTTGTATTTTGTAAATTATCAATAAAAATCTTTTGTGGATTTTCAGAACGTTTCGCTAAAATAGAAACTTTGTATCTTTCCTTTAATTTTTGTTACTCTTTGCTTCAATAAAAATGTTAAAAAAAATTCAGTGTCAGCTGAAAATTCAAGCAACTCATTGAGCTGCCCTCGCACAGTACCCAGCATGTGAAAAAAAAAACAATTTGCACTGAAGCGCCGCGTTGCGGCAAAGAGTTTTCAGTTGGAGTCGGAGTTTTTCCCCCCGCTTAGTCTGCGACTCGGAAAATGGCACAGGAAAATGGAAGTTGAAGTCGCTGCCACTGTCGATGACGAAGACGAAGACGCAGAGAAAGTCGAGGCAGAAAAAAGTCTCAGCGAAGTCATAAATAAACGCATAAATTCATTTTTAAGAACAATGTTTCCCCTCGCTCGCATTCGGCGCATACAAATTGTCGCTTATCTGGGCCGACTTCGAATTGCTGTTGTTCTTTAAGGCAGCCACATTGTTGTAATGTCCGTTGCTTAAAAAGCATAAGGGTATATTGGACTTTATAATTATCTATTATTTCACCTAATCTTATAAAGATCAAGTAAATAGTGCAGGATTTATAGCTGTTTTCAGTTTTTAAGCAATGAATACGCCTAAAAGTATGCAGTGGTTTTTTTCTATTTGCATTCTAATGCATTGTGTATCGAAATCGTGTAACGGGTATCTTATAGTCGGGGTCTCTCTTGTTGTTTTACTTGCTGTTGATGAGGCTCTTTTGTTTTTTTTGGGTCCTCTACTTGCTTTGTGAAATTGATTGAGCGTTCGCATTAGAGACGCCTCGCTGAGCATCTTTTCATTACCCCCTCGACACAGAAGTAAGAAGTATAAGAAGTTAGAAGGAGTCTGCTCCGATACTCGCCACACTCCAAACATTTCCCAATTGAATGGGCTTTAAGTCAAGCTAACTGAATTTTCGTAAAGCGACTCTAATGAATCCAATCCCAAGGTTCAATTCCAAACATTGTTAGTTGCATTGACCTTCGGGCCAAGTTAACAAGTTGCCTGTCAGTTGTTTACTTGTTCAATTCATGGGTTTTTCTTTGGCCTTACATTGATGAAGTAGGGGTAGATGTATGTACAAATGTAGATGCATGTAACTACTCACTTAGCACTTGAAATCATTTCAAAGTGCCACAAATTGTGTGATAAATGAGCCAGTGGCGACCCTCGTCAATGCAACTGTCGTCGGACTGCAGTCACCTCAAGGTTCCCCAACTGAAACACCCTGTAACTGAAATATATACTTTTAACTTTTCGTATCACATTTTAAAAGAAAAACTACCATTTTTCGTAGCTGTGCGCTAATTCTACTACTCTCTACTCTTGGTTATTTTCATATTAAAAAAGTGTAGAAACATATTTAAGAATAGTTAATAAATGTCCTGTAAGATGTTGTGTAAATATATTTTATTTATTCATTTATCTTCTCTTACTTATAAAATGATTAATCCAAAAAATTATTAATCCAAAGTTATCGATATCATCGAAAGAGCTTATCGAGTCGACGAGGCTGTCACAGTGCCAACATTTGTAGAATTGTTTAATAACGTTTTTGTATATTTTGAACTCTCCTAAATTTGTTAAAACTCCACCGATTTTCATGCGGAATGTCATTTTGACCATGTTTTGACCTTTAAATTGTTTCTGCATCTAAACTTTGCTCATTTGCGTACCTTCAATTTTTTCGATAAGTTCAGATATTTTCCATACCTTTCCCTTGATGTTTTTTCAAAAACTTTTAACTCCTATAACTTCGACAGAACCAGGGATTAAAACCCTAACTGAAACCGTAACCTTTAACCGGTAAAAACCGATTGAAATTTAAAACCGTAACTGAAACCGTAACCGAAAAAAAAAATTTTCATCTGACCGAAACCTTTAAACCGAAACTCTGTAAACCGAAATTACCGTATCGAAACCGTTTCATTTATAAGGGTTAATTTCGGTTTTCCACACATGCTAAAAAAAAAAAATAATAAAAGCAAGATGCAAAAATTATCTGCATCTCACTGTCTTATGCATGTACACTAGGGTGGGTCAATTTTTTTCTACCCAATGCGGTTATCAAAATCGTAATCTACGGTGAATTCTAAGAAGATTTGCCCAAGAAACCATAGGTCTAAAATCATTTTCGAGCTTCCGATTTTTAACGAGAAACTTTGCGTATTTTTTTGTCATTTTAAACACGCGTAGATACCTAAGCGAGTGCATAAAAAATATATTGTTTCACTTAACTTTTTTTTAAGAAAATTATAAATTTTTAAAAATATAAAAATAAAATAAAAAACTAAAATTTTATTTTTAAAATTTTTTATACATTTAAAAAAAAGTTTTAAATAATTAAAATTTAAAAAAATGGCATTAATTTGCATATGACCGTTGATTTACGCCCTTTTTAGAGCCACGCCCACTTTTATTTTATTTTAAAAAAATGCCTTGATGTATTGAGATTATGTACTTCAAGTTTCAACCCGATATCTAACCTAGTTCAAAAGTTACAGATTTTTGCCACCAACATTGGCAAAACAAACCGAAAATGGGTACAAAATACATGCAAAATACATATAAAATGGTACCAAATTTGTATGCATTTTGTACCTATTTTCGGTTTGTTTTGCCAATGTTGGTGGCAAAAATCTGTAACTTTTGAGCTAAGTGAGATATCGGGTTGAAATTTGAACTATATATTTTTAATACTTCAGAGCATTTTTGGAAAAAAAATTGGAGTGGGCGTGGTACTAGAAAGGGCGTAAATTTACGGTCAAATGCAAATTAATGCCAATTTTTGTAATTTTATATTAAACATTTTTTTTTTTATTTTAAAAAAAAATTTTCAAAATAAAATTTAATTTTTTTATATTATTGTTACATTTTTAAAAATTTTTAGTTTTCTTGAAAAAATGTTAAATGAAACAAAATATTTTTTATGCACTCGCTTAGGTATCTATGCGTATTTAAAGTGACAAAAAGATACAAAAAGTTTCTCGTTAAAAATCGGAAGCTCGAAAATGATTTTAGACCTATGGTTTCTTGGGCAAATCTTCTTAGAATTCACCGTAGATTACGATTTTGATAACCGCAAGGTGCGTTTTTTTTTGGTCCATACAAATTAACCCACCCTATTGTACACACATACAGTGTGCCACTAATGTCGTCATACAGCATAAATTTGTCAAATTTGGGTATATTAAAGATGGTTTGATGCGGGTTTTTTATATTAATCTTTAAATCACTTAAATTCCGTTCGAATGATACAAAAATTTCTTTAACCCATTAAGTACCCTTGGAAAATTATGAACTTTAGAAAAAATAAATTTTTCAAGTTTTTTCCTCGATTTTTTCGAAAAATATTTTAATGCAAAAATTTTTTTGAAACAATTCTAATAGCAACTGCAAAAAAAAATTATCAAATATATTTTTGCTAGTATTTTTTATGATTTTTTGAAAATTGTTAAAAACCCACATTTTGTATGAAAAAGAGGGATATCGGGTTAAAATAGTAAATTTTAGCAACACTGAGAAAGTAATGCGCTTTAGTATTATTGCAAAGAAATTTTTTTTTGTGAACCGAAACCATACCGATATTTCAAAACCGAAACACACAAAAACCGGTTCACCGTTACGAAACCTTTATTCAAAGATTTACCGTAACCGATAACCGAAAACCTAAATGCGAATATAACCGAAACCGTAACTGAATCCGATATTCGTTTCGGTTTTAATCCCTGGACAGAACTCAACCGATTTTTATTCGGAATGCCATTTTGATCATGATTTGGCCTCAAAATTGATTCTTCATATAAGTTTTCTTTATTAACAAAATTTCAACTTTTTCGATAAATTCAGATATTTTTTTTTCAAAAATTTTAAACTCCCCTAACTTTAACGGGGAATGTAATTTTGATCATATTTGGGCAACTTCATTGATTCTGCATCAACATTTCCTACATTTGGGGAATTACTTGATATTCAAGTGGATCAATAACTGAAATCTCTAATCTCTCTCTTCACTCTTCCCGTCCACAGACACGCTTTGCGAGGCAGGAGAGTCTGTTGCACTCGATGCAGCAGGAGAATCGGGCGCTGTTGACGCGAATCCGACAGTACGAGCATTGCCTGGACGATGTGATGCGGAAGGTGGTGGACGCCATTGTGGCGGAGGACAATCTGCGCGAGGAGGTGAGCATGCTGAAGAGTCGCGTGCGGGATCTGGAGGCGCAGAACGCGGCGCTGTCGGCGAGTCCGGTGAAGGGGCGGGGGGACGAGGGATACTGCACGATGAGCAGCGGACAGCCGCAACCATCGAACGGGCATTTGGAGGATCTGCCCGAGGAGCCGGAGCAGTGGCTGCTGCCGGCAGCGGAGCCCTGTTCCACGGAAATGGAAGACTGGAGCATGTCGCAGGAGGAGCTGGCTGTGATAACCTTCGACGATGAGCGTGACCATCAGCACCTGCAACAGCAACAGCAACAGTTGCAGCAACAGTTGCAACTGCAACGTCGGAAGCGGGAACACGACTGGCTCTGGCCCTCGAGTGACTTCATCAACTCGACCACCGTTGAGACTGACTCCCTGACCGACGGCATCGCTCACCTGCTCCAGCAGAAGGTAAACTACTTATTATATCATATTATTCCATATTCAAATGTATTTCAATTACCGCAGATTGTCTACTCGGAGGATGAGGAAGTGGCCTGCACTGATTTCACCAACGACTTTTACAAGTTGGTCAACATCCGCTCCAATTCCTCGCGCAGTCTCTTCTCCTATCTCGAGGGCGAGACGGATGACGAGGACGAAGACGAGGATGAAGATGAGGATGACGAGGAGGAGCAAGATTCGAGCATGTCGGGGAGTCAGGCCAAAGCGCGCTCGAGTCCCACGCCCAGTGAGGCGGGTCGTGCCCAGCTGACCAGCTGCTCCTCCAGCGAAACCGATGAGCATTCAGTGACGCATCCGAAGCAGGAGCAGGAGGATGCGGAGAATGAGGAGGAGGAGCACGACTATGCGGTAATTGAGGAATGCCGAAGACGCGTCAGTGACATTGAGATTGAAGATGTGCCGCTGATCCTAGTGGCAGCTCCTCATCCTCATCCTAATCCGCCTCCTCCTCTCACTGAACAACAGTGCATAGCACAAATCATAAAAACGGAACTGCGTCGTCCTCATCCACCCCATGTGCTGGTCAAGTCCAAGTCGGTGCTGGAGGATCAGGAGCCCAGCTGCATTCTGCGTCACAATCAACGCCGCGAACTCGAGTCCAGCGTCGTGCGCAGCGACAGCATCAGTTGCTCTCTGATGGCCAAAATGGCCAAAACAAAGGAAACACCATCAGCTCCAGCTTCAGCTCCAACTCCATCTCCAGCTGTCGTGTCCAAGCTCAAGGAGCGTCTGCTGCAACGTCAACGTTCAACGCCTCCGCCGCCTACAGCCAACTCCTGGCGCAGAAGCAACGGCTGGAAACGCGTCACGTCGCCAGTGACGACGACGGACAAGGCGACGGACAAGGTGATGGAGAAGGTAACGGAGAAGGCGACGGAGAAGGTGACTCTACAGGCAAAGGCGCTTGTTTCACCGAAGAAGGTATGCACAACTCAATTTTGATATTCCTGATATTATTAAGGGGGTATTACTGGTTGGAAGGTTGTTTTTGGACCTTATTTGAAAACGGAAATAGTTATTTAAGTTCTTTTTTTTTTATTGTATTAAGAACTTATTGAATTAAATAAAAAAAATGTATTTTCCTTTATACGAGGGCTGTTCAAAAAGTTGTCGGCCTTCAAAGTTGGACGTCGAAAAAAAAGGTATGCTGCTTGCGGCACGGATAACTCCACTTCGGATCATCAGAAATGTTAAAAGTAAACGGCGTTAGATTCATTACAGATGTAATTCGGGTCCCTATCTCAATCATCATTTTGCGATTTTTTTTACAAAATGGCGGCCATTGAAAAATGAAAAATCGATTTTGGACAATTTTTAAAATTATGGTGACAATTCTGCGTCGATTGCACTTTGTTTCATCAAAATCGGTTCAGAGCTACGGTCGCAATCAGTGCCGCAGCTTTGAAAAAAGTGGTTTCGAGATAGACGCGTTTAAAGTTTGAAGTTATTTTTTTGCATCAAAACATTTTGATGCATTTTGGCGAAATCATTGCCGGACAAAAACGGCCATATCTCCTAAAGTATTTCGAATTTCAAAAAACCCTTTTAGAATAATGTTCTCAAATATCCAAGCTATAAAAATAAGCAAAAAAAAAAAATAAAAAATAAATAAAATGTTTCCCAACCAGCAATACCCCCTTAAACGACAATTTTTATGTCACATTTTAACTATTGTCAAATGTTTTACAGGAATCAAAGTCCACAAAGTCATCGAAGTCGTCGGAGCTGCCAAAGAGCTGTCACAAAGTGCCGCCGACGCGGATTCCCACGTGCATTCACACGTCAACTTCATCGTCGACTTCGACGTCCTCGTCCTCGACCTCGTCGACGCCTTCGTCGCCGTCGCCGCAGACACAGACGCCGCAAAAGCTTCCAGCGCAGCAGCAGCCACAACGTAAATCCAAAATTCCACCGCCGGTTCCCGTGCGTCGTTCCTATGCCAGTTAAGAGAAGCCCCCAACAATCTCATAAGGAAACACAAAATTAAAGGAAATTTAAAGACCCTATAATAAATTAAGTTTAAGATTCCCTTTTTGAAGTATATATTTAAAGAATTCAAAGTATATATATATATTTAAAGATTTAAAAAGACTAAATTGTGATATATTCAAACTAAAACTAAAACCGAGGAGACAGTGAAGAGAGCGAAGAGCAAAAGTATAATAATAATTATTACGACAACATATTTATATTGAATATTGAAGTTTTTGAAGGTGTTTAACCCATTTGTTCATTTGTTTTTCCAAGTATTCAAACGATTTAGAAAAAGATAAAACACTCGACATGCTCTATATGATTTTGTAGAGCATCGTCTGAGGTGTGTGTTCTAAAAAGACATGTGTTCGAAAATTGCATTTACAACTGAATAAAAATCTCTAAAGAAAAAATAAAAATACTATACTATACATGATAATGATAATTGATTTGGAATAGCCAAAGCTTTGCTCAATATCTGAGCAAAGTGAAAAACCTAAAAACTTTTCTAAAACTATTAAAAACTAATAATAACATTATTATAAAATTGTAGTCTTCCGCACAAAAATAGAGCATGTATGTAGATTATCAGGTTAACAGATCAGATTATCAGATTACCATTAAACTCAACTCCTAAGTCGAACACTTTAGTATAAATGGGTGAAATGATTTAGACATCTTTACAATAACGTACATACTATATATTAAATCATATACTATACTATATATAGTACATACATGCATAACATATAGATGGTTTCGAAGCGAACAAAACAAATGACAACAATAAATTGTAAATATAAATATATATAGATTGATATATTGGGAACCTCTTCTTCGACTCTAGTTAGTAAGTCCCTCTTAAGTAGCCACGATGTGAGACTAAAGATTAAACTAAAGAGCGAACTGAGCAATCAGTTAATGCTTCTTGTTTGCATCACATCCTAATTACAAGTTACATACATAAATATATATATGTCGGAGATGAGATTTATTATATTGCGCGGCTTACTTTGATAGTGTTAACTAGTATTGTGAATCCTACTAGTGTTGGAAAGTATTAACATTGCTAGAGTGGGATGACAGCAGAGGCTGTCATCGAGTGTGGCTCTGGTGTGAGTGTCAAAGTGGATGACTGTGCAATAAGGTGTCAAAGAAGATGATTTGGCAATTAGGCTGGTGACACGACACACGCAGAGACTCGCTGCACTCTTGCTTTTGGTTATACGGAAAGTTACCAAGAAGGCCTAAAAATATCTCGAACTACGACATCAGAAGTGGGATCCTATTCGCAGCCAATATCACCGGATGAGCAGTTTCGTGCTTTATTGGAGCAGCAGAATCGCAACTTTCTTGAGTTGGCTAAATCCTTGCGCGCCACGACAAAAGAGTCTCAACAAAATGGCGTCACCAAGCTGCCAAAATTCAACGCAGATGTAGCCGGTGCCGATGCTACGCAGTGGTGCGCCACGGTTGACATTCTCTTAAGCGAGAAACCCTTACATGGCAGCGCTTTAGTTCTGGCACCATGCGAATCGTTTGAGGGCAGTGCGTCATTGTGGCTGTCGCAAATTTGTTTTCCCGGGATCACATGGGAACAATTTAAACAGCTTTTTGTGCAGAGGTTCGAAAGCACGGAGACGTCGGCAGTTACCATGCTAAACTTAATCAACAGCCGCCCCAAAGCCGGTGAATGCTTGCCGTATACGCGAGCCGTAAAGTAACATCTCTGATGACAAAATGGCGTGGTATGGAGTTGGAAGAGATTGTCGTATCAGTCGTTCTTGGACATATGGCGAAGTTCGACCGACGGCTGCAAAGAGTGGCGTACACAACGAATGTTCAGAACCGGCGTGATCTACAGTCGGAGCTACAAGTTTTTATGTTGGAAAAGCGCCGTCAGGATTATCCGGATGAGGGACCTGTACCAAAGCGCACGAAGTTATCCACCATAAAGTGCCATAACTGCGGCAAGATGGGTCATAAGAAGTTTGAGTGCAGAGCAACGATTCAAGTTGGAGGGTCTATGCGTGATGGCGAACGTAAAGTGACTCAAGCGTTTCAGCAGCAAACGAAAACCAACATCCAGTGTTACCGCTGTCAGGAGATGGGACACATTGCTACACGTTGTCCGAAGGGTGTCTCTGGAGGCGGAAAAAGATTGGAAAAGCGAGTGGAGTTGTGCGTCGTGGAAGACCCGAAATCGCAGATGATGCAGCGAGGCGAAAAATTTCAAATTACATTTGATTCTGGAGCCGAATGTTCTTTAGTTAAGGAGAGTATGTCTAGCAAGCTAATGGGTAAGAGAGCAAACAATCTTATTACGATGAAGGGCATTGGAAATGCCAATATTTATGGCACGGTTCAAATTTTTAGTGACGTAGCAATGAGAATTGTGTTGAAATACTATTTAATCCTGCACCCGATAACTCTCTTCAAATTAATATTGTAATTGGTCGTGAAGTTTTAGCTCACGGATTGTAAGCTATAGTATCATGCGACGGTGTTAAGTTTGTCAAGACTAAATCAATTAATGTTGGTTATGTACACTGAGGTTTTATCGTTAGTGGGCGTTTTGCGGATGACTGGCTTTGAAATACAGTGTCAAGAGCGGAGGCACTTGACGCATTTTGACTTTTTGTGTAGAAATCCGCTTACTCCTGAGATTAGGCCGGCTCATGATGGGGTCGTGGAAAAGAGATTTAATCTAACGGAAATTTCTGGAACAAAACATAATGGAAGTAGTGGCAAGGTGTAAAAACTTTGATCTCACTGAGTATATGGCTGTAGAACGCTAGTTGAGAGGTGGAGTTTTGTGTCGCAGGATTCAGAGGAATTCTAGGACTCGTTGTTGCCTATTGGTGGACAGTGGTCAGTCATGGGTCGGGCGCTTGTGTCAATCATGCATCTGATCAATGTGGAAGTTTCACCGAATCAAGACTTGCTGAGTTTTGTTCGCCACAAGGTTTTGAGTTGCTTTTGGTTGCGACGTGGGCTGGTCGCACCGGCGGAAGGGTGAAGTGAGTTATGGGCGCTTTAAGAAACTTATTTACTGCCGTTAGGAGAAGCATTAAATTATATCAAGACGCGTTTGGAGAAGTCCAATTAGCTATAAATTATACAGTCAATCGGTTAACGAAATCGAGTCCCTTAGATCTAACTATTAGGTAAGATTGCGCGGCCTTTAGGTTTGCTCATTATTGGTGAAGAAGAAGCTCAGGAGGAGGAGGAAGTGAAGGAAATTAGAGTACGGGCTAAAAAAAAAAAAAATTTGCAAAATACAACATTATATGAAAGCACAGATTTAAAAAAAAGTATGGCTAAAGTAATCAACTTTAAGGATGTTGATCATTTACTTCTTAAGAGTGTAGAGAGACACCATGTGAAATTAGACCCGAAGTTCCGAGGACCTTTTGTGGGGACGGAGATATTGAAAGGCATGAAAGCTTGCGAATTTTGTCAGATGGACAGGTGCCAAGTGAGTTAGAAATCGACGAAACTGAGCTATGCCCGCCAGAAGCAGTTGAAACAGACTGTAGTATGTGAAACAGTTGAAACAGACTGTAGTATGAGAAACAGTTGAAACAGACTGTAGTATGAGAAACAGTTGAAACAGACTGTAGTGTGCGAAGCAGTTGAAACAGACTGTAGTATGTGAAGCAGTTGAAACAGACTGTAGTATGTGAAACAGTTGAAACAGACTGTAGTTATGAGAAACAGTTGAAACAGACTGTAGTATGAGAAACAGTTGAAACAGACTGTAGTGTGCGAAGCAGTTGAAACAGACTGTAGTGTGCGAAGCAGTTGAAACAGACTGTAGTATGAGAAACAGTTGAAACAGATTGTAGAAATGGCGGAAGATGCAGGGTTGTCGATACTCATGGGGGTACCTGACCAGGCTGGAGAGTTGATGGGTTATCAAAAGAACTCTAAGAACGACAAAGAGAATTAGAAATGAAATGTTTAATGAAGTAAAGATTAATAAGAATGTTAAAAAAAGTTAAAGCGAATTGGAAGTTCAGAAAACGATTGTTAGTAAGAACCTAATTGGAAAGTATCACTTAATGTTATTACTTATGTAATAAAGAATAATACACGAGGACGTGTAATTTGTCAGAATGGCCGTGTCGGAGATGAGATTTATTATATTGCGCGGCTTACTTTGATAGTGTTAACTAGTATTGTGAATCCTACTAGTGTTGGAAAGTATTAACATTGCTAGAGTGGGATGACAGCAGAGGCTGTCATCGAGTGTGGCTCTGGTGTGAGTGTCAAAGTGGATGACTGTGCAATAAGGTGTCAAAGAAGATGATTTGGCAATTAGGCTGGTGACACGACACACGCAGAGACTCGCTGCACTCTTGCTTTTGGTTATACGGAAAGTTACCAAGAAGGCCTAAAAATATCTCGAACTACGACATATATATTGATATATACAGATATATACACACATAGCAAACGCACTACGCTCGACAAAATGAGAAATTATAAATTTAAGCTCGTATAAACATTATAAATGTATTTTCTTAGCGTAGCAAGTACAAAATAAAAAATAAAAAACAAAACGAAAAAAATGAGTTACGAAATATAAATTATTAAACCAACAATTATGGTCTATTATTTTACTCAGGCGACTTCGTGGCGTTAAATCGTTTTAAAACTACAGACTATTTTTTACAGAGGAATAACATTAATTTACATATAGATTAAGACGATAAAATAATTACATAAATAATGAAAACATTTAGAAACAATAAATTTAAATTAATTATTTTACATTAGATAGTTCTTAAGAATTAGAAAAGCATTTAGATAAAATCAGTTCAAGGCGTTTTTGCAATTGAAATGTTGTTAAACGCAATTCTGGTTCGCTGATCCAGCAGCTCCTATACAGATCGCTATATGCACCCTCCAGATACGTTTCTGATGCTGTTGACAGATTACAGAAATAGTGCGCTAATCTTGGTTGTTTGTTGCGTTGCTTTTGTAGTTTAGTTGCTCGTTTATTTACACGCCCATGTGACGTCTCAAAGTTGAGATTACGACGCGCTTTTTTAAACAAATCACTTGATAATACGACATCCAGCTGTGGATTAACTTGGTTTATGTAGCTGTAGATGAGATCGACAGAGTTGTACTTCCTTTCCTTACAATAACAACCAATTAATGGCAGACTTGCAGCATAATCTGAGCCGAGTTGTAGCTCCTCAAGCCGTGTATAGTTATCTGGCCTCAGGTTGTGCTTGACAACTTGATAGGCAATGGTCTCATTGCAGCTGAGGGTATAAAAAGGCAAGCGGCGTGCTTGCAGCTGCCACATGGTAATCCCCAAGGAATAGATGTCCGAGGCGCAAGTTAAAGTCGCGCAACGCAGCGCTTCTGGCGACATGTAGCGCAGTGTACCCTTTGCATTGTTCCGACTGCTGTCGTCGCAAGATTCATCCAACTTGATGGAAGATCCAAAGTCACATAGCTTGCATATATAGCTGCGATTATTTGAATTCGCTTTGATGCCCAGAGCAATCAATATATTCGGTGGCTTCACATCCAGATGCAAAACACGCTGTCCATGACAATAACGTAACGCTGCCAGAACATCCAGCGTTATGCTGTTAAGGAGTATACTTATTAGAGTAACTGTGAGCACTCGAGTCATCAAATCAATCACTGTCACTTACAGCACTCTGTGCACCAAGGGCAGCGGCAGCGTGTCCACCACACGCTGCAGGCACAGTCCATTGGGACGCTCCATGATGATTAAACCAAACTCAGGTGTCGATTCCAGCTTTATAAGACGCACAATATTCTTGTGCTTCCAGTTGAGAACATGCGCCTCACTGTGCAGCGTGGAAATGGCGCTGTTTTTAATGATCTTCAATGCCACAGCGTGCTCTAAGGGCAGGGTAAGGTTTGAAGGTAATTTTAATTTCAATTAAAAAAAATAAATTTTATGACGTACCGCGATAAATGGCCTTGAACACTGTGCCAAAGGAGCCCCGACCCAAAATGTGACACCTGTTGGACTTGGACTCTGGTGGGCCATCTTTGAGCAGCTCGTTGCGCTTTGGTGTCGTCAACACTATGCCCTTCTCTTTTATACATGCCCTAAACATTTATTTAATTAGTTATTTACTTGTAAATATAAGTTAAATATGCATTTCTTACATTTTTATCTTTGTGCCATATAACGGTGCCTGCCTGCTCTTCTTTCTTTCTTTCTTTTAATTTCTAGCCGCCTTTGCGAGCGTTGCCACTACCATTTCAATTTAATTAAATAAATAAATAAATTAATCTTGTAATTGTGTTATTAAATAAAAATGAATATTTACTTCAACCTAAAACTATACAAAGTAACTGATTCAGAACTGATGAAAAGAGATGAATAAGAGCCAAATGGAAAAAAGTGCCATTGCGCCAACAGGAAAAAAGGGCCAGTTTCGGCGCAAAAACGCCAACCGTGCCCACTACGTTTGTTGATCAAATATTGATATATCGATAAGCAAATAAATAAATAATCGGAAAACATTTCAAAGTTTCAAATTTCAATTGACGTTACTTTTATTTTACACTAATCCACACTCTTTAAGCTTAAAGTAAATTGTCACATTATTTAATTTTAAGAATTGTTTAGTTCAGATAAAAAGACGGCAGGCTTACACCTCACATAAATATACTCGGCATGCATTATAGTTTAAGAAGTAGGAAAAATGCTAGATACACGATTTTTACAGTGATAACAATTTATCGAGGCATCATTTTGGGCTTAATACTATCGAAATAAATAAGCTTCATGTATGTCTTTCTCAATTTGGCTTTCCCAGGTACGGTCACTGAACGCGCGCCTCGTGTAATTTCTCAGTTTCTATCCTCAGAGCCTGTCACAAATAATAAAAGTATAATATAGAAAATTGTGGAACAAATAAATGCATGTATAACTTACAAAAAAGGCTTCCTGTATTTTATCTGTGATGAGTTTCCGTGCCACAGGTTCAGGCACTTGTTGTCTTTTCAGATCCTGCACGTAATCGTTCAGATCCAAAGGCTCGCCAATGTTGATCGTAACATTCTTGCCCAATTTAAACATGTATGGCTCAACATTGGGCAACACGGAGTCCATGCCCTCGTGCCACATGGGCAGTATGATTGGCATTCGGGGGGATTCATAGACAATGCGGCCCACTCCCCATTTCAGACGAATCTCCTCCTTGGTCATGTTCACCTTGCCCTCCGGAAACACATGCACCCAGTGTCCCATGGCGCACTTCTCGATGCACAGATTAATTGCCTCCTGATAAACGCCAATTCCACGCACAACCGGTATGCATTTGCCTATTACAAAGATAAACAAATGTTTAAATTAATTTACAATTTCAAGTTCCGGTTGAAAGCTATCTTACCGAACATAAAGAACATGGAATGGAGCTTCCTGGTGAAGCAAATATCATGGGCTGCCATCGACCATCGTATGCGGAGAGTATTGCACACATAACGGATTGGCAGCACGCCCCAAATTCCGGGATCGTCGAAGCAGGAATGATGATTGGACACTGTTATTAGGGGTACTCCCTTGGGACGCTTTGCCACCGCAGTCGTCAGACGATCCTTGTTATAGACTTTCGTCTGGCTCAACGCCACTAAAAATAAAAAATAATAAAAACAATTAATACAATTAATTATTACAATAAAAATATGAGATGAAAAAAGATAAGTAAAACAATTATTAATAAAATATTTAAACTAATTTTCAAAATAAATAAAACTGATAAACTGATGGATTTAAATAATTTAAAAATATGCAATTTTACGATGGATTGGATTATTGGATGTTTTACAATGAATATGCATAAACAAAAAGTGTAAAGAAAACAGGAAGAATAAATATAATTTATCATGACCATGGATCATTTAGACGAAAATATATAGAAACGGTCTAAAAAGATTCGCGCCAAAAATAAATTCTAAGATACATATAGAATATGTATGTCCAGATATTTGTATAGCTACAAATGCAAATAAATATTGTGACTACCATAAAAATCTGTTTAACTAACGAAAGATCAGAGCTCAGAAAGAAGTTGTTACCCAAGAAGTGCAACTTACCGAGCAGAATCTTGCTAAAGATGCCCACGAGAGTGACCACAAACTGACTGGCGATATACCACAGAGTGGAGGGAGTCCGCAGCCGAGGGAATATCCAACTGATGTCGTAGGGAATGTCCACGCTGGATGCCATGTTCGAGAGTGCTGGATTGCCCTGGCTTCCCTGCGACTGACTGTCCTGCCGTCTTAGGGATTTATCCGCCGAAGATTGCCGTAGATTGTTATGCGATGAAGACAGAAGATTCTCCTGGTGATTCTTCTCCTGCTGCTGCTGCTGCATTCCCGATGAGGATCTACCATCTGGCACTGGATGAGCCTCTGGGGCCTGGACGTAGTGCTGGGAGGGATCAATAGAAGTGGAAGTGGAGCTTAACATCTCAGAGAAACGAAATCTACCCATAAGCCAGAGACTCAATCTTAGCCAACTTACGGAGGGTCAAAGACTACTTTGATTTTATTTTTATTATTATTATTGTATAACGTAATTGTATTAATTTCCAGCTGAATACACATATTTCACTTGAATTTGACATTTATTATTGACAGCAATTTCGAAATTATTCAACAGTGTCAGAACAGGACAAGAGAGTTAAAGAGCGAGAGAGCGACAGGGTGACCGAGCGAGAGAGAGCACAGAGAAAGACACAAAGAAAGCGTAGTAAATACGCATTTTGAAAGCAACAGAATTTTCTACGTTCCCAATTTAAGTTTTACATATATTTAACTAAGGCCGTGTTCACCAGAACAAATCGACAACAGAATATCGATGAAATTTGTATGATTATTCTGGTGAACGGCAGTGATGAGAAATCATGATTTCAAATTTTGTGATTATGATGACTGAAAATTTCATCACCAAAATAGTACGCTGAAATTCTCTGATTGTGATGCTTTGTTATCGAAACAACAAATCGTAATCAACAAGATTTGAAAATAAATAGGACAAAATTAATAAGGAAACCACTTTATTAATATTAATTTGGTCTTTCTAAAAAAAAATGGAAAGAAGACGCTGGAATCTGCGCATTTTTAAGGAATATGGTTATCAAAAGTGCTTTAAACTTTCTTATATAAAATATTAAATGCGCATACAATGTTGGCTTAGTTATTGATTAATGTAACATATCATTTATTATTTTAAATCTGGCCTTTCGCTGTGTTCATTCCCATTGCATTAAGTATTTTGTGCCAAACTGTTTTGAATTTTTTTAATAATTATTAAAAACTTTGACAAAAGAAGAAACGACAACTTTGATTTTGCCTTAAAATTTCATCAAAGCGTTCACCAGAAACCCATCAAAAATTTTTTGATTTCTGATACATGATTACTGATCGATTAGTTCTGGTGAACACGGCCAATGTTTATATATTTAATATATTCCTTAGCATTTTTATTTTTTTGGCGAATTTAATTAATATTTATTTAGGAAACCGACACTCAAAGTTCAATCAAAAAGATTCATTTATATTAAATTGACTCGCCTTCAATTAATTCAAAATATTCGTGCGTTCGCAGTTTTTCAATTACAATTCTTTTTCTTCTTCCTTTTTCTTTTCGTATTTTGCTGTCGCCCATTAACGAATCTTAATAGACCCACAACCGTGCGATGGGAACTTGAAAGTGTAACTGATTTTTAGACTCGACAATTTTTCAAGTGCAAACTACACTGCAATTCGTAAGAGAATTTCTACTAAACAGAGAGAGAGAGAAGAGAGCTTGGACAACAGTCAAGTGTGGCAGCTGGCGCTATCAGTAAATATTTATCAGTGCAAAAGCGAAACAAAAAACAAAGTGTTGCAGTGAAAGCACGTTTTCACAGAGATTCTCGCTTTGTTTAACCTTGCATGCTATTTACACAGAGAGAAATGCCAAATCTGATTTAAGATAGCGCGCCAAACTAAGATTAGTTCACCACTGGACTGCGGTGGGTTGCAAGTGTGGTGAAAAATTCTGAATTCGATACTATCGATACTAAATTTTCAAAACAATCCCGGCGCGCAACTAAATCTAAGTAAATTTTCACAATAGCTGAATTTTGTACGCAATAAGATTGCAATCGTCTGTTAAATTAGTCTATACAAATACTGTTGATTAAATAAAATTTCTTCACATATATATATAATAAGATTATCGTCCGTTTCCTGTGGTTAGATGGTTGCCACTTCGCTCCATCGAACTTTATTTAGTTCTGCAGCTCTTAATATTTATGTATGTATGTATGTGTGTATATGTATGTAAATATGTATACATTTTTATATATTCGAATACCTTAATTAGATGCAAATCGATGGCAGTTATTTACTAGATAGACCTTTAACCTGTATTTGGGTTTAATATGAAGTCTTACCCTCGCCCCCAAGGCGTGAATGCGCTGGCCATTAATACTCCGTAGGTGTCCCAGATTCAGATCCAAATGCCACAAGCATCGCGTGGTTACCGGGCACAGCACGTGATACACATGATCAGGCCGCACACGCCTTAAATTTGTAAAAGCAGCCATCAGCATGATGAGCACTCAATTTGTTTGATATGTATATAGATAGATGTGTATAACGGATGGCTAATTTTGAGTATCGCACCCACGCTTTACATAAGCGTTATTTATCTCAACGATACACTTGCAAAATTTTGGACTTGCGCTGCAGACGTCGACGGGTTGTTTTTTTTGCAGAGGTAAAGTTTTCAGCAGCTCATCAACGTTCGCGCATTTCGGGCCGTGAAATATGAGTTTGTGCCTGCCGCGCACTTTGGCCGAAGCGCGCATGTCTGAATATTTGTTGTTGCTGCAAGTGAAGCAATAAAAGTAACTCTAGGCCAAAAAGAAATGTAAAATAATTTATGAATTTTCAATGTAAACAAATTGAAACAGCTGATGGTTAGATGGTTGCCACAGTTTCTTGGAACCAAGGTTGCCAGACGTTTTCTGGGAAAATAAGGTTGCAGCACCGTTTTGTTAAACACATTCGGAGCGATTCGACAACTCTATTCCATTTATATAAATTAACGTGGATAAATTCAAGTTTTGTGTTAAATTCAGAATAAACCATGTCACGTAGTGCACGCCCCCTCACATCAGCCCGTGTGCTACACAAGATTAAGGAGCTGACCAAGCCGGCAAGTGATGCAAGCACTGCAATCAACCGCAATCCGCGAAATCTGGAAAGATTACGCATTGCGTACAAACCTAGCGGCTATCACCTGGAAAAGCCTGGACGCTCTTACTGGCATACCCTCGAGATCAACACCAGCGGTCGCTATGTTAGCGCCGATGTCAAGCACTTTGAAAACGGCACCATTTTGAGTGCTAGCACCTCGGAATGGGCAATCAAGCAACAATTGTACAAAACGAACGATACTTCGGCATTTGTGAACTTGGGACACGTCCTGGCGCAACGATGCCTCCGTGCTGGCATTACCGAAATGACCTGCAACGTCGAAGCAGTTGCCGGCAGCAAATTGGAAAAGTTGCTGCTGGCCATTCAGGCTGACGGTGTCAGCTTCAAGGAACCCAGTCGATTACCCAACACCCAGCCCTGGGATGCTTATCGTCACGAAAAGCCCTGGGAAGTCTCGGAAGAATCTGCAACGTTACCAACACAACAAAATAAACAAAAATAAAAAAAACCCGATTTTGTTTTCGTATTCGCTTAGAATAAACGTTGATATTTGTTATGCTTATTACAATGAACCATCACTGTTTTATTTGTTAAAACTAGCAGCAGTCCGTCGTACCGCTCGTCTATTCATATTTGCTCTTGATGTCCTTCCATTGTTTCTGCAAAAATGAAATGGAATTTACAAATGCACTTGTTTTGTCTCTTACATAAGCATAAAACACTTACGCCTTTGTTGATGGAGTCGAATATCATGTTCGAGCTGACATCGAGGGCGCGCTCAAAGAAGAACGCCGATGCAATGATGGCCACTGCGTAGGTGGAAGTCCGCTTGAACAGGGTATTGTAGATGACCTTCATTTTTCCAAAATTTGTAGATCAAATTTTATTATTTGCAAGCAAATTTTTCTATTGCTCCGCACGCCAGTGAACAAACAGCTGTAACAAACAGTGTGCAACAACGACGCAGAGTTGTGAGTTCTCAGTGCTGTCAAATATGAGATTTAAAGCATGGCAGCCCTATCTATTGTCGGCCAAGTGGCAAGGCCAGCAAATTATTTTCATCTGAGTGAGACGTGTTTTCGACAACTTCTGAGATAAACTTGAAAGTGTGACGACAACAGAGCTGACTTCTCTGCTTGCATTTAGTTTCTGATTAAGGATCTATTCATTTTCTGCATATTATACACAATGGTTGATTTAACTGACGCCGGCTCACCGTTTCAGCAATCTATTCCCAATCTCGCATTTTATGTGCCGGCTGTTGTTGTTTTTGGATTAGCAGGTGAGTCGAGTCTCAGGTGCATCCAAACAGTGGATTACAAAAGCAATGACCCTGCACTAATTATTGCGTCATGCATGAATTAAATAGCAATAAGCAAACATATTGTTGTAAACCAGTTTTAACATCAATGTCCAAAGAATTGCAATTGGGGTCAAAGAAACTTTCACCGCACAATAAGAACAAAAATTATCTATCCCCCTGTCTCAATATTATAGCCCTGTCTCTGTCATTAACTCTCCTCGCACTTATCTGACTTCTTAGAGTGCATTATCTTAGTGCTTTTGTTTTTGTGCGTATAGTGAATACGTGTACTTCAAACATCCTGCTTATCTTTTGGTTGCCACTTAAAAATATCTGATTGAGTCAAAAACAAAAACAAACAAAATGAGCCAAAAGCGCCGAATGTTAAGTAACATTGAGTTGCACTGTTAACGCGTATAACACTAACACATTGACACTCTTCTCTGTTAGTTTGCAAGTGTTAGTGACTTTTTCTCCGCCAATGCGCAAGTATTAGTGTCTGTGTGAGTATTAGTGCGCGCCGAATTTGAAATGAAAATTTGCAATTTTCCAAAATCAATTAAAAATTCAATGAAAACAATTTGAAAAAAGGAACAAAATCCAAAATTCTGTAAATTAGTCAAGTTCAATCTAGAGTTGGTTTGGTGCCGTTAGCTCTTCGCGTGGCGAAGTTAGAAAAAGTGCAAAAAGTAAGAAAATTGTAAATTCGAGAAAAGTCCAACAAGAGTTCTGGTGAAAGTTTCAAAATTCTAGCTTCAAAATTGAAAAAGTTAGTTTTTCGGTGGCCGCAAATTCTATGAGTTGAAAAACTAATAGAAATGGGGTAGAAATTAAAATCGGGTAACAGGCTCGCAGAACAGCGCTAAATTAGCAAGTAGATGGCGCAGAAAACGTTTCTAGCACAGTTTAGGACAGTGTGCGAGCGGTATAAACATACCTCAAACGAGCGGTACGGCTAGCTATTTGGTGTGAGTTTTAATGGCCGCCAAGGAGGAGGAGCGAGTGACAAATGCGCGCCGTTTCAATTCCGTTTTAGTTCTTCTTTTCAACAAACAAACAACACACAACAATCACAAACCATAGAAAAACCTAATTCTGAACTAATAAAAACGGAGCCAATTCGAAAAAATAAGTGCCATTGCGCCAACAGGACAAAGAAGAGCCAGCTTTGGCGCAAAAACGCCAATTGTGGCAACCGTGACTTCAGTTTCGTTTTTATTTTTTGTGTACGTATTCAATTTTTCTTGTCTAAAAATATTGGCGCTCAAAAAGTTGTTAAATGATAAGTTCGAAGTGATAAGAGACGAACGAACATTGCGTGTTTTGTGTTTGCTGTCTTCTTCTTCAGTGTGCACGTGTGTAGAGTGAGTTGATTGTCATTATCCACTAATTAGTTGTAAATTAATTTGTATATTTTACACAATATTGCTTAGCTTTAGAATTTAGATGCATGTTGTTCATACTCAGTTGGTTCGTAGCATTCCCATACTGACTTGTATGTATTTTTGGTTCGGCTGATAAGCGCGCCTCTTCAGTATTTATTATTATAGAAATCTTATCGCGTATGTAGTTTGTTCTTATTTATTATTTACTGACTTCCTCGGACTACCTTTAAAATATGCTGACGCCGACAACAAAATACAAAGCGCAGCGATTCGAAGCCACATATCTCACAAATAATGAAATATAAGCAAACTGATTACAAATAAGTGTCAATTTATAATTTAGATTTGAATTTTAGCATTCAGTTTGCCAAGACAGCGGTCAATACAACACGTTAGTAGCTCTTATTTGTTCAAAAAAGTTTTGTTTCTATTTATTAGCGCGAGTTTCTTAAGTTTAAATAAATTTAGATAATGCAGAAATGCATAGTTTAATATGATTGATTTAAAAAAAAAAGTAAAATAAAAAATGAATCGACTCGCAGCCGGTAGGATTCGAACCTACGCTCCCAGAGGGAATCTGATTTCGAGTCAGACGCCTTAACCACTCGGCCACGACTGCTGTTGAGTTGAGTCGTCTAAAATGCCATTTGAAAGAAACAAAAGAGAATGCGTTACTCTCTGAGCGTGCAAGTTGCGAATTTTATCAGTTGTCAGTTGCCACGTAGAATATGCGATACAAATATTTTAATTGAATTTGATTATTTACAACTTTTTAAGTATACTATGCATTTCTTAAATTATTTTAAATTTAATACTGCATGCTGAAAATGTTTGTATGCTCCTGTGCAGGTTTTGTGATATAAATTTATAATTGTATATGAAGTTTATTTAATTTATAACCTTGAATGAATTTATTAAATTATATTACAACTAATATACATAATTTAAGAAAAAAATTAAATATATAAAGTAGTGTAAATTAAATACAATTTAAATTTTGTATATAAAACGTAGTTCAGAACTGAATTTTAGCTAAATATTTGTTTGTTTTTGTGGAGACTTGACTCTCAACTATACGAATTTATAACTTCCACCCAATGCAGAGAGAATAAACCGTTAAGCACAACAATCTACATAAACTAAGCAAGCACACACACGCACAAGTTGGGAATTACAATACAAAAATGGCACAAGATCCACTAAATCAGCAAGCATTCGCCGAGGATGTGGCTGCTGCAGCTGCTGCTGGTGGGGATCAGGGCTTTGCGATGCCACCAGGAGGCGGTGGTCCTGGCAGTCCAGATTTTAAAATGCCCAGTGCCGATGAAATCTGGAAAATGGTCGAATCCATGGATGGTATTTCGGATGATGAACGTGCCGAGCTGCGCGAAAGTATTTTCAATCCAAAGCCATCATCGCCGGAGGATTTGTTGAGGCAATACGCACATCCAGGCCACAGCTCTAGAGAGTATATAATATTCTTTGTGATGATAGCGCTCGTGCTGCTCGTCTTTGGTAAGCAGAGTTCTGACAATCCCAATCATAGAAATTCTAAAGACAACCCTCGCCAAATGTGGCACCTAAACATACAAAGTATATACATTCGTTTATCTGTATAGTGTGCGCTGTTAAAATACTCACATTATTGAGAATATGTTGGTTTATAGGTGTTCGATTTTCGATAAGATAGGAGAAATCCACCACTAAATTTGTAGTTGCGATAAAAGCTTTAACCACGACAGTCAAGTCCAGTCCACTCTGCACGTTGTAGACGTTGTTGAAGGGCTATGCCGATCGTAATTTGTTGATATTCATATTTTTTAGTTTTTTCCAAATTTTACAAGTACAAGAATGAGTGCTAGTGACGAAGATTCGATCATTGCACAGCTGAAGCGTTCGGTTGAGGCCATTGTGGCCAAGACCGGACCCAACAGTAAATTCGCTGAAGATCTGATGCAAAAAATTGGCAATCTTCAGACCAAAATGGAATCCCTCAATGAAAGTGATCGTCACAAGTTCATAAGCGAGATGAGGGGTTCCTTTCAGGAGGCCATCGCACGAATCGAGCGTCGCTTGTTGACGCATTCCAATTTAGCCCATACCTATTCCACCTCCATCTTTGTAGCTGTGATATTTCTGATCGTCTCAGTATTCGGTTAATTATACAAGATTTCAATATTTATAAACATCTATTAACCTTTTACATATTCTATGCAATTGCAGCTCTATTTGGCTTCAAGCTGTACAAGTCGCTGACGGAGAAGGAGCTCAAGAAACAGGAGAAACTCAAGAGCAAGCAACAGAAGAAAACAAAGAAGTCCAATTGATTGATCGAAGCTTCAAATACTTCCGGATACTTGCAATAGTTATAATAATGCAGTAGAGATTCATTAAATTTATATTAAATTGAGAAATTGAGAAACTTAGGGCAAACATCATATTAAATTTGCTGTAAATGAGTAAATTGTCTAACAATATGCATATTGCTTAATATACAAGTTATATAGATTGAAATTGCAGTGCGTGTTTAAATTCATTTACTTATTTATTACCACTATCATTATAAAGTGCCATTAAACAATATTATGAACATGTCGTGACCGTGTCGTGTCAGGTTTTCGGCTTTCACTTGTTGCTGACTCTTCTTCCTGATGGTTTGGCCTTTAGATTCATTTATGGCCTGTCAGCACCCAATAAACTAAGCTCGTTGCCGTTGCCATGACAAATAAATAAATCGTTTTGTCGAAGCTCATTCCGTCAGTTATTCTTTCAGTTGCTTTCTAGAAATATCCCAAAAATCATACAATATTACAATGTCCTATTCAAATCGTAAGTTTTGTCGTAGCTTTTCAATGATTTGATTAATTTTGTTTTGCCTTAAGGTTATGGCTTTGATTTCCATTTGCCCGACGGCGGTTGGTGTAATCCCAAGAACGACATGTACTTCCGCCGTAGTGTCGAATGGGTTCCGGTGCGGAGTGCTGGTGTTGGACGCTCGTTTGCGATTACCAACGGTGTGATTTATCCGCGCGTCATCGGAATGCTGCCACGCTACGGTGGACACGTGCCCGGCGAGATCTTTAATGTGGGTCACTCCTTTGGACGCTCCACAATCGACGCTAAACGCTGGCTGGCCCTGCACCGCGACTAAATCGAAATCAATTACCAATGTTTATCACAAAATTGTTGTACTAAGTTTAAGCACCTACTAAATACTCTTATGGCATCTATAAAACATTTACGAGTTTCGCCTAAGCAGAGTGAGATTTAAATATAGCGCCAAGTAACAGTGTTGCCCCATCAATTACGTTTACTAAAGGAAACGTTCACAATGAGTCTGCACTGATATGTTGTGATTTTTCATTTTGTCATTTCGACATTGTTAAGCTTTCGCTCTTAAATAATAAAACTTAGCTTTACTTATTTATTTTACCTTTATTTACTGACTTACCTCAGTACAAATGAAGAAGAGTCAAATTTAGCGCCACACAACATCAGTGTTGCCCCATTTAATAATTAAACATTCAGATTGAGACGGTCACACTGCGTCTGCTCTGATACATGATGAAATTATAACAAGGTGATGAATTCGCTCTCTCTCGGGCAACAATTTTGCCGTCAGCTCTCAGAGAGACTCTGACGTAAGAGAGGCGACAGAGATAGATATATAGAAAACATGTTTTGTTTGGTTTTCTATACTCTTCACTCATTTTCGTTTTGTGCGCTGTGCAATATATAAAATAAAAATAAAAAGCAATGGCATGTTTGTCTTATGGTTCATGTTGCATTTTTCCACATTTGTCTCTTCTTAATATCTCTGGGAACACAAACCAAACTCGAGTTTGAGCGACAATTTAATACAACCGCTTACTACGCCGTTTGCTTTCGTATTGAAAATCGTCGCCCTGAAAAAGAGGACATGTCAAACGAATACATGACCTTTATATAATTTCATCATGCTCTGATATGTTGTTGATTTTCGCAATTTCACCATTACTTAGCTTTCTTTCTGCTTGAATAACAAAAGCATGAGTCTAACGCGTAACTTTTTAAATTGCAGACGTAATTTAATAAATATTTACAGCAGTAGCTTTAGTACAAGTGCAATTAAATCACAAAATGTGCAACAGGCGACAGGAACTAAGCGAATTTGCATTGTGGGCGCTGGTCCCGCCGGTTTCTATGCGGCACAATATTTGCTCAAACAGCTGACCGATTGCGCCGTCGACATTGTTGAGAAACTGCCAGTGCCTTTTGGATTGGTGCGGTAAGCGGAGAGAGAGAGAGACAGAGGGAGTTATTTTAATTGCTTGTGGTGTTATTATTGACACCATTATCAAATCCAAGGATTGGTCCAACTACAGAGCGAAAGATGCCATTGAAATAGTCTGTAAGAGTGAATGAAAATAAGAAAACTACAATAATGGCGGACAATAAAAGATGGCTGCTTACCGCCCACTTGCTCTGGACTCCATATGGGAGAGGGAGATGGAAAGGGATAGGGAGAGGGAGCTCCTGCAACAAGTGCCCACAAGCAGGCGGCAATTAATAAAGCGTCCGTCCACATCTTGAGCCCAGTGATAAATGCATTTGGCCACCGATCACTAGGTGCTTATATATATGTATTTAATCACTCTGTGTCGGCGTCGCGTGTGCATTCCAAGCATTTTCAAACTTATCAACTAATGACTTCTCGCATTATGCAAATCAACTGAAATTCCAGCTTGTGATAGAAATCGGTAGGAACATGGTGGAATTACTACAAGGTCACTTATTCCGATGTTTCAAGAACAGAAATCGATATCGGTGGATAAATCAAACAATCTCATCTCATGCGATACTTATATTTGTATTTAAATCACTAATTGCAGCTATGGAGTTGCGCCAGATCATCCCGAGGTCAAGAATGTCATCAACACGTTTACCAAGACAGCGGAGAATCCGCGCCTGCGTTTCTTCGGCAACGTGACGCTCGGCACGGACGTGACGCTGCAGGAGCTGCGAGAACGTTACCATGCCGTGCTGCTTACCTACGGAGCGGATCAGGACCGGGAGCTTCAACTGGATAATGAGGAAAAGGCGCATGTGATTTCCGCACGGAATTTTGTCGCCTGGTACAATGGATTACCCGGGGCGGAGCAACTGCAGCCGGATCTAAGCGGCCGGGACGTGACGATTGTGGGTCAAGGAAACGTTGCCGTCGACGTCGCTCGAATGCTGCTGAGTCCAATTGACAGCCTCAAGGTTCGCCATAAATACAGTTGAACGTGGGCTAATCTAATCGGGTTTCTCACAGCTCACAGATACAACGGAGTACGCGCTCCAGGCTCTGGCCGACAGCAAAGTGGAGCGTGTCCATTTGGTGGGTCGTCGAGGTCCGTTGCAGGCTGCCTTCACCATCAAGGAGTTGCGCGAGATGCTCAAACTGCCAAATGTGGAAACCTGCTGGCGGCCAGAAGATTTTGCGGGTAAATACTAAAGCTAGAAAGCTGCGATTCTAATCTTTGACTTCAACCACTTTTAGGGATTGAAGCACAGCTGGACAAGCTGCAGAGGCCACGCAAGCGGCTAACGGAGTTGATGCTCAAGAGTCTTGGGGAACAGAGCAGCCGGAAGGCTGGAACGATCAACAAACAGTTTCTGCCCATCTTTCTGCGAGCTCCCAAATCCATTGCAGAGCGTAAAATGGAATTTTCCATTACTGAGCTGAGGGAAAATTCAGCGGTGGCCACTGAGGCGACGGAACAATTGCCCGCCGATCTGATCCTGCGCAGCATTGGCTACAAATCCAGTTGTGCCGATGCTGGCATTAATTTTGATGCCCATCGCGGTCATGTGTGCAATCGGCAGGGACGTGTTCTCCTCAAGGAAAACGATTCCCAAGCTGCTGAGCCTGGCCTCTATGTGGCTGGCTGGCTGGGATCTGGACCAACAGGTGTCATTCTGACCACCATGAACGGTGCCTTCACGGTGGCCAAAACAATTTGCGATGACATTGCGGCCAATGCCTTTGACACGACATCCATTAAGCCCGGTCTCGTGATGGACAACAACAGTCGCATTGTCACCTGGCAAGGCTGGCAGCGCATCGATAAATACGAAACTGAGGCGGGAAAGCCGAAGGATAAGCCGCGAGAGAAAGTTGTCAGCATTCCAGAAATGCTGCGAATCGCTGGCGTCTGAATTCAATTTAGTTTTCCTTTATGTTTGGATCAAGTTAGTCGACGAGCTTAAAGAATTTTCTTGTGTACATTATTGTAAATATGATAATATGTTGCTATATGTTTATTATATGTTTGGAAGAATTACTAAACAAAGCCAAAACAAACTGTAAAATTTAATTTTTTTTTCTTCTAAATTTCGGTACTCTGTGCATTATCTGTCAAAACTTTTATATGCCAGCATTTCATTATTGTATTTAAATTGTGCTAAGTTAAATGCTAGGTTTCCAAATTTCCCGTGTTTTTTTTAATTAATTTGCAAAAATGGAGCAAACCACAACGCCCGAACCACATTTGGTGCCAGGGTAAGAGCTAAATAGGAATAGTCTACGATCTAAACTTGAATTGAAATGTAACCGCCAAATGTAAGAAGTACCAATATTAACATTTCTATACCGATACATCAAGCATCTTGCACTGATATGCTTAAAGAGTTATAGATACCCTAATAAGGCGGCTGCATTTAAAATTCAAATTCTATATTTGGACCTGCCTAAGTTCTCCATTGATAGGTATACCGGCCACTGTGCTCAGAATCGTGAACGAGTGGGAAAATCGTATGGCATCCAAACCCACAAGCTGCTCATCGATCCGTGTGTTAATCATGCGCCCGAATTAATCGTAGCGCCCATCGACGCCAAGCCCGATTTAAAGGACTATCCAACACAGAATGAACTCAAGATCCTGCATGATCGCGAGGAGTTTGTGGACTCGGTCTACAAGCACCCAATTATTCCAGGTTACGCCGGATTTGTGCCCAATCTGTTCACACAAACCGGCAAACGATATGTGGCAGCTGCATGCGCCGGAGTCGCCCAGCACGAGACGTTGATGCAGCGCTACCGTTGCGACAATCGCACTCTGCGACATCGGGATCTGCTCGAGAGTGGCAACGGTCTCTTCGAGCACAAGTTGAACGAGCGTCTGGTGAGTTTATTTAAAGGCTACAAATATTCCTAAACGCGATTCCAAAATTGGGACGGGAAGCAATTCTGGCTGTTTTTATATTTGAACTTCCCCCCTTTTGTTGATATCGATATTTCCTGTTGATCATCTATACTTATCGATATATTTTATTACCAGTATTTTTAAATGTTATTGTTAATTTTGAAGGTAGCTGCAATTAAATATATATTATTTTTCAGCTACCGGGAACTACTTATCGCGCGCCTTTGATACCGGTAACTGGTCGTTCCAAGGGCATCCGGGAGGAATCGTGTCCGCCAACCTCAGAGAAGTTGAACTACAGTAAGTTCACGACGCCTCATTTCCTGGATGACGACGATAAGGATAAGTTCATCATTAATGGCTATGCCGCCCACATTCCAATGGCTGTGACACGATTTGGGGAACCGAGCAAGGTGTTGACCCATCACGCCCTCTGCAGTTTCTCCAACTACATGTATAAGAAGAAGCGCGACAAGTGGTGCTGTGGCCAGGATTTGTCCACGCCCGCCATTCAGTGTCCCCCCGTTGGACACTTTGTGCTGTATCACAACAACCATGGCATGATTCCCAGCTATGCGGGACATGTGCCCGGACACTTGTACAAATACGGTCGCACTTACGGGAAGACCACTTATCATGCAAAGCGTTGGCTCGAAATCCATAAGGATCTTATGGTTCTGCCGGAGATTGCGAATTTGGATTATGAGTACTAGCTAAAGTGTCAGCATTCGCCCTTTGTGTAATCAACTGTCTAATTGCTCGGTAAAAATAAAAAGGCTGTATACATCAAATCTTTTTACTTCATTTCAAAATACTGGTTATCGATATTGAAAGAGTTTAATCGATAGCAACAATGTTCTGCTGTTATGGCTCTGTTATCATGTGTTGGTGGAACTGCTAAATTCAAATTAATTTTCCTTTTTGAAAACCTCCTAGCTAACCGTTAACCCTTTAATAGAAAAAGACAGATATAAATTTAATGCACCATTACAAAAATTTTTTCTTATTAATGAAAATGTCATTTTGTAATGAAAACTGAGTGCTCACTGTTAATGTAATGTTATTTTACAGTGAATATTAAGTTTGGTGCCAAATTAACCACAGTTGTGGTGTGTTGACACACAAACAACATATCCTCTCTCTATCTAGCTATTGCTTCTACGTCGTTGCAGCAGTGGCTAAGGAAAATAAGTTTTCGTCGAATTAAGGTGTTTTAATTACGCGAATCGTTGTCAATGCCGTGAACAATTATAGTTCAGTGCCTCAAGTGCTTGGCAAAAATGTAAATACTGCAGTTTTGACCACAGAACGCGTATAAAAATCCATGAACGCCAAAAGAAAAAAATCTCTTCCGAAACGAGCAATTCAAACACATACATAGTGCCGCACTGTTTTTACCATAGCGCTTATATTGGTACCGCAGTGAGTGTAAGCGAGTTAAACAGTACTGTACGGAGATAACATACATTTTTGTACCTACCTCTCTTTAAGTGGTGAGTTGAATGCCGATTATTGCACCCTGCACGCAATTTGTGGCGCGCGGCATATAAGTGCAGCATTGGGGCTGAAAGTAAAAAATCAACATGTATCTGAGATTTAGACGTAAATTTCTTGAAGTGGCTTATCAGCAAATGATAAAAATTGTGTTCGGAGCTTGGTTCAATGCATGCAAACTCCGTGGGTGAAGAATGTAAGGTTCAGGCAGGTCACAACACGGTCGGTGCGACCCTACCACAACTTGTTTATTAAAAGCGAACAAACGAATAAAAATAAAAACAAAAAAATACATATGTAATTTGTTGTAGAAGGTGAGATTTACGACTGCATGTTGAGTTGTTGCTGAGAGCACTCAAGAATGAGAACGTATAGAGAACTGGGAAAAACCGCCAAAATGGGTTGAGTTTGTTTTGCATCGATTTTCCGGTATGTGAATTTAATTTTCCATCAATTATAATATTGCAGCAAAAAATAGTAATTCGGAAATTGGAAATGAGTGAAACGCAAGGCATTGGGAGGGAGAGGGAGAGTGAGAAGGAGGCCACCCCCCACCACGACGCAGTGAAGAAGAGCAGTGAAGAAGAGAAGCAAAAACAAGTTGACGCTGCTGCTTCATCGGCAAGTGTTAAAGAATCCAAAGATATCGATATCGATAATGTGCAGGCACAGAACGATCAATGCTTAAGTGTTGTCAAACAGTTGAACTCCACAGTGGATATCAATACGTTGACTCCGTCGACACCTTCACATACGCCACCACAGCTGCTGGCGGCTGAAGGAACAACAACAACAGCAGCAGCAGCGTCAAGTGCAACATCAGCTGCAACAGCCATACCAGAGAATATATTATCGCCACCCAAGTCGGAGACACAAACGGATGAAACAAACACGGCTACGTCGACGTCTTGTTCGCCGGCATCGGAAGGTCAGCGATCGCCAGTGGGAGAAGCGCCACCAGTGCTAGTAAAAGAACCAACAACTCCAAAGCAACAGCAACAGCAGCAACTGAAACAGAAACAGGATCAGGCAACAACTGTTAATGGCAGCATTCCAAAGTCGGGCAAACCAGGTTAATAATACTACCATTACTATTACTACTACTACTACAACTACTCTTGGTACTACTCGTACTGCAACTATTGCTACTACTATTAGTACTACTCCTACTACTACTTCTAATATTGCTACTACTATTAGTACTACTCCTACTATCACTACTACTCTTGGTACTACTACTACTTCTAATATTGCTACTACTATTAGTACTACTCCTACTACTTCTACTACTACTATTTCTCTCTTCTACTTTAGTTATTATTTCTCCTGTTACTACTACTATTTCTTCCCTTACTACTACTCCTTTTTCTTCTTTTACTACTTCACTGTCTCTGCTACTGTTTCTTCTGTTACTACTACTACTACTATTCCTGCACTTCCTGTTTTGAATTATATTAATTAAATTGTTTCTATTTCTTAAAACAGCGCTTAACAAGAAACTAAATAAATCGGCATCCACATCGCCGCGAGCATCGCGTGCGCGGAAGCCAAAGGCCTTGCCCATGTACGAGAGCGAGATCAGCGACAACAAAGTGGGCATCAAGTTGTGCATCAAGAAGTCAGAGGCGACAACGACCACGACAACGACAGAGATGTCCACAGTTGGCGCGTCAGTCGCTGCATCCGTCGCGGCAAGGGCAACGGCGTCTCACAAACCAGCGGCGACTCCATCGAAACCAGCACGCAAACGCGTCCGCAAACCAAAGCCACAGGACAGTGACGAGAGTGAATATGAGCCGCGCAAGAAAAAAACTGGAGGCGGAGGCGGAGGCAGTAGCAACAACGGTGAACGTCAGAAAAAGATATCAACTCAGTCCGGAGAGGCGGACAATGAGCCAGAGGAGCAGAGTGCGTGGGGCCAGAAGTTGCCTGAGGAAGTGCTCTTTCGTGTAAGACAATCCAATCCCAAATAAGACCAAACATTGTAATCTATTGTATCTCATAGATATTTCAACTGGCTGTCGATAAGGAGGGCTGCCTGCCGACGCTGTTTCGACTGGGACGCGTCTGTTCGCTGTGGCGACAGGTGTCGCTGAGGCCGACGCTGTGGCGCACCATGGACTTGACCACCTGGATCAAGGAGAAGTATCGCACGGAACTCAAACTGAAGTGGTTTGTGGATAATCGATGCAGTGCCTGCACTGAATTGAATGTTTGTAAGTAATGTCGTTGCTATATTTACAGAATTTTAAATGTAAACTAAATGCAATATGTAATGTTTTAGCTAATTGGAAGATATCCGACATCAATTGCTTCCTGACCAAACTGTCCAATGGCTGTCCAAATCTGACGGGCATCACGTTATCCGGCTGGAAAGGTTTCACATCGGATCACTTGACGTTTCTGGTTGACAATATGCAAAAGTTGCAGCGCCTAGACTTGAGTTCCATCAATGTAAGCTAGTGTTTAGTTTAATTGATTGAATGATTAACTGATTGTGATCTATTTTCAGGTGGAGATGAATGCCAGCAAGAGTGCTGTTGGCGTCAACTCCCTTTGCAATGCACTCCAGACCATGGGCAGTCGATTGACCCATCTCTACTTGGCACACAATCGTCTGGCGGGCATACCCAACATTGTCAGCATACTTGCGGTGTGTGCAATTGATTAAATAATAATTAATACAACTTGATTAATTTAAAACATACTTCACACACTCTTCCAGACGCACTGTCCGAATCTAACGCTCTTGGATCTCTCAAATGTAACCACACAGGCCACATCTCATGGCGTGTTGTACATAGAAAAGCTGCAGCATGGTTGCCAAAACTTGAGGGTACTGCGAGTTACCAATTCACACATTACACCAAGCACAGCCGGAATGCAGGAGATTGTGAGTATTGAGTGCAAAAAATTAATGGGAGTATCTAGATGGGATATTCGGGAAACAGGATATATTTTTATATTATCTTATTTTTCTTATCTCATCTTTCAGATGGACTCGCCTGGGTTCCCCAATCTTGAAGAGCTTTCCGTGGCAGCTCTGACGGATGAATCGCGCATCATAAGCGATGATCATCTGCAGCGCATACTGAAGAGCAGCTCCAAGTTGAAGCTACTCGACGTTCGCAATTGCACGCGTCTGACGCACGAGAGTCTTATCCGTTTGCCCGCCTGGGATATCAAGCATTTGTTCCTCTCGGGCTGCTCGGTTACCCGAGACATGGGGTATGTTCCCAATGGCTAATGACAATTGAATCAACATTTAATAAATGTAACCTACATTTACAGATCGGGTCTGGAGTTGATTGCATCGAAGTGGGCACATAGTCTCATTGAACTCGATCTGGCCTGGGCAAATGTGCAGCAGCCCATTGATAATGCACTGCGTGCACTGGCCGAAAAGGGCAGTGAGTCTCCATTGGCGTAAGTAAATGAATTCAACATTCTATTTAGAAAATCAGTCAATACTTTGTTATTCCCCCCTCAGTCATTTGAATCTTTGTGGCTCATCCGTTTCCGAGGAGGCAGTCAAGGAAATACTCACGAACTGCGTGCACATGAGCTCAATTAATCTGGCATCCTGCCGTGGACTGCCGCGTGGTGTGAAGCGCCTTATGCAAGGACCACAGGAGCTGCACGAACTGCGCGAGGTGCTTGGCGTGCAATTAAGAGTGCAGTCAGTTTAGAGACAACAGTCAGTCAGCAGTTTCGGAGTGGAGTAAATCAACCATCGTTATGTCGATATTGAGAACAATTTGACAATTGTTTCAGGCTAACGTATATGCACGGTGTAATTACTGATAAGGTGACGTATTCCGATTTACTACAAGGTGACGTATTCCGTTGTACCATTTGATCGCAACAACAACGTTTGCTTCCATGCTGTCAAAATAAAACGGGATTAAGTTATTATATAGCTAAATAATATAGCTACGTCACCTTGTTCTGATGTGTCGAGGCACCTTAAATAAAATTCATCCTTCGCAGTAGCGAATACGCCACCTGTAATCATTTCACCATGCCCGAAAAGAGAGCAGCTATGTTGAATACGTCACCTTGTTAGTAAATTCACCTCGGAACGGTATTTAATTTGTTGCATACTTCAATCGACTACAATGTAGCTATAATAAGGTGATGTGTACAACACTATTGTCCTCTTTTGAGGTAGCTGTTTTGACAGTATGAAAGCAACGTTGAAATTTCTGGCAAATTTGAGACCACAGCAAAATGCAATAGTCGAAAATCGCTTCCAATATCAATGCTTTGTATTTGTATTTCTAGGCCGTACCCTTGAGTTTTGTAAATGCAATATGTATTCATAATTTAGTTGTTTCGAATTTTTCCTGTCGCGAAAATCATTCACGTTACAAAATATCTACAAAAATATTTACAGTGATGATGATTGACATTCATTTTTTTTCCGCATGTATTGAATAGAACTTAGTAATTAAGCCACTGATGACCACTGTATGTTTGTAAAGTATGTATGCATATTTAAGAATAAGTTTATGATTAATTTGTATGTTTTTTGCAATACAAAACAAATTATTAACAATAAAGTAGTCGTCAATTTAATGTCGCTAAGGCAATATTTGTAGGATGTTTTATCCCGATAAATTTGTAAATAAGTATTTTGGCGCTTAAGTATCATTTTTTAATGAAATTGAAAATATATATGCAATGATTTTGATTTCATCATACACGTATATTATTATACACACACCCACACACACACACAAATAAATAATAACAACAATTCAATTGTTAAGCATTATTAGAAGTTAAGAGAAGGCAATTAAAGGTACATTTAATTTTAAATAAAACAAATTTTAATATTCTGAATTGGTCTTTAATTAATTAATGGAACATCCAGGTAATTCTCAACAGGGATTTCAAATAAATAAGTCAAACCCGAAAATGATCTACATATGTAGTTAAATAAGAAACTCTCTGATATACTTTAAACTGTCATTTTAAAGGTATGTTTTTGTTTAATTAATTTAATTATAATTATAACTTATAAATTTTTATTATTTATTTATTTACTTTCTGGTAGAACGTAAACTTGCATATTTAGCAAGTTTACGTTCTACCAGAAAGTTGTAGTTATAGTTAGCCAGAATTCCCGCTGACATCTGTTTTCGAGCAACTCCGCAAATGGACTTTGAAATAAGCCAGATTTGACGGGGAAAAAAATGTTGTGGCACCACTAAAAAATACATAATACAGATTTTCACTAAATAATTTTTTATTTCAATTGTGTACGTACATATTTTGCAACACGTTATGGGTTCATGATAAGCAAGTTATGTATGTATATATGTATGTATGTCGTTAACTTTACAAAACTAATGTACTACAACAAATTCGCATCGCCATCATCGCATCACTTGATCTATTTCTTCAGCTTGTCAACGTCCTGAATGTAGTCGGTAGCAACCTTGACAATAACGGCACCTGCGCCCAGACCTGCCACAGTTGCCAACAGTGAATTGTCCTTTGGCAATGCCGACTTGATCAGTGCCCAGGCGAGAACTGATCCCATGCTGAACAGTGTTGCTCCAAGTACTGCATACACTCCGCGTTTGCTGTTCTGAATATCCCTCAAGTGTGGACGGCCGTAAATGTAGAAAGCACTGCCGACGACGGCGGAAATTAGAAATACATTTGTCAAATCCTTTTTGGGCAGCAGCTTGGGAACAATTTGCGGATTCATGACGTTGACGCTCAGTGCTCCATAGCTAACGAGGCCGTGCAGTGGTATATAATAATTGAAAACGTTTTCTTTTGTGAACGGTTTCAAACCCACTTTCTCGCAAATAGTACAGGCGTCTTTATTTTGTGTGTCGGCCATTGTTTTTAATTTTATTGGTTGCAACTTGCAATAAATGCAAAAAAGTGCTGCTCCTCTCAGTTATGTAAATGTCAGTGTTGCGAAACGCTTAAAATAAAGTAAAAATTATGCCGGTGGCTCGGATGAATCCGATTAACTTAAATTATAACAGACGTAATAAATCTGAATGTGAGTAATTTTAATAGCCTTTCCTCACTGAAACTACATTTCAGCATTTTAGCATTTTTGGAGCAAATGCTACTTTTTTCCTATACATTTCATATGGGATCTAGTGGTGGGAGAATAGTACATTTCTGAGGAATGTAACAACATTTTTTAAAATCAATGCGATATTCATCGGAAATCAATCGATATTTGGAGTTTTTTTTTTAATTTGAGAATGTACTATCACTAGATTTCTCAACTTCTGGCGCCAAATTTCAAACTGTAAAAAACTGAACTTTATTTTTAATTAGTGAAGAATGTAGTAATGATAAAATGCTGCAGTTAACAGCAAAATAAATCAAAAACCGACCTCTATGGCTACATGGGTCAACATTACACAGTGGCGATCGCAACAATTAATATTAAATCGCTATAGTTTCTCATTATAGTTAATTAAATAAGAATAATTAAAAAAGTAGTGCTTATTGGTAAATATTCTAATATTTATTAGTATCCGTTGAATTGTACAAGACGTATCTGATAAGGGCGCTACGAGTTGTTTTTACCAATAATGAATTATCAGAATCTAAGAATCCCTGACTCTTGCTCTAGTTGCGCTGACTCCATACTATAAGTACGTTGTCTCCAATTTTCGTTATTCCACAGACGATCCCAACCCATAGAGAGCTACGGCAACCCCTTGTTCAATGAGAGCTCGTGGAAATGGTGTTTTCACTTTGGGTTCCCTTTGCAATGGTTTTTCCGAATGGTTTTCCAATCGGGAAAAGTTAGATGATCTCCTGACCATCAGATATTCTGTCCTAAGCAGCGAAGTTTTCTTAAAATCCTTCCATTTGTTTTCTCGAATTTTTAATTTCAGTTGTCAAACGAATCTGTAAACAAATCACAAATGTTTTGTAAATGCTAAATGCAAATGCTATACTATGAGGACAGACAGTTGCATACTTATCGATAGCTCCGATATTTTTATAAAATGTACATTAGTGAGGAAGGGGCATAAGTTGTGTTTACTATATATGTGATTAAATAAATAGAACGTACATATTTGTCGAAATACACAAATTAATACAATAAATAGCCGGCAGCTAAAAAACATAATGGCAATATTCCATTTTGAAACAGCTGCTGCCAAATATCCATTAATAATGTTAACTATGTATTTATGACCTCAAACGTAATTTTCATTTGCTTTTCATTGAATGTTTAGATTTACTAGCGTTAATCGTATTATCACAAGTAGCCTTAAAATTGCTTGCTTTTGAAGCTGCCGCGTTGCCACACATTAACAAAATGTGTTCCTATCAAACAATTCGATAATATTTTATCGGTCAGACAAAATATCGGGCATTGGTCGAAAATCATAAAAAGTGCTACATTTTTTTTGCAGGATAAGAAATAAATGAATGCGCGTATTTAATGTGCAGAAGTACACAAATTCAACGTGAAGTCAACGCAAATAACCCGCTACTACGACAGAGACAGAGGCTTGGGCCGTGTGAGACATGT
Organism: Drosophila suboccidentalis; assembly: GCA_037043435.1. NCBI lineage: Eukaryota > Metazoa > Arthropoda > Insecta > Diptera > Drosophilidae > Drosophila > Drosophila suboccidentalis. The sequence goes on along the minus strand of JBAMBK010000623.1, from coordinate 278,704 downwards.
TGACGCACAAAACTTGCCAGGCACGAAAAAAAATGCAGGTGAGTTTAATATACGGATAATGCCCCAATAAGAAAAACACCGGGTTGTCGGTATGGGTACGGAATGTTGTAGGTGTAATACTCGAACATTTGCCACTAATTGAATTATATTGTTTAATGATTTGTATTTTCTTTCGATTTAGGTTTCCTTTGTGATACGAGACGCAGAGGAAAAACAGCATAGGAACGGTGTTAACGCGCTCCAATTGGATGCCAACAATGGCAAATTGTATTCGGCGGGTCGCGATGCCATCATACGTGTGTGGAATACGCGAACGGAGTCGAATGACAAATACATTCAATCCATGGAGCATCACAACGATTGGGTCAACGATATCGTGCTCTGCTGTAACGGTAGAAATTGTAAGTTTTTCTTTAAAGCTATTCCAAGGCATGGTGTAATTATAACAAGGTTACGCGTATTCACTCAACACTGCCTCTTTGAGGTCATTTTTATTTGGTAGTTCAACAAACTATGCTGTGAGTGGTGGCCAAAAAATAAAGTGAAACTATAAATTGTAGTAGTTAAAGATTTTAAATGTATTTAAAAGGGCAATAGTGCTTATTGCTTTATCTCTCACGACAAACTGCGCTCAGTGTGGTGAACAAAATGTAAAGCATGGTGAAATTACTGTAAGGTATTCTGTTCACCACAGAGCTGCTCTCTCTGTTTGAAATTCATCTTGACACCTGAAGTAAGGTGAATACGTCACACCTTCTTATGTTTACACCATGGTTACAAGCTGAAAAGTATTTGTAATTAATTTGTATTTCCAATACAGTGATCAGCGCCAGCTGTGATACCACAGTCAAAGTGTGGAACGCCCACAAAGGCTTCTGCATGTCCACGCTGCGCACGCACCGAGACTATGTCCAGGCGTTGGCCTATGCCAAGGATCGGGAGCAGGTGGCCAGTGCTGGGCTGGACAAGGCGATATTTCTGTGGGACGTGAATACGCTAACAGCGTTAACTGCCAGCAACAACACCGTGACAACCTCTAGTCTGACCGGGTCCAAGGACTCGATCTACAGCCTGGCCATGAATCCCTCCGGCACAGTTATCGTGAGTGGCTCCACGGAAAACATCTTGCGCATTTGGGATCCTCGCACTTGCATGCGCAGCATGAAACTCCGTGGACACACGGAGAACGTACGCTGTCTGGTTGTGTCGCCGGATGGCAATCAAGTGGTCTCCGGCAGCTCCGATGGCACCATCAAGGTGTGGAATCTGGGCCAACAGCGATGCATACAAACGATCCATGTGCACAAGGAGGGCGTGTGGTCTCTTTTAATGAGCGAGAATTTCCAGTACATCATATCGGGTAGTCGGGATCAAAACATTATCGTAACGGAAATGCGAAATCCGAGCAACAAAATGCTCGTGTGTGAGGAGAAGGCGCCAGTGCTCAGTCTGGGCTATAACATTGACAAAACGGGCGTGTGGGCGACCACCTGGAACTCGGACATTCGTTGCTGGAAGCTGCCCATGTACGACAGATGTACGCTCACCTCTGGCGGCGGCATGGATGCCCAATGGACACAGGGTGGCACCGAATTGGCCTGCATTAAGGGAGGAGCTGCCATCAAGGAGTGCACCGTGCTAAACGATAAACGTTATATCATTACAAAGGACTCACAGGAACAGGTTGTGGTCTATGACGTGCTGCGTGTGGTCAAGAAAGATGATCTCGGCCCAGTCGACTATGAGGAGGAAATCAAGAAGCGTAATAAACAAGTCTACATTCCAAATTGGTTCACAGTTGATCTAAAAACTGGCGTACGTCTCTGATTCTTAATCACAAACATTTAATTGAATTTCTTATTTATTTTGTATTAATTATAATTTATTTGTGCAGATGCCAACGATAGTTTTAGGCCAGGAGGAGGTTGACTGCTTTGCGGCTTGGGTGTCCATTGAAGCCGGCCTACCGGAATGTGATGAACCGACGACGGAGATAAAGGTACGTGCACTCTAAATATATTTCAAGATTACATTAAGAGTACAACTCAAATATTGTCAAATATTTCAGATAAACTATGGAAAACTGCTGCTTGAGGCACTGCTCGAGTATTGGACGCCACCGCACAGTATGCCACCGAATGACATAGAGCCGGATGTCCGTGGCAACGGTTACTTTCAGGTGCCCAAACACACGCCTGTCATATTCAGCGAGGTGGGTGGCCGCACCGTGTGTCGACTGCTTGTCCGCGACGCTGCAGGGGACAGCGAGAGCACTTTGCTCCATGAGACGGCGCCACAGTGGGTGACGGATGTTGTCATCGAACGGAATATACCCAAATTTCTGAAAATACCGTTCTTCCTGCAACCCCATCCACAGATGACCAAACCAGAGCGTACTAAAAAGGTGAAATTCAAATTAAAAAATTTCTGACAATGTCAATAATTGATTGATTTTCTGTGCAGGATCGCCTGGTGGCTAATGAGTTTATACAGTGCCGCAAGGTGTGCGAGCATGTCCTCGAAAAAGTGCTTAATGCAGAAACAACTCCCAGCGGCGGCGGCGGAGGAGGAGGCAACAATGCGAACAACTCGTTGCAAAACAGTCAAAGCGACGCCAACTCGGAGGGATCTCAGCTGCCAGCCGAGGAGCGTATTGAGTTGTGGTGCAACGATGTGGTAAGTACAACATAATCACCATGTCAACTAATTTGTATTACAATTTAATATATTTTCTATTCCTCAGGTCGTCGATCCGAATATGGATCTTCGCACAGTTCGGCATTTTATATGGAAGCAATCGACTGATTTAACATTTCAATATAAAACAAAGCAAAACTTTAACTTTGATGGTAAATAGTATTAAATGTCAGCACACGTAATACACACACACACACACACACACAGACGTACACCGAGAGAAATTGATGATAATTTGCTTATGTTATAGTCTAATTGCTAGTTGTATTTATCCATTTATCCAATAGGTTCAATCGGTGATAGTTTGGAGCGCGTCACTCGCAAATATTGAGCGCCAGATCGATCAGATTCCCATTCAGATCAGACCAGAATATTGTGCTTTACCTTATGGCGTTGCTTTACCCAAAATCAAGAGACGCATGTGATCTTTCGTTATTAAATGATCAACCATTTGTGTTTGTTCCGAAAATATGTATTTGTAATTTGTGTTTTGTTTTTCATTCAAGTTCATTAATTTTTATTTGCTCAAAACACTTAGAGTAAAATACACGAGCATGGTTCATAATATTTTAAATGATATTATGGTGTTTCTTGTTTGTTTGTCAACAGTACATAACATTTTAAATATATACATATATATATCTGGATTCACACATTTATATAAATACCATTACATAAATACACAGATAGAAAACATGAACAACATCGTCTTCAAACAAGTTTTGTAAAAGCATATAATTAATAATAATTAATATATATATAGCATGTATGTATGTCATATATTATTCAGTTGTTTAATTAGATTCATTTACATATAATTCTAAGTATTCTGTTATATGATAAATTAAACATAAACATAAAAATAATGAAACAATGCAATTGTAGAAAACAAAAATATATATAAACGCATATATGCAGCCAATTTGTACATAAGTAAAAACGATGATAAATGAATACATTATAAAAATCAATCAAAAGATCTTATTAAATTATTTGGAAATCAAGCTTGGCTTTTCTTTCCGTTTACGTTAATAATGCAATAGCACATCTCTTATCACTACAACAACGGTTTGTCTTATATTTTTATACTTTTAACTTGATATTCTCAATATCTAGCCGAAAAAATGAGAGATAAGCCTAAAAATATCGCTATTTTTTTTATCAACAGCCCTGTTAACTGTTTCTATTTAGATGATCTCTTCACCTACGCACTCTGCCTGCAGGAATTGGCCTGGAATAAGTCTCGAGAGTTCTTAGGACTAAAAGTAAATGTTGCTTCAATGTTGCTGGTATCATGTAGCCGTTAATATACTGTCGTGGCTCGTTGACCGTACGCTTTAGCCATTTGACAATCAGCCACAAACAATTGTCCTTAAGCGAACGCAACGGGAAGTGTATCAACACCTGACTGCGCACATCACGTAAATCCTCCAGTGGACGCTGTGGATCTAGCGGGACGCGTACGCGCACAGGGTAGAAAACTCGCTGGGACCGCACATGCATTCGTTCGCCAGTGTAATAGTCGCGAAAGAACCATGTATGCGTATTGTATGTGTTTACACGGACCTCTTCAAATGGCTTCAATGTGTATTGCATATTTTCGGTTTCGCGCTCTCGCACCCAAAACAAATCGACTGTCCGATGAGTTGTGTTGACAAACATCACGTACACCTCGACTTCGTCTTGCCGGGCTTGTAGTAGTCGCTGCAAGTTGCGGTTGTTGAGTGCAATCAGACGATTCACCTCAAACTGATTGCCGGCCATTGTTAGCAATCAGCGATAGAAACTCTTTATGTTATTTCAATTTGTTAAAAACTTTTGAAGCGTACAAGTGTGTATACTATCTTCTTTCTTTACCATTCACATTTGCGTTAGTGTTGGGTTGCTCATGAGTGAGTGAACAAAAAAGAGTTGCTCCCTGAAGTGAGCAAGTGAACATGTTCCTTCCAACTTGCTCTTTTTTGCTCAGTTGCTCAGTCTTGTTCAGTTGCTCTGTTTTGCTCTTTTTTGTTCAGTTGTTCGCTTAAATGTTCTTATTCTTTAATTCCTTTGCGCTCTGAATTCTGTTACGGCACTTTGCGTATATTCGTTAGCTCATTTTGGAGAAAAGTAAGTATAAAGAAGTGTAGGGGAAATTAATACTTTCACTACTTTACTTTTTAATTTGGTTGTTTGTTATGAAAGGAATATATTATCATTATTTTATTTTTAATTTTGTAACTGTAGTTTTATGTACATGTAAAATATATTATACATAATAAAGTGATGAATCCGATTTAAATTGAAAGTATGAAATGTATAACGTATGAAATTTTTGATTTGTTGAGTGAGGGACTTAGAGAGCAGTGAGTGAGCCACTGAGTTACTGAACAAGTGAGTGACTGAGCAACTGAGCAAGTGAGCAACTGAACAAGTGAGCAATCTGAACAAGTGAGCAACTGAGCAACTGAACAACTGAGCGATCTGAGTGAGTTGACTCACCTAAAATAAAAGAGCAAGTGAACATGTTCACCTAAATGAGCAATGTTTACCCAACACTAATTTGCGTCACGTTTGCCATAATTGGCGTTTTTGCGCCAAAACTGGCTCTTTTTTTCTGTTGGCGCAATGGCAGTTTATTTTTCGAATTGGCTCTTCATCCAGAATTCGTTATTTTGTATAGTTTTAGGTTGAAGTACATATTTATTTTTATTTAATAACGTAATCCCTAGATTAAGATAAATATGTGAAATACTTTGGAAATATGTGTTATTGATTTATCAGATTTGTTACAGCTGTTCAGTTCTGTTATTCTGGCGAGTTGCCAGCATATTCGCCACAGCTGTTCACTTAAGGCTGCATGTTTGTTATTAACCCGAGTTGGCAGCTCCTATCTGCAACAGCTGTTCATTTACAAAAAACAAATTATTGTCTGAAAACAATGGCATTTTGTATTGCTGTTATTGGCAAGGATGTAAGTTTAGAGTCAGAATTAATGCACATTCAGTTAGTAAAAATGCTTATTCTTTTAGAACGCGCCACTATACTTGGCCACATCTGACTTGGAGCGGGAACTGGACTTGCAATATCATGTGCACGCAGCACTCGACGTTGTCGAGGAGAAGTGCTTAATCGGCAAAGGTGCAACCGACTCCAAGGAACTCTACTTGGGACTGCTCTATTCCACAGAGATTCATAAAATGTAACCGCATCAAAGTGGACCAATCAAACGTATCACTTAAACTGCAATCTGTCATTTCAGCTACGGCTTTGTCACAAACTCACGCATCAAATTCATCGTTGTCATCGATTCCAGCAACGTCGCTCTGCGTGAAAACGAAGTGCGGGCGGTAAGTGCAAATGCATATACAGTATGCCACGTAATTCTTCTGACAAAGAGTATTATTCACACCATTTTTAAGCACATACATATTTTGAATTTTTATTTACAGTTTCACTATTTTATATATTTTTTTATTTATTCTTCAATTTGTCATAAACTTTTTATTTGTAAATTTGTATTTTTATTGTTTTAATTAATTCACAAAATATAGTTAAATTTTTTGATCTCATTTTGTATTTAAATAATACAATAAAATAACTACAATAAAATAAGAAACAACAAGAAATATGTGAATATTATTCTATGTCAAAAGAATACTGTACATACATACATACATATATGGAATCTGTTCCTTTTATAAATATCTTACATATCGCAGATATTTCGCAATTTACACATGCTTTATACGGATGCCGTTTGTAATCCCTTTTACATTCCGGGCGAACAATTGGTCTCCAAGTAAGTGCACAGTTTCTTTTATTAAATAATATATTTTTGTTCTCACTCTAAATCAACTTTTTATTCTGCAGGAAATTCGATCGAGCAGTTCAAAAATTAATGCACGGCAGTGCATAAATAAAATAAAGAAAATATATTTAATAAATACTACTTTAAATTTGCTAATTAGTTGTTTAATTTGTTGACTGTAGGAATTCAAACTAAAAATTATTAACTGTGGTCAAAATGTAACTCTTAAGCGTAACTTTAAAGCGTAACTTAAATCTCTGTGAAGCAAATGACAATTGGTATTTAAGGTTTAATTTAAATATATACACATGATTATTATTATGTTTAATATGATAACGATTGTCAGGACTAATATGCTTTGTATAACTCTATCATTATATTTAGCTGAAAAATCAAAGTGTACTTAATATATTAAATATATGGAAATAGGCAAGCAATTGAGATAGAGTAATTACATTTAAATTTTATTAAACTAGAGGTATAAAGACAATACCAAAGTAATAAAATTATACAAATTATATATATTAACTGCTTTCGATTAACATTTAATATAAAGTTAGACAGATAGATTTTGTCAAAAGCTGAAATACGAAAACAAAAAAATTATGATAATTATGACGTATATGGGATGTTTTCCAGTTGACAGATCGTAAATGTCTTAGACATCAAGTTCCGCTAGTTAAAAGTTAAATGCTGCGAACCTGTTATGTTTATGAAACAGAAACCGAAATCGAAACCGAAACAAGTATAATCATAGCAGAGATGAGGTGATAAGCGTATATCATTGATATCAAGCAAAGAAAACAAGAAAAAAGTATTTAAAAATTCATTTGTACTCAAAATAATATTAGATATTTGCATAATTAATGCGAATCCGATGAGTATAAAAGGTTTGCAGCAGCACAGTAAAGGCATCAGTAAGTCTTTAGAAGTCTTTCAGTAATCAACATGAAAATCATTGTGAGTTACCAACAGTGAGATATTCTCTTAAAGCAAAGTGAAATAATATAATCCTATCATATTTTGGCTTCACAGATTGCCCTCGCTTGCCTTTTGGCTTTGGCCTATGCCAACGAAGACGCGAATGTATTGAGACACGAATCTGATGTCGCCGTTGATTCCTTCAAATATGCGCTGGAGCTGGACAACAGCAACAAGCAAGAACAGAAGGGACATTTGGAGGGTGACTCTTGGACGGTCGATGGCTTGTACGGTTTCAAAACTCCCGAAGGTGAAGCAGTCCATGTTAAATATATTGCCAACGAACATGGTTACCAAGTGCTCGAAGCCAACCCCCCACTGCCCACTTCTCCACCAATCCCAGACTACATCCAGCGCGCTATTGAATACATTGCAGCTCATCCCTCCAAGGATGTTTAAGCAAACTTTGTTAAAATTAAAAATAAATGCATGAAAATTAAAAAAAAAGAAACAATTCCTTTGTTTATTATTGCATTTAATTAAACATTATAATCCTTAAAGTTTTCAGCATTTCCAAAAGTCTGGAAAGACTACAATTTAAATTAAAATTATTGAAAAGTCACCGTCAGCAATAAAATTTAAAATTCAATTACACTGTTTATTATTTAAAAATTAGTTAAATGTGTTAAATAAAATGTAAGGATTTATTTTCGTGAAGTTTCAGCAATACCAAAACTCTGAAAAGACTTCAACTTCAGATGCAATAATATTTAAATCATTGGGAAGCATTACAACTACACCTACAGCCAAAAAGGCTTATGGATCCTGCCAAATGTGCGAGCAATACATAAAAAGGAGTTAAAAAGTCACCGTCAGCGCGAGCTTCAAACTGCCTGTATTTTGTTATTGCATGAGATCCAAACCAGTTCGCTGGAGCGCCCGTGCATCTCTCTGGCGCCACTATAAATAAATCATATACAAAAGAAAGTATTTGAGAACCAATAATCTTAATGATAATCTATATGATATTAATGATATTTCAAAACGTAAAAAAAAAACATCGCTCATTTATTTTACGATTCTTCTAACTAAAAGAAACACGATTTTTTTTGATAATGTTAATGAGTCAATCGAAAGTTTTCTCTTAGTTTCAGTGAATTGAGTATTCCTGTTTTCAATTAAAAGTACATTATTGACAATTTATAGCATTGCATAATTTACCTGTTACTTGTTGATTCTATTCATTTTTTGAATATGGGCGATAAAAATGGAATAAGTTAAATTCTATTCGATTAAACTCTTCCGTTTTGTCTGATAAAGTCGTAGTCTGAGCGCCAGAAAACAAGAAACAAGTTATTCACCAAATTAATGAGTCGCCATGCAAATGAGGGTCAGTTTTCAGTTTTCAGTTTAGACACACGCACGGCGATCAATATAAATAAGTATATTCATATTTATTTATAGAGACATTCAGACAGAGTAGACTTGAACTTTAGCTCTGCTCTTTTACATATCTCGACAAACTTTTGTTTTCATTTTCTTTTCGTATTCAGTTTTTACTGTCCTTGACCTTGTAATTATACCCTTACAAAAGGTATTCTCAATTAAATGGCACTTTTGAAACCGCTTAAAAAAATATACACTCCGATTTAATACATTTAATCAAATTTGGAATCAAAAAGTTAACTAATAATAAAAAAATGCCTATTTGTTTTCAGCTAAAAAGTATGCAAAATTTAACAATCTGAGAATTTTTTTATCTTTTCAATTTAAAATATTGAAATTTTTTTAATTATTTCATAATTGAACTTTATTTAAACTTATGAATTAATATAAATTAAAAGTGAATTAATTTTCTGATATTTTAGTGCTTATACTTTTAGTTTAAATTTCATTAATTTAAAATTTAATATGGAATACAATTTATTTTTTAACTATATTCTCTTATTATATTTTTATTTTATATCATTTGCATTACAACTGATTTTTAAGAAATCAATAAATTTTCTCATATCTAAAGATTATTTTACATTTTATTTTGGAGTTATTATTATGTTTTATGTATTTATTTAAACTTTAAATAAAAAAAAGTTCATTGTATACTCTCACATTTGGAGATTCTTATATTGTAAAATTAATGCACTTTTCCGTAAGAAAAAGTACTTAAATGTCATAAATTTTGGGATTTCTTTTCATAATCTCGATTGTCACTTTGATGGCCCTTGACAACGATCAGTGGCAATAGATCAGTGCAGAGATCGTTTAGCATTTGCCACCACAACTGACAAATTGGCTTGGGCTGTGGAAAAGTGAATGCCATCATCAATTATCTCCAACATGAAAGAGCATAGAAGAAACCTCGATCGCTGAGCTGAGCTGAGTTTGTAAAAGTGAACTTATACTTATGCCGACGATCAAGGTAATAATATTCTTGTAGCTGCTTCAACTTATTGTCAAATGTCAAAACAACAACATTGAAATTTTTGATCAGACTGTTTTTTTTTCGTTTTTGTTTTTTTTTATTGCTGATTTTCCAAAACACGTAGCAGCTAATTGTATCAGAAGCTCAACGAGACAAGACAAAATTGACAGAGCGTAAAAGCGAAGACAAATTTTCAGGCCAATAAATGACGAGATTCTGAATTCTCTGAAATGCCGAGACGTCAAGATGTCAGTCCAGATGTCGACGCTGTCCATCAGATATCAAGCTCAAACATTAAATGATTGAAGTCAACTAAAGTAAATATTTTATATAAATAAAAAAACAATTTTTATTTACTTAATATGTCTCCGAATTTACTTTTTTATTATTATTATTATTATTATTAATGTACAAACTTAATTTCTAATTGTCTAAATGAAATATTTTATATTTAAAATAAATAAAATATATAAAATTATTCTTAATCTATTTAATCTATTAATATCAGAGTTTTTTTTTTTTAAATATTGTACAAAATCAAATTCTAACTATCAAAATTTACTATTTTAAATTTCCATATTTTATTTAAATAAATTATATAAAATATGTCTCAGAGTTTTTTATATGTATTTTTGAATATTGTACAAGCTAAATTTTTATTTGTCTAAATTAGTTGTTTTTAATATTAATTTTAATATTTTTCTTAAGAAATGTTCACGTTGCAGTTATCAACATTTTAGTTTTAGTTGATTTCTAAACAGTTTTCAATTGTCTCGAGTTTGTTTTGTCAGTGGGCAGCTGTTGGCCATAACTAAAGTGTCTGGCTGGCCAAGTTATTAGAGCAATATTTTAGCAAGTGATCAAATTAAAAGTAAATAAAGCAAATGGCCAATATGTCAAAATGACGTCAAAATTATTGTCATTTCTCGTTTTGTGGTGCTCTCATAATTCAAAAAAATAAATAAGATGTCGCGTTTTTTGAATATTTTTAAGTAAAGCAAACCATATATCAAAAAGTATCTAAATAAATGCTGAACAAGATACAGACACAAATACAGATGCCGCTTAAATGTCAAATATAAATCAATTAATACATTTGCATTTGCCATAAAACAAAACAAGCTTTTAATAATATTGCCGATTAAAATTTAAATAAGGAAATGAGACACAATATACAAGAGTTTTCGAATCGTTTATAAAATTGGCCCACTAAGAAAACTGAAATTTGTGTGGGTCGCTGGGGAAAATTCTTGTGCGTGGGCGGGAAAATGATTTCAGTCAATTAATTAATTTGGTTATTAAGCGGTTTGAACATTTAATAAAGTTATCACATTTACATATTAGCGATATGTTTTAGGCGCCTTTGATTGATATGCTCAATAAATTAAAGTGTGAATTGGCAATTGAGATTGTAATTGATTTGCATTTACACTGCAAGAAAATTAATAGATGTTTTAATTCAGCAATATAATATTGGAAATACATAAATTTTTTTTATTATATTTAAGCAAAGTAAATAAATATTTGTAGAAATAGTTTTTGTAAAATATTAAATTATAATTATATTATATTGTATTTTAAATTTGTAAATCTATTGCAATTGAAGAAACTTTTAATGTTAATAAAGCAACAGTTTATATTTGAAATATTAAAATATTTAAAAATAAAAAAAAATAAAATCTGCAAAATTTAATTTAAGAAAATAAATATTTGAATTACAAATTCCTAAGAAATGATTATTTTAGTGTTAAAAATTAGAAAGATATAGTGACAATGAAAATTCTAGCAAAGTTCGAAGTAATCACACAATTAAATAATTACATTTAGGTGCCATTTTGGTGATTATTTCTCTCAGTGCACTGTACAAATATAGTAATCATTGTTCTCCACGTTAAGCTTAGCAAACCACTACAAAAATTAAGTATTCTCGTATATTTATTGTGGCTCTGTTTGTTGGCCAGGCCAACACAGTAAAGACCTCAAAAAATTCTCAATGCTTTTACAGTCTTTTTTCGAAAATAAATACAAATTTCAAAATGTATGTGTATGTGTGTGTGTGTGTGTGTGGGAGAGAGTGTAAGTGTATGTGTATGTGTGTGTGTATTGTTTGTTTTTGCTGCTTTTATTTTTGAAATGCTGTTGAAAACCATAAATTAGCTTGTTACTTTTGGAATTTAGCGTTCAGTGACGTGTGTGTGTGTGCGATGTGTGTGTGTGTGTGTGTGTGCTTAGAATATTTGAAGAATTAAGGAACTAATTCAGTCGTTAGCAGTGATCTTTCCGGTGAAGAACGGACAGCACAAAACTCAAATCAAACATGGAAAACATTGTAAGTGGAGAACATGACAAGGGATTCCACATTAAGAAGAATGACTAAATAAATGTAATTGAATTATGTCAGGATGAGGATCTGACCCCCGAGCAGATTGCTGTGCTGCAGAAGGCATTCAACAGCTTTGATCACCAGAAAACTGGCAGCATTCCCACCGAAATGGTTGCGGATATTCTCCGTCTCATGGGCCAGCCCTTTGACAAGAAGATCCTCGAGGAGCTGATCGATGAGGTCGACGAGGACAGTAAGTCATTTATTGGTTGATATATATATATAACTTTTTATTTATTTACTCGAATTCGAAGACTCGCGATCTCTAGTTTCAAAACAGACTTAGCAGACTCTACAATTGAAAATTTTATATTTAAGCAAATAGACCTATTAATCAGGGGTGCCACAGAAATAACTTTCGCTTGAATTTCACTTAAATTTCATACAAATCTAAGTGAAATTCAAGCGAAAGCGATTTCATACAAATTTCATCCAAATTTAAGTGAAATTCAACCGAAAGCGATTTCTGTGACACCCCTGAATATTTGAGAAAAGAGGCACCTAATTTAATTAAAAACTTCTAGATTCTTAATGAGAAAATTTTAAAAATGTTGAGTTTGATTTTTAAATTTAGGCGAAATTTAACTTTTCGAGGGCTGTTTTAAAACAAGACTTTTAAAAAAACTTTTCAAAATTAGAAAAAAATTAGTAGTGTAGTGAGGAAAATACTTTTTAATTTTTTAAAAATACTTTCTAAGTTTTTAGAGAGAAATGTCGTAAACTTTAAATTCAAATTTGACTATTTAAGAGACATTTTAAAGTAATTTTGAGATTTTATAGTTAGAGAAAACTAGCCATTTAATGGTTGAATTTTTTAAAGTTAAATCGACAGTCGATTGAATAATCTTGAGTATATCTTCAAAGGGTTCTAATATAATTAATATATTTTTTTTCTATTTTATTTAGAGTCTGGTCGCCTGGAGTTTGAGGAGTTCGTGCAGCTTGCCGCCAAGTTCATTGTGGAGGAGGATGACGAGGCCATGCAGAAGGAGCTGCGTGAAGCCTTTCGTCTGTATGACAAGCAGGGCAATGGCTACATTCCCACCTCGTGTCTGCGCGAGATCCTGCGTGAGCTGGACGACCAGTTGACCAACGAGGAGCTGGACATCATGATTGAGGAAATCGATTCTGATGGCTCGGGCACCGTTGACTTTGATGGTAAGTACGCTGCACACTACACACTACACACTCTCCCCCATTCGTATTTGGACCAATTAGCGTGTGGTTTAGCTGCCAAAAGTGCTTTGGCCAAAAGCCAACACTTAAAAAAAAAAACGCGGCCATGGCGACATATATAATGTGGATCTTCCTCTTTTCCATTAATCGAAAATTACGCATTGTTCCCAACTCGCATCTGTTTGTCTATTTTTAGTAGAATCTGTTGTTGTGTGTATCTGTATCTTCGTATCTGTATCTATACTGTAACTAATCGCATCACTTGGAAACTCTTTCATTTACAGAATTCATGGAAATGATGACGGGCGAGTAAACAAAACGGTTTCTGAAGCTACAATACAATACAATCAACTATCAACAATTTAAAATATACATATTTATTTTACAAACATGTTTATTTCGTAAGCTTGAATAAAACACGAGCACCAGCAACCATCTCATAATAACAAAATATTTAACTTAATGTTGATACATTGCTTGAGGTTTTCCATCAGTGTTGTCCGAACAGCTTTTTTGCCGTCAAATATAGGATATATTTGAATAACAAAGGATATATTAATTGAACTGAAAAAAAAGCAGAAGCATTTTTAGAGATCGTTTTTCAAATATGACATTTTTTCCCTTTCTTCCGAGTTAAATTTATGAAATTAAAAAACGTTAAATAAATCTAAAAATCAACAGCTTTTTTTCGACTTTCTCCTCACTATAAAAGCATAATTTTAAAGCTTCTCAAATGTGGACAACAATTCTGATAGTATCAATGAAATTTCCTAAGAGTCTGTGCTAAAAATAAATTATTGTTAGCAACAGGAACTGATTGAGCCGTTTGGAAAACCCAAAGAGATAAAACAGAAATACGAAATACAAAAAACACACGCAGAATGCGGCAAACACTTGTCTCACTCCACTCCACGCCAAACATTGCATCATTTTCACTGATTGTTGACGTTGTTGATGTTGTTGTTGTTGTTGTTGTTGTTGATGTGACTCACGGGTTAATTGATGTCCGTAAGCATCAATTATCGGCTCTGATTGAGAATCGCATTCGTATTCATATGCATTTTGTGCATTTTGCATTTTGCCTATTTATGTGCTAATTTGTGTAAATTTCGGCAAGGCCAATGCGGCGTATGATTAACGTTGGCACATGCAGTCCGCACATATCACGTATACGCAGCGTTCAACTCGTTTATTAGCTGCAAAAATTCCTTTGCCACTTGGCTGACCTTCTGGTTCCACAGCTGAACTGACCTCGCCTCTTCTCTCTCTTCGCTCCTCTCTCTCTGCGCTTTTTCCATTGTATGGAGCAAGAACAAATGAAATAGTCTCAAAAAAAATATGGTCACTGCATTTGTTTGTTAAGGCGTGAATGAGCACACAACCAGTTGCCCTGACTGTAAAAGCGAAAAGAAAAGAGTCTCAACTGCAACACCCAGAGAAACAATAAAATGATGAATGAAAAATTAAATTTTAATACTTATGCCTTTATTGAACTATAGTATAATATTCTGCCTATGATTTGGCTGTAAGTAAAATTAAAGTTATTTAAAATTAAATATGTTTTATATTAAATATACAAAATTGAATAGTAAGAAAAAATATATTTGGAGTAAAATGTAATTCTCTTTTTTTTAAGAATTTTAAAAATATAAAATAATTTCATATTAAATATAAAAGTTTAAATATATGAAGCACTAATATACTTATGTATAAAATAAATACTATTTTTTCGAATTAAAAAAATAATCTGATTTAACTTGAAAGTAAAAATGTGACGATTGTATTGGCTTATAATATAGCAAGTTAACTTATGTGGATTTCATATTAAATATAAAATGTTGAATATTTAGAAATTATTTAAAACATATTTCACTTGAATCAAATTGAATACTCTGTTTTCGAGCTTATAAAATAAATATAAATTAACTTTAAAGTAAAAATATTCTGATTGTATTTGTTTTTAAAATACTTCTCTTCTCTGAATGTACAATTAACTAATATACCCAAGCCTCAACTGGATTACGTGGAGTACAAAAATGCAGTTCCAAAAAAAAAAAGAAAAAATAGAAGAAGGAAAAAAAAGAACTGAAATATGTTGACAACATGTTGCAAATGCTCGTCTTCAATTGTTTGGCTGCCAGTTGTCAGTTGCCTTTCTAAATCACAATGAAAACAAACAACTAAAAACAAAAACTAACAATTCTTCAAAATGTCAAGCCCAAGTTATGTGTATATACCTATTTATTGTTGTTGGTTAAACATTTTGCACTTGGCCATACACAGAAAAAAAGTTGTTAAATGACAAAGTCGCGTTGCCGAAAAACTCAACAAAATTCGAGTGCAACTGCCCTTTTTGTTGTTGTAGTTGTTGTTGCAGTAGTTGTTGTTGTTGTTGATGTTGGACAGTGTAAAGGGGGCAATTTACTTATTTTCGCAATTTGATGTTGTTGTTTTGTTGGCAGTCAACAGTCGCCCTGGGGCCACTCGGGTGTCGATGTCGATATTAATGTTAGTTATGACCACAGCGAGAGGAAGAAACAGAGAGAGGAGGAGTGAGAGGGACAGGAGGAAAAGGTTAAAGGCTCTGGTCAACACTGAAGTTGGCCAATTTATGTATTTTAATATTTTACATAAACTAAAAGCACAAACGTAAAGAATTTTGTTTGCAAAAAAAAAAGGAAAAAAAAAAAATAATAATTTTTAATTTAAATGTCTTAGTTTAAGTCTTTGTTTCAATTTTCCATATTTACACAAACAAGTAATTTTTAGTATTATATTTTTTTAATTTTTATTATATTTCTTTTAAAACTTATGCTACAATTTTTCAACAAACATTTTTTTTTTAATTTAGTTTTCAAATTTTTCATATGTTTTTGTAAATAAATTATAACATTAATCTTATTTTCAATACATAGGTAATTTTAGTTTAATAATTGTTAAGATTTCTGACCAAAAAAAATTAATAAGTATTTCTTTTTGGAAAAATATAAACTAAAAATTTAATTGCAAAAAAAAAAAAAACAAAAAACGCAAAGAGAATTTCATTGCACGCTTCAAAGGGTCAGTTGCAGATTTATTGACATCCGTTTCATAATGAAGCTGTTAAATTCTTTAAGCAATTGCAATTGTTGCTGTTGTTGTTGCTGCTGCTGCTGCAATTGGCAATTGCAATTGCTGTTGGAAGCGCATTCAAATTTGCAATCGCATCGAATCGAATGAGAAGAAGATGAGATGAGTTGAGATGAGTTGAGATGAGAAGCGTTCAGCTTCGATTGGCTTTCAATTTATGAGCGCAAAAACTTAACAACTGGCAACTTGTTAACTAGTTAAATTGAAGATGTGCCAGAAGATTGTGTTGAGAGTGAAGAGTGCTGAGTATTGAGAATTGAGAATTGAGAGTGTTTAGTTGATCTGCCAAAGTCACATTGAGCAAACGCCAAACACAATGGACATAGCCAAGAGATGTTGCTGTTGTTGTCGTGTCTCCCTTTCATGATGCCAGCAATTGTTTTTGCCAGCTGCAGCAACACACACACCAACACACCAACAACACACACACACAGCTGCACACGATTGCAATAAATGCCATAAAGTATCAAAATCTCAACTCAGTCTCGATAACTGCACTATGGGCACTTTTAACATATTTAATTATATTTTTTTTTGCAAATAAGTCATATGATAAAAATTGTTTGTGCCTGAAAGATGAATATGTTATAGTAGTTGCTTAATGTTGATCATTTGTAGCCAAAAAACAACAGGATTTTCAAGTTTATTTCTGAAAGCTTGTTTAATATAAAATTTGGACATTTTCTAGCCATGCTTTTTTTCAAATTTTTTAAATATACAAATTTTTTTTTATTTTATTTTTATTTATTTATTTGTAGCTTTATGAAATTAAGATAACTATCAGCTTGTTTCAACGCCTCTCTTCAGCTATAAATTTATTGGTAAACCTGGTAAAAGGTAAATGTTCCCCATAGTAATCTGCCTTAGTCGCTGCCTCTGCTGCAGTCGCTGTCGCTGTCGCTGTCTCTGCCTCAGCTTGGGCAGCGTTTTGGTTCATTCCATTCCATTCGATTGCATTTGGCGCCCAAGCGATCTCGGCATGAAGTGCATTTGTATATAAAGCTGGAGAGGCTCAGCTGCAGTCGGCACACAAGTTCCGTGACAATAGACGAGGCCACAGCTGCCGATTAACAAGAACTCCACTCAATTCAATTGAAGGCTACTTAAATCAAATCAAATCAAATTCATTTAAGCCAAACTAAACAGTAAAGAATTCCCTAAGGATTCCTTGAGGATTCTTTGAGGATTGATGAGACAACCACTATTCTGTGATTTGTGAATTGTGATCTGTGCTTGTGTGTGCGGGTGTGTGCGTGTGTGTGTGTGTACTACACTCAATTTCGTCCTTCGAGCAGACTGTCCTTTAATATTTAAAATAAGAGTGCACAAAAATGGAGCTTCAATTGGTAAGTCTAAGACAGACGAAAAAATACAATATACTATGGATAATATTTATTTTAATAAATGATTGCATAGATACTATTGATTTTATAATGTCGTGAGATGACAGCTAACTATACATATATATGTATAATCAAAATAAGCTAAACAATTCTTCAAGTACATAAAACAGTCCATAAACTTGAGTCGTAAATGCTTCTGCATTTTATGAGACTTACGGCCAACACTTGGAAATCAGTCACTTGACTTGATCATTGGAAACATTGGAATGATGTCTCTTAATTATGTCACTAGTTTTAACCCTTTTAAACATCATAGAGTCTAATTTTGTATACTATTACAAATATATTACAAATTTAAATCAAAATTAGTAATTAAGATTTTAATGGAAAAATTAAATATACTAATTATGAATTTATAAATGCATTTGGTCAACTGCATTTAGTTGACATGAAATAAATTAAATAAATAAAATTAACAAGTTGAGTTTAAAAAGGTATCTTCTATTCAAAAACTGTAGTCTAACAAAAAGTAACATTTTTAGAATACTATTCAACTATTTCCTAAAGTTATCCGTATGTTCCAAATTAAAGAGCAGAGAATTGAGATCCGGATAATGAGTATCTTCCTGCTAGACAAACACTCCCATCTAAAAATATCGCATTGTTTTTTTTAAGTTATAACTATTTAAAATTACAGTAATGTTTCACACAAAAACAAACAAATGTTGTAAATTGTGTTCTAGTTGCAATTAATTAAAACATATTTCTCGCCTTGCGAATTGTCATTATGAAATCTTCTTGAATACGATTACTTGTAAGTATTTCCCAATTGAGATCAGAAATACCAAAAATACTACGTGTATTGTTTCCGTTCTTTTTTGGCGGCACACGCAATGCAACAAGACAAAAGCCTCAATGTTGCAGCAACATGTTGGCATGCACGCCAGCAACAGCAACAACAACAACAACAGCAACAATAGCGATGTGGCAAAAAGATTTACCCAAAACGCATAAATTAAAAGCCCATTAAAAAACATCAGCAAAATCAGATGAAAAGCCAAAAAGCGTCTTCTTCTGCTTCATTGATGAAAAATCTGAAATCCGAAATCTGAAATCTGCAGCACGCAAAGTTGCCCAAGTTGCCATCGTTGTGGCATCGTGCACGACCCCGCCCACCGCCCACCGCCCCCAAAGAAGATCAGCTTGGCTAAAATTAATGCAGCGACGACCCAATTGTCAGCCCATTTGAAATTGCATCAATTATATTTGTGGCCAACAAAATTAACAATCAACGACCATCAGCAGCAATAACCAGGGATGCAAAACAATTTGAAAATACCTATTAGTTGTTTTTCTAGATTGTTTAATGGAATTTGAAAATTTGAGTTTACTTATGTTTGACATTTTTGTTAATTTTATTTATTTTTAGTAAATTGTACTACTGTACAGAAATTTTCAGAGTTTTATCAATAATTCATTATTTAATCTGTTTAGCATAAACAGTTCAGCATTAATTTCTCATGGGTTGCTAAAAATCGCCACATAATTTCTGACTTTACAATTTCTACTCTATACAATAGTTCAATTTATATTCTAGATTGTTTTATAGGAAATTTTAAAGTTCGAGTATTAAACCTTATTTTTTTGTTTTTTTTAAGCAAATAAAAAGAATTGTCAATACGATAATTCTTGTTAGTTATTTTTTCAGATTGTTTAATGGACTTTGAAAATTTGAGTTATTCTAAGATTGCAAAAAAGAAATTGTAAGATATATATATAAAAAAATATATATTTCCGGTTTTTTTTTTAACTGTTTCTATACCTTGTTTTTTTTTTTTTTTTTGACATTTCTGTGGATTTTATTTATTTTCTAGTAAATTTTACTACCTAATAGAAATATTAAATTAAAGTTTAATTATTTATTCATTATTTAATGTGCTTAGATAAAAAGTTTGGCAATAATTTATTTTTTGTTGATAATTCTTACTTTACAATTTCTACTTTAGACTACTTTATGAAATATTTCAATTTATATTTTTATTTTATATAGTAAAATTTAGAGTTCAACTATTAATCCTTAATTTTTTTTCTTTTTAAAGATAGATAAGGGATATTTTTTTAATTTTGTCAATATAAATTAATAGATAATTCCAATTTAAAATTTTTATTTTGATCAAATTTGAATGGCAACGTTCCCTGGCAATAAAAGCAACAGCATCCAAAACAACAACAACAAATCGGAGTGAACTTTTTGTTGGGATTGACAAATAAAAATAAAACTCGAGTCGATTGCCTCCAACAGCAGCAGTTGGCAACAATGGAAAAGAAGATCTGGTCACGAATTGTCGACCAGGTTAGACACCGACCAGCAGCAGCAGCTGAATTGAGGCGGAGTTGCATGCAACACAACACATGCAGCACTGATGACTCAAGACATCAAGACTCGGCTGGGGTTTTGGGCCTTTAAATGTCAAATATTTCATTATTGGCAGCTGCCTCATCTTGGCCCAAAGTCTCATCTCAGTCTCAGTCTCAGTCTGTCGATGATGGAAGCTGTCTATAAAACTGTTGTTTCTATGGCCAATTAACTAAACGCTTTAAACTTCAACTTGACACTCGCCTCGCTCGCTCGCTTGTTCGTTTGTTTGCTCAATTGCCACTTGCCACTTGTTACTTGCCACTTGTCAGTTGCGTCTTGCCAAAAAACGCACAGTGGGAAAATCTGCTAGATTGGTCTAAATATGAAATATATTATTCATATATTTATACACAAGTGTTTAAATAAAATTTATTTATTATATACTTTTATTTTTAGCCAATTTTGAAATTCTTATAACGATTCCATTGCTGTTTTTTCAAATACTTTAAGCTCTCATAACTTTGTCGAAACTCAATTGATTTTTGAGTGGAATTTTCGACCTCAAAATTCATTGTGCCTCTAAATTTTTTTTAATTTAAGAAACTTCATATTTTTCAGATTCAAAAATGATATAGTATTTTCGGATATTTTCCATAGTTACCCCTTGATGATTGTTCAAATACTTTGAGCTCCCATTACTTTGGCAAAACTTAACAGACTTTCATGCGGAATGTAATTTTGTTCACGATTTTACCTCTAAATTGATTCTACATTTCAATTTTACTTATTTTGAAAAATTGAAAATTTTCGAAGAACTCAAAGTTTTCCATACACATCCCTTGTTATTTTTTCATAATTTTTACAAAAATGTTGCACTTTTTTAGAAGAGTCAAAACTCAAACGAATTTTATGTGGAATATCATTTGAATCATATTTCGACCTCCAAATTGATTGTGCTTATAGATTTTATTACTTCATTTATTACATTTTTTTTTAGTTTTCCATTATTTTCCACTCTAAAACGCTTGTTTAACCTTCTGGGGGCTGAGCAGCAAGTTGTGGCAATAAGAAGTTGTGGCATCTGCCAATGGCCAATTCCCAATTGTTCACACGCTGTGGTTGCAACTTGCAACTGCTGTAAAACTGTGTGCAACTCCCAGTTGCATCCACAAATACCAGAGTTCGTTGCAAGTTGATGATGATGATGATGATGATGATGATGATATTCCTACTGTCGATGGTTTAATAGTTGTCTTTAGCTGCATTTAACAGCAATAATAACAATAAGAGCGCTAATAGTCCAAATGAAAAACGTGATCGCATTGTGAAAATGCCAAAGCTTTTTCTCGCAGTTTTCACAGACACACACAGACATTAGTATCTATTCCCAAGTTGAAGATTTCATTCATAAAGCGGCAGCAGCTATTTCATCTGTCTGTCGGTCTGTCTGTCGTGTGGCATGTTTTACATGTGCCTCAACCTGCTGTCTGTGAATGACTCAATGAGTCATGATTCATTGCCTACAAGAACGGATTTCTGATTTTAAATGCAAACTATGTAGAAGATCAGAGGGTATCTGAGAGGAGTGAACAAACTTTGTTTGGCTGTCGCTACCAAAATGCTTTTGAGATTAAAATATCACTGTAAATGATGGAGATTGTTAACCTGAGGTTATGCATTTATTTGTTTAATGTCAACCGAGAGCAGTCTAGTATTATTATTAAAATTTAAAGTAAAATGAAATAACTTAATATGATAAGAAATTTAAATTTAAACTGAAAGGTTAAAAACAAAAATAAATATCAAAAGTGTAAAAATGTTTAGATTTGTTTGAAACTTTATCTCTCGTAAGTTTTTCAAATGACTGTGAGCAATGTTTTTATAACCCACATTTTCTCCTCTTAGTCGATTCTGCATCTATAGCTTCGTTCATTAGGGAAATTTTATTTATTCTCCCAAATTTTTGAACTTTGCTTTGCTTAGTTTCCGCTTCGTTTGCCCTCGCAAGGGGCGGGTTCATTCAGGTTGATGGCCTGTGAGCCGCCAGTGGAGAGACGACGCCCCCTTCCATAGGAAAAACGTGCATCACGATGGCATACAGAGATTCTCATATTCTTGACTCTTCTCGCTTCGAGTTTCTCATTTCTCGTCTCTCGTTTTGGGGGAGTGCTGTGCAGAGACCCCACTGAATACTCGCCATGCACCGCTGACCCACTCACCACTCACCCACTGACGGCACCACATTGTCTGCTGATCTGCTGGGCCGCATCACTGGGCCGCGGAATGTCTAGCATAAATTAGCAAAGCCCAGGGACCAAAAAAGAAAAAAAAAACACGTATGGAACAGAAATTTAGCTAATTAAATTAATGTGCAGGAAAAGTGATACAGCCAACATGCATTAACCAAAGGCACAATTATTGAAATCCATAAAGTCTGTTTTAGTTTTTTGAAATTTACATTAGAAATTGTATTACTTTTTAAATTTATATCCAATTTGCCAATAATGTCTTCATACACCATAAATTTGTCAAATTTGCGTATAATAAAAATGTTTTGATGCGGGTTTCTTATATTAATCTTTTTTCACTTGAATTCCGTTCGAATGATACAAAAATTTCTTTAACTATAAGTACCCGTGGAAAATTTTGAATTTTAAAAAAAGTTTATTTTTTAACTTTTTTCTTCGAAAAAAAATTTCAAAGCGTCGGTAAAAAACCGATAAGCGATGGTGAGCGACACGGACGGTTTTTTGACAAAAAGTGTCGGTGAAAAAGTGCTCGTCTGAATGGGGCAATTAAGAAGATATGGAATTTAAGAAGATATGTTAATATCTTTCATATCTTTCTAAATTTCCAAAAGAATTCTTATTTCAACCATAGATCATGAATATTTGAAATTTTGGTATAACGCTATTTGTTATTTAATTACGTTGTTTTTTATTAAGTAAGTTTTATTTTGTAATTTTGAATTTATTTCACATATTTAATTTTAAAGTTTTTTTTAAATAATAATAATAATCAGGCCTGTTCCGGTTTTCACTTGTTTTTTGCGAATTTCAATCCGCAAGATTTGACCGAATTTCCCTTAAAATTCCTTTACATTTCCTACGAATTACCCTCCGAATTTCCCTTCCACATTGTGTTGAGTAATTTTTTGCAGAACAGTGCTGGAAAATGTTTAAAACGAATCAGACATTTGCGTCAAAAGAATTTTCGCCTGTTAAAATAATTATTAATTATGTAATTTATTCATCAAATATTTATTTAATCATAAGTCGAAACATTTTTCAAAGGTAAAACCTACTTTCGTTATAACTTTTGTATTTTTAAAAGCGCGGGTTGATTTCAGTGCTGGAAATGTCTTTTTGCAGAGTTGTCAATTGTTGCACAGTGTTTGTTTACAAAAATAATCAGTTCTTTTTTGCATTAAATTACAAACAGTTTTGTCCAAACTTGCATTTAAAAAACAAGAAATTTAATTCTTTATTTTACGCAATACATAAAAACACTTAAATTGTGGTTTAAAATATGTACCAAAGTATTTACTACTTTCTTCATATACAAGGGCAGCCCTAATAAAGTTGCCATTCATTTTCACAAATATTTGCGGAAACCAGAACAGGTCGAGCAAATCCGACAAAAATGTTAGGTTAGAGTCTTATCGATTTTGGGGTATGATGAAATAAGAATTATTTAAAAATCAAATTAAATATTTTTTTTGTATCTGATAATGTAGTAATATTCCCAAAACATTGAAGTATTTTATAAATATTTTATTTTCACTTTAATTTTATGCTAAGCATGCCAAAATCATCGTTTTAACCCTTCCGAATTCAAACTCACTTGCTCAATGTCACGTGAATTCAATTCGCAAAATCTTGCCGAAAGTGAAAACCGGAACAAGTGAGGGAAATTCACTTTCGCAAAATCTTGCCGAAAGTGAAAACCGGAACAGGCCTGAATAAAACTAAAATTGGAAAATTATTTATTTTATACCTTTTAACAGTTGCGGTTTTTTTCCTTTTCCTTGCAGGCTCTTTTGGCGATTCTCTTCACGCTGACGCAGACGCAGGCGGCGAGATTGGATAACAAATATCTGCCGCCGCCAGCGAATGCGGCCAGTGCGGGTGGTGGAGTGGGCGGGGGACTACGGGGTCCAGGAGCTGGTGGCGGTGGCGGAGGAGGCGCTCCAGGTGGCTTTGGGGGAGGCGGCGGCGGCGGCAGCAACAACGGCCTGGGCGGCATCAACAATGGACTCGGCGGCTTCTCGGGTGGCGGTGGACCAAGCAGACCCATTGCACCACCATCGGCACCACGTGCACCCTCCGCCCCAGCTGGGGCACCACCTGGACCACAGATCCCAATCTTGTCGTTTGTGAATGAGAACGACGGCGATGGCAACTATCGCTTCAGCTACGAGACAGGGAACGGCATCAAGGCCCAGGAGGAGGGCACCGTGAAGAACAAGGGGTCCGAGAACGAGATTCCATCGGTGATGGGCTCGTACACCTACACCAATCCCGAGGGTGAGCTCGTCGAGATCTCCTACACCGCCGATGAGAACGGATTCGTGCCCTCCGGAGCTGCTCTGCCCACCCCACCGCCCATTCCGGAAGCCATCGCCAAGTCCCTGGCCGCACAAGGCATCTCTATCCTACCGGGAGGTGGCTACAGCGGAGGTCCTGGTGCTCCTGGCGGTCCTGGTGAGTTTCTCATTCCTCAATTGTTGATGAGAGTGTGGCTCTAACATTATTCTTTTGACAGGCGGTGCTGGAGGTGGTGCTGGAGCCGGTGGTGCCGGCGGATATGGTGGTGGTGGCGGTCGTGGAGGCTCCGGTGGTGCCCCTGGAGGTGGAGGATTCGGCGGTGGAGCAGGTGGTGCTGGAGGCTATGGAGGTGGTGCCGGTAGAGGAGGTGCCCCAGGAGGCGGTGGTGCTCCAGGAGCAGGTGGTGCAGGTGGATTTGGAGGTGGTGGTGGTGCTCCAGGAGGAGGAGGTGCAGGAGGATACGGTGGCGGCGCAGGAGGATTCGGAGGTGGTGCTGGTCGCGGAGGAGGCGCTGGCGGTGGCGGTAGCGGTGCAGGTGGCGGTGCAGGTGGTGCTGGAGGCTATGGAGGTGGTGCCGGTAGAGGAGGAGCCCCAGGAGGAGGTGGTGCACCCGGAGGAGGTGGTGCTGGTGGATTCGGCGGTGGTGCAGGTGGTGCCGGAGGCTACGGAGGAGGTGCCGGTAGAGGAGGTGCCCCAGGAGGAGGTGGTGCACCCGGAGGAGGTGGTGCAGGTGGATTCGGCGGTGGCGCAGGTGGTGCCGGAGGCTACGGAGGAGGTGCCGGTAGAGGAGGTGCCCCAGGAGGAGGTGGTGCACCCGGAGGAGGTGGTGCACCTGGAGGAGGAATGGTGCAGGTGGATTCGGCGGTGGAGCAGGCGGTGCTGGAGGCTATGGAGGTGGTGCCGGTAGAGGAGGTGCCCCAGGAGGAGGTGGTGCTCCCGGAGGAGGTGGTGCGGGAGGATACGGCGGTGGAGCTGGTAGAGGAGGCGCTCCAGGTGCAGGTGGTGCTCCAGGAGGAGGAGGTGCAGGTGGTGCGGGAGGATATGGCGGTGGCGCAGGAGGTGGCGGTGGATTCGGAGGAGGTGCTGGTCGCGGAGGAGGCGCGGGAGCAGCTGGCGGTGCAGGTGGTGCGGGAGGATTTGGTGGCGGTGCCGGTAGAGGAGGTGGGGCAGGTGCAGGCGGTGCTCCAGGAGCAGGAGGTGCGGGAGGATTCGGTGGCGGTGCAGGTGGTACAGGAGGATATGGAGGAGGTGCCGGTCGTGGAGGAGGCGCTGGAGGAGGTAGTGGAGCAGGAGGTGCTGGAGGATTTGGAGGTGGTGCCGGTCGTGGAGGAGGGGCAGGAGCAGGTGGCGGTGCCGGTGGTGCAGGAGGTGCGGGAGGATTCGGTGGCGGCGCAGGAGGAGCAGGCGGATTTGGCGGTGGTGCCGGTCGAGGTGGAGGCGCGGGAGCAGGCGGCGGTGCGGGAGCAGGTGGCGGTGCGGGTGGCGCGGGAGGATTCGGTGGTGGTGCAGGCCGAGGTGGGGCTCCAGGTGGAGGTGCTGGCGGTCCTGGCTCTCAATACATTCCTCCAGCGGCTGGTGGCGGACGAGGAAACGGCGAATTCGATCCACAGTCCGGCTATATCTACTAGACACTTTAGGTTGGATAGATAACAAAAACATCTCAATAGAACGCATTCTGCTGGAAAATACTCTTAGATCAAGTAACACTTAAGAGCTCCAAGATTTTCGATATATTGTTTTAAATATTTATGTAAGCTTCCCGGACGTTAAGTCTTTGTAAATGACTCTCAAAATTATGATCTACTCGTATGTATGTTTAAGGAGACAAAAGATTAGAGATGAGATTTCAGGTTTTCGAATTTACAATAAATGTTTCTAGTGGCATCTGAACCAAGGATCTTTTATTTCAAAGTGTACTCGCTGGAAATATACTGAAATACCAAGCGAATATAATCGACAGCAGTTGCATGCGTTAAATTTAAATTAATTAATCAATGCATTGTCAATTTATCAAAAAAAGCCTGCTTAATTTTAGGCATACGAATTAAAACTTGCATTATTTGAAGAGCCAATTATTAATTTTAATTATAAAAAAGTGTTACAAAAATGTATTTCATCTTCTCATTTATTTCATTTTATGGAGAGGAAGGAGGAGGAGAGGAGGTTACTAGTTATCAAACCAGCGATATGTTTATCATGAAAAAAGACATGTTAGCTGTCTGCAAATTATACACATTGAAAGTCGCTTTTGTCATTCGCATTCGTATTGTAAATGATGTGGATTCGTTAAGTTGGCCCAACTGTTAATTGGGTTTGCGGCTTATTTGTTTGTTTTGTTTTCCACACACTCTTTTAGTCATCATCAGCAGAACTTTTTATATCGTCATCTTGTATCGCAGCTGCTATTCAGTCTTCTTACTTTATTTTCTTTATGACACAATTTCTCGGCTGTTTACTGCCTGTTGCGCTTGTTCTTAATGTCTTTTGATAAGCACACATACACACAAATATGTTCAAACAGACGAGTGGGCCATTCAAAGAGTTGATCCGGGTGCGCGACAACCCTATCGCACAGTAAGGAGCAAGGGTATGCAACCGGGCTGTAAGTACTTTATAATGATTCACCTCAACTAACCCGACTCCGTTTCTAACTTACATTCGAAATACAATTTGGTTTCGCATTGCATAAAGTTCATTTGGAGTGAGTTAGTTGTCGATCTGCAGAGTAGCGTTAATCGTATAAGAACTTAGCTATAGTTATCAGCTTTCAAATTCTTTACTTCCAAAATATCGGAATTACATTTAAATTAAATTTTGATGATGCCTTTGTTAATAGTCTCTGGAAAGAAATTTAAACTTTAAACGCGGTCGCAAGTCTTTCCCCTCCACCTCTTCCTTACCTTGTGTAATTGTGTAAAGTCCCCGTCTGCTTAAGTTTAGACGTGAACATTCCAAGCATCATTTAACAAAACAAACTTTTCTGAAATTTTTGAGACAAATTTTTTCGGCCGAAAACGTCAACTTTTTTGTTTTTTGAGCTAGAGCTTTGAAAAAAATATCAGAAATTTTGTTGAATTTTTCTCGAATTTCTGATATCTTTTTTTTCTATTTATTTTTATTTCTCAATTTTTTTTTGGTTTTTTTTTTAATTTTGACACCAAACTAATTTTAAAATAAAGTTAATTAATTTACCGAATTTTGCATTTTGTTTTTTTTTAAAATTGTTTTTATTTAATTTTTAATTGATTTTTAAAATTCCATTTCAAATTTGCGCGCCCAAAAATGTGAAATGTTATTAATTCAAAAGTATTGCATACTTTGACGCTGTGAAGTAAAATATTGTTTCTCAAATTTCATTGCATACTCTTGAGCGAGATATAAATAGTTGGTAGTTTGGTATTTTCACAACAGATGCACCAGTTGCGTTGCATATAAATCTTAGCATACTTTCAGGATGCTAAATAAACTAAGTTGGGAAATCTAATTTGGGCGCGCAAATTTGAAATGGAATTTTCAAAAATCAATTAAAAATTAAATAAAAACAATTTAAAAAAAAAACAAAATGCAAAATTCGGTAAATTAATTAACTTTATTTTAAAATTAGTTTGGTGTCGAAACTGAAAAAAAAGCCAAAAAAAAATTGAGAAATAAAAATAAAATTGAGAATCAAAAGATATCGGAAATTCGAGAAAAATTCAACAAAATGTCTGGTATTTTTTTCAATTTTCTAGCTCAAAAAACAAAAAAAGTTGATTTTTTCAGCCGGAAAAATTGTTCTCAAAAATTTCAGAAGAATTTGGTCCGTTTTTGCGTTTTTGCGGACCACTTTTATCACTTGGATCAGGCGCGCAGTTGTGGCGCCATCTATTCAAATTTAAATTACAAATTTAGTGGCGCCCTCTAGTGGCATGGCGTTTGTTATTGTGACAATGACAATTGAGAGAGGAGGAGAGAGAGAGAGAGAGGTGACAAATGCTCGCTCGGGTTGGTAGCAGTGCTGCCAACTTAGCTTTTTTCCCGTCAAATCTGGCTGTTTTTGAAGACCAAATGCGGGAAAAATTTGGGAATTGCGGGAAGCGGGAATTCTGGCTTTTTTAGAAATGCATCTGTACAAAAAACAAGTTTACTAACTCGCTAAACATATATCAGTTTTGGTGGAAATATACCAAATGTGTGTGAGAGTGGCCACTTAATCCTATGTTTTATCGATATTTGCTAATACCACCACCACTACTTTAAGGCAAACTTTACTATTAAAGAAATGTGCGTATGTGTGATTTACACATATTTTGCTATGCCAAAAGAATATGAACAAAAGTGCTGGGATAATTGGCTAAAGAGCGAAGAATTTAAGGCATGGCTTCGCACGGACCAAAAAAGGGTCTATCCATCTACTGCAAGACCCAATTTACTGCAAATCTAAGTGATTTGCGTGCTAATGCAACTAAAACGCAAACAAGTGCAATGGGCGGCTTCCAACAAAAAACGAATATAGATCACGAAGAATTAGACGACCTGCTGAAAATCTTATGAATAAAACACATAAATTAAGACCATAAAAAACGCTTTTTTTTGCGCTTTTATTAGAATATTTTCAGCTTTTTTTTCCTTCTCTCCAGTTCAAAAACAGCTTTTTTTCTTGATAAAAAATTGGCAGCACTGGTTAGTAGTTGAGGTGAATCATTATAAATCTGTTCGCCTGGTTATTCACTTGGTGAAATGTTGAGAAGCTCAATCAGTAAGTATTGCTTGGTGACTAACGGCAACAACAACAGCTAATAAAAAAGATAATATTCGGGTATTTTAGTTTTTCATGGGCATGTATTTCATGCATTTGAATGCGACTAATTCTAATTCGCCATTGAATTGATTCTGTATTATTTGAAAAAAACAACAAATATATTAGAGTTTGTTGGTCTTCACTTCTTGGTTGACTTCTTGAAGCGTCTGTTGTACTGATTATAGCCGAATGGATCCACCAGCTGGTTTGGTCTGCCCCTCAGTTGCTGTGTGATCAGTGCCTGTTGTTGTTGTTCATTGCGCTGATCCTTCTGCTGTTGCTGCTGCTGTTGTTGTTGCTGCTGTTGTTGCTGCTGCTGCTGCTGGTTGAGATTCTGTTGGGCCTGTTGCTGTTGTGGCGTCAGGTTGTTGCCAAGTTGTTGCTGACCAAACTGACCAGCATACTGACCAGCTGCCAAATTGCCCGAATTCAATGCATTAAACTGTTGCTCCGGCTGATATTGCCCGGAGTTCTGGAAGTTGCGTTGCTGCTGCTGCTGCTGTTGTTGTAGTTGTTGCTGCTGCTGCAGCTGTTGCTGTTGCTGCAGCGGCGTCAATTGTTGCCCCGGTGCGGGACGAAAGGCTGACGATGTTGCCGCTGGCAGCTGTCGATATGGCGTCTGATAGGGATTCAAATTGGGATTCAGCACGCCCTGCTGCTGATACCCCTGTGCGCCCACAAAGTACTGCGGGGGCGTGGTCGGAATGCCAGTTCCCTCCGCCCGGAAGCCGTTCTCATCGGCAATATAGCGCACCGTGATGGGCGTGCCCTCGGGTGAGGTGTACGAATAAGAGCCCTGAATGACCTGGGAATATTTAACAAGGTCAGATAAAAGTATGCAGTGTAGAGTATTTTGAGTATTTAGGACTAAAGCAGGAAGAACTCTATGAATTTCAAATAAATAAATCATGCAGAGTACAACATTTTATTTAGCATTGGCATAAAGTAGCTCTCTCTCATTTTGTTCTGATTCTGGATGAATTTCCTTTTCAATTGGTAATAATCGTTAATAATACTCTAATAAAAATAGTCATTATTTCTTAAAATTCAATATATACTCTATTGATTCTATATGATTCTAAACAAAAGTGTATAAGAGAAAAATACTTGTTGCTGGTTTTCTTTTTAAGAGTATTTGAGAATTGGATTTTTTTAAGTTATTGTCTTACCACATGTTTTTTTTTTATTATTATTATCCCAATCGTAATTATTTCCCAATTGTAATTGTTTTCATTTATTGTATTCTTATTTTTAGCTCGCTAATTTAAATTTCTTTATTAAATTTGTTCCCATTTTTATTTCCTATTAATTTATTCAGTACATATTTTCCCACTTAACTTTGGTATTCCTAGCATGATTTGTAAATTCTTATGGGCAATCACCTATGCACATAAAACAATATAGACAGAAGTGTAGTCGACTCTCACCTGGGCCTCGACGCCTTCGCCGTAGCCGAGATTCTTGACGTATCCCTGGGCCTGGGCCGTGGTGCCATCGGCAGCTGCGTATCCATAGGAGAAGCTGCCATCCAGATTGAGTTCGTTCTGATAGGCCGTGATGGGCACATAATTCTGCTGCTGACTGTACTGGTTATATCGATAGGGATTCTGTACGCCAGCGCCAAGTGGTGTTATCGCTGGCGACAGTGGATTCAGGGGATTGAGGGGATTCAGGGGATTCAGTGAAGTGCCCTGGGCGGGAAAGATGCCTTGTCCTGGCGCCTGTTGTCGCTGACGCTGGAAGGACGACTGCTGCTGCAGTCCTTGCAGTCCTTGCAGTCCAGGCAATCCTTGCTGCCGCTGCTGAAACGGCGCCTGCTGGAAGGGGGCACTGGGGGGCAGTTGTCCCTGTGCCCGGCCAGCCACAATTAGCGCCAGCCACAAAACGGGGAACACCAGGAACTACAATGGGAAACATGTTTAGTTGTTGTCTTCATACGAATTCCGAATATTTTTGTAAGAATTGCAAAGACAAAAAAACATAAATAATCTGGGGTGCCACAGAAATCGCTTTCGCTTGAATTTCACTGGAATTTGTATGCAATTTAAGTGAAATTCAAGCGAAAGCGATTTCTGTGGCACCCCGAATATGAAAAATAATGCAATTTTTGCCTTTTAGTATTCTTTCCCAAATATGTATTTTGTAATGCCAAATAACAAAATTTCGAAATTGAAATACATATCCAATAATTTTTAATTTTCCCCAATATTAATTTTTGATAATTTTGCTCTCCTAATACTTATTTCTAAATAATATGCTTCCTAGTTTTGTTCCCAAATTTCTAACAATTAAAATATCTAAAATTCTTTTCCTAATTTTAAATTTTATAACATTATTCGTAATGCTGTTTAGTTTTGTTTTTTTTTTTTTCTAATTTTAGATTCCAAGCTGTGTTCTACTTAGAATTAAAAGTATGTTGAGAATCTTGTTTAGTTTAGTTTAGTTTAGTGTAGTTTTGTAAGTGAACTGCAGTTGGACGAGCTGATTGATTGTTTACCCGCATCTGGCTCGCACTGCACTTGGAAGGCATTTAAACTGTCGTTGTCGTCGTTGTTCTCGCAGTCACTGTAGTCATAAATCTCGCGAAAACGTTTAACAAATTACACGCTCGATAAATCTGACGTTTCACTTTCGCACTGGGTTGTGATTGTGATTCGGATTCTGATGGGTTGTGATGGGAAGATGATGTTGCTGCTGCTGCTGCTGCCACTAGAACTTGCCGATTGACGTGCAACGACTGCAACTGCATCAGATCTGGGCAGCTCTATTTATACCGGGCTTTTTCCGAGAGCAGAGCGAACTCAGAAATTCAATAGCCCAAGCTCAGGCCCTAAAGCGCAGCTCGATCATAAGAATCTACGGCGCCCAGCGGCATCACTTCCTGTGCACTTGCCACTTGCCACTTGCCACTTGCCTCTTACCACTTGCCTCTTACCACTTGCCACTATCGGAGCATCTGCACGGCAACTGTTGGCGATCTTGATTTTGATCTTGTTGCTGGACGGCCAGAAGATGGCTTGTAATTTATCTACGACTCGCGAATGCGAATCGTGTTAACAGCAAACTTGGCGTCTCACAGTGGTCAAAATAAAAGAAACGATCACTTCTAGATTTCTAAAATTACTTCGGAAAATTAATTTTATTTTTAGCATCATAATTTTTACTTCACTATTAACAATGTTTCAAAACATATTAGTTAATTATTGGCCAAAAATGTTAAAATATTTTATCTGTATATTCCATTTTTATTTTAAATATTCAAATCTCAAATATGTTTTTTATTTTCTGCTAATCTCTTTGATTTACAATTCTTTAAACAAAGATTTTCAGATTTCTCCGATTTTCAAATATAAAAAAGAATGTTAGCTTATCTAGCCATTTGGCCCACTGTACTTTTGCCGGTAGCTGGTTGGCAGCTTTATTGGTTTTTTATTGGCCATTGACAGAAGGACAAACAAATTTGTTAGAGAACTTCATAGCTGGCATTGCCATGCTTGAGTTTTTCCGTCGTTTTCCCGAACTCGAACTCGCAGTACCCGTGAGTATATTTATGATGTTGCATGCATCAGATACATGCCACTAGATACTTACTTACCAAGATACATTATCATTATCGTATGCAAATCCAATACGTTTTTTGGTGCTCAAACATCGCGTCTTTTGTTCTTAAGGTGTTTATGTGAGTTATGGCATCAGATGATTTTTGGGCTACTGGGGCGTATACGCAACTCGCAGCTTTTACCCATAGTCAAGGTTAATCCAAGACAAAGAAACTAAACTAATTTAAAAATATGGCATGTTCTTTTTTCATTTATGAATTACAAGTAAACTAAACTTGTTTTATTTTAGTACTTTTTAGTATTGCAAATAAACTTAATTAATTTTAAGAAAATAAAGATTGCATATTCTTAAATTATTAATAAATTAAAAGTAAACTGAACTTTTTCAGTTTATTATTTACTTTTACAAATTTATTATTACAAAGAATCTAAATAAATTTTAAAATATAAAAGTTTGCATGTTCTTCAATCATTAATTAATTACGAGTACTATCTATAAAGGAGTCAGACTCCAGACAGCTGGACGGACTTAACACAATCCATTGTTGTCCACTGTCAAGTGGATTTGAGCTCATCATTTGTCATTCGTCATACTTCGAGGCGTTGGCCTGTTCTGTTCTGTTCTGATATTTATTACGATTGCAATAAGTCATTTTTAACAACTCTGCTGCCTTGCCTTCTCTGTCTCTGTCTCTGACTCTGACTCTGAGTCGACGTTAATGCGATTTTCACATTTGTCATGTGCATTCATAACTTAAACATACCTATTTTTATGTACTCTCCGCTGCCTAATTGAATATGTTTATTTTTATGGCGCTTTTCATTTCGACAAGGTCATAACTACTGCTGCTCATGGCCACGTCCAAAAAAAAAGTTCCACTTGGATTTGTCACTGTTCCACTTTATATACTTAAACATTTAAAATTTAATAACAATTTTCATTTACAGTTCTACTATTTTCTGCATGTTAGCTACAGTTACAGATTTGAATTGTTATTTTAAAAAATAATACAGTCGAACTTCCCTAACTCGAATCACCATTATCCAAGAAAAAAGTTCGAGTTAGGGAGACTTCGAGTTAGGGAATTTTTTTTTTTAGTTTTTAAAAGAAACTTCAAATGCATTCATTCATAACTACATTTCAAAATTCAAATTTTTCTTGTTATTTTCAACAAAAAAGGATTCCAGTTTGTTCAAGACCTGTTAATATTCTCAAAAATTGGTTTCTTCGTTCTTCTGCTGTATCCGGAAGAAGTTCTCGGTTCAAATGTCATCATAATTAATTTTCCATTTTTTAATATAATGAAAACTGTTTTTGCTGAGATACCATATTTTTCATCAACTTCAATATATTTGACTAATAAGTTTGAATATTTCTTTAAACATTTTTGTACACTGATGCGCTGACAAAGGAGTACATTACAAACATCTTTCCTATAGCAATCTCACAAGCCTAAGTAATTGTTGATGTAATATTCTATCATATACCATCTCCATATGTTAATGTACATCAATATTACGTATCAAAATGAGCCGGTAACAAAAACGCAAAATATAAACGAAAAAAAATTCAAACTTTATTGGAAATTTTCCCGAAAAATTCGACTTACAGAAGTACGGGCCAATATTTTTGTTCGAGTTAAGGAGATTTTCGAGTTAGGGAAGTTCGAGTTAGGGAAGCAGATTTGTATGAAATTTGCTCAGTAAACGCTATTGCCACTCGATTTTGTTCGAGTTAGAGAAACTTCGAGTTAGGGAAGTTCGAGTTAGGGAAGTTCGACTGTATTTTTAATTTCTGCCCAGATTTATGCCTTGTATTTATTGCAATTTTTAGTAAAGCCCGAAAGTATGCTACAAAAATTATACATGCTTTAAAATTTTATTTTTTTTTTTTATTTTTTTTTTATTTAAGAATTTTTTATAGGCAATAACAACATTTTTGTGCGCTACGCTCACTTGAATATTTGTAGATATTTTTAAATTAAAATTAAAACTCAAATTTATATAATTGTCTAGTATTGAAAGCACTGACTAACTACTTTGATCTTTAGATATAAAATGCGAATTTCATTTGTTATTAAATTGTTGCCAAAATAAATGAACAACAATTAGTTTTGAATTTATTATTAAATTAAGCATAAGAGCAGGATTTTGTGTAGAGGACGAATAATACAAATATTAAGTACTTATTGTAATGCTTAGCACTTTGTCAGTTCAACTTCATTGCGTATACGCAGTGTGAGATAAAGCAATAAATTAATGGACTTTAGTTTGGAGTCTTACATACTCCAGATGTATTGCATAAGGTTATTCGGTTACTCGGTTATTACATCAAATTGTAATCTAAGTAATAAGCCAGTTGAGATAAAGGAGGTGTAGATGAAGATGCTGTTAAAATTAATGCACAAATGCACAAATAATAAACGCAACAATGAGAAATTGTGAGCTGTTCGGAAAATAAATTGCATTGGAATCCGAGATGGACACACCTCCCACAGTCAGCAGTCGACAGTCTACAGTGAATACTCGTGTTATTAATCGTTATGGGCTTTATAGTTGAAATGAAGGCATTTGACATTTGGTCGACTCAGTTGCAAATGTGGTTCCATTAACCCACGACTTGTGTTTCTCTCAAATGTTGCTAATTGATTCAGTTCAAGAAAATGTTTAGAACTGTGCGTATCCCGCTGCTGTTCCGGTTTCTCTCCATCTCTGTCTCTGTCTCTATCTCTGTCTCAGTTTCTCTTTCTCACTCTTCATCTTCATTTGCAGCTAAAGGTTAATGTGTCGCATCTGAATTATATTCTCGTTGGCATTGCAATCGAATCTTTAATGAGTTTCCATTACAGCTCCAACTGCACTGTTTTTTCTCTGTACAACTTTGAAAACATCTGCAGGCATTACTCGCATTTGAATCAATTTATTAATAAGTGTGTTTTGCAGCTTGAATTTGGGCCTGAACTGGGCGTGTCCCGCTCTGTTCAACGCCTTTAGTCCGACGCCAAGGCAAATGCCAGCTCCAACTCCAGAGCTGACTCCCACATCAAGTAATGACTAGGAGATGCCCTCTAAAACAATTAAAAATTTGTTGATTCAAGTTCAACTTGTGTTTAGTTTGGGTACAATTAAATCAGTCAATCTTATCATAAGGTTAACACTTAAAATACATTTTTAATCGCTGTTCCAATTTATTTTTCTATGTCTTTCCCACATTTTTTCCAAAGCAATATAACTTGAATTTTTGTTTATATTTTTCGGCGCTTTTTTTTCCATCTCTGCATTTAAGTGCCAAAAAATACTAATTTTTTAGTGCTTTTTAAGTACAACTCTTATTAACAGTAAACAGGTATTTACAAATATTTATTGTTCTTTTTTTTTTTTTGCTAACTAAAATACTTTGGCGTTTCGGCAGCTACAAAAAATAAATATGTTAAAATAATTCTTAGTCGTAACTTATTTGTAGGAGAGTGCTTCATATTTGCTTAACACAGAGTTTTTAATTATAATTTATTTTGTATTTTAAATATATATATACTTTTTAACTTTAATATTTTTAATTTAATTGTTGTGTCGGCTGCTTTTAGCCTGACAATAAATAAATAAATAAATAGATAAATTATGAAAATATGCTTTAAGAAAAGAGCTGAGTTAACAAAGAAAAGATTTCATATTTTAATTGTGGAATTAAGTCAGTTAATAATTGTTAATTTGTTTATAGGGTATTTGGGATCGGGTTGACTCGGAGTCTGAATCGGAGTCTGAGTCGCAGTTTGAGTCTACGACCTGCCACTGTTGAAGTTACAGAGTCGTAAGGTTGCGAAATAGCTAAAATTATTATTAAATTCTTGTGGCATAAATGTTAGTCGCTTCTCAGTGCCCACCCACTGTAACAGACAACAGACTGCCAGACTGCCAGACGACTGGCAACTCACAACTGGCAACAATTTCAGATGTGGCCAAAACACAAAATTTGAGAGCAAGCGGAAAGTGAAACAAGACAAAACAAAACACACTGAATACTGAATGGCAATGGATCGGAATTTGCATGGAAGTCAAGTGGAAAACGTTTACAACTCTGCAAATAACTGCAAATAACTGCGAGCTGCAAAACATGTTGTTGCCAACTACAGATTTTGTCAGCCACTCAGCCGTTACCTTTTTCTGCACCTTTCGCTTAGCTTAAAATAAAAAATAAAATAAAAGGGGGCGCGCCACGCCCACCATGCGACATGTTTGTACAAGCAATTTGACAAATTTGATTAGCAACTGCACCTATCCAAATATTGTAAGGTATGAGTATTTTACACTCCCCCACAGAATAATGTATACGCACTGTAAGTAATCGCATAATTCTGGCTGATGCTGTAACTTGGTTAAAAGACAATGGCCAATTGGTTACATAAGCAGCACAGGCATTCTGGCCATTTAAATTGCAAATTGAGACAGTTCAACAAACTGCCTCTGGCCATTATTGTCTCTGTTCTTTATTCTCGACTCTCGACTCGTCTCGCAACTTTCTATTGACCCAGCAGAATCAGAGAAATTATGTGATTGCGATTGTTCGATTCGATGTGTATATAAAGCCAAGAACTCTTTTGTCCGCCGTTCAGTATTAGCATAAATTGACAAGAGCCTTCATAAAATATGTTCACATTGGTAAGCAACAAAACAAAATAAAGATAAAGAAAAAGCCACTTAGTAGAGCCAGGGATTCAAAATATTATTTATAAGTTTGAACTTTTAAGAAAATCAAAGCTGAACAGAATAATCTGCATGCTTCAATTTTTATTACTACAATTAATATAAGCTCTAATAAATATTTTAAAATTGATCATTATTAAGGCGCCTGATTAGAACTAAAAATAAATGTTTAATCTTTGCAGTTGCTCTTGACTCTGGCTTTGACTTTGGATGGCAGTTTGTCAGCTTCCATTAGCAGTGGGGTGCTTGAGGGGCTGGAGGGGAAGGGGAAGGGGGAGGAGCTGGTGCCGATCATTAAATCAGTTGCCGAGCAGAAAAACGATGGCTCCTATTTCTTTGCCTATGAAGGTGCCGATGGCAGCTACCGGGAAGAGGTGGGCATTGTGAAGCGATCAAATCAAATTGGTGATCATGATCATGTTGATGATGATGACGATGAGACGGAACTGGAGGTATCTGGTGTTTATCGCTACACTGACAGCAACGGGGAGCGTGTGGAGGTCACTTATGTGGCCGACAGAAATGGCTTCGTGCCCGTGGGCTCAAATATTCCAAGGCAGATCACAGAGACGGCTCGAAAAGCGGTTCAGTCTCTAGAAGTGCGAGCAGTCAAAAGGAATTAAGCTACACTGGCAGAAAGAATTCACAAGAGCTCAGAATATTTATGTAACAATTAAATAGTTAAAGACGAAAAACTTTAGAATATTATTGACAAATACCAAAGTACGCATGGGTTAAATAAAAAAGCTAACAAATGAAATTCAAATAAAAAAGCATTTGCAGAAAATAAGTCTTAAAAATATCTATTAAATTAATATAAGAATAAAGTAGAATTGATTTATACAAATTAAATTCAATATTCAATACATTCTCAATGGAAGTTAGATGTAACAAAATATTAAAGAAATTTGCTGAAATGGAAAACATTTTAATAAAAGTATGTGGTTTTTTTTACTGCATTATGAATTGTACGAGCTGCATTGATTGGACTCACTTCTGTAAATGTTATTCAAACAATTATCGAAATAAACGACTCATAAACAATGCTGGCCTGGCCAATAAATTCAAATCAAATCCGCGCCAGCTCAGCGCCAAACTATGCCAATGAGGAGCGCCAAAGTGGCCAAGTAACTGAGTTGCCAAGTTGGCTACCAATTGGCCAAGTTGCCATGTGGCCAAGTGGCCAACAGACACCTCTTTGAACACCTCATCTGGGCATCTTCATCTTCATCTCCTTCTTCATCTCCAGCTTTAAAATGTTCATCGTGAACATATTTAATTTTGACGATGCGAGTTTTTTCCCTTCCCTTTGTTTTTTCTACATTCGCTTGGCTGTCAGAAATATAAATTGTTGCAATTTTTATTGCCCCTCTTCTGGCACTGCAACATGGTAATTTGCGACTTGGCCCAGAGCAATGTCTAACAAAACTTGCCTTAGTTTTGCCCTTTGCCAAATGTCGTCGAATACTCGACTCAATATTGAATCTGGAATTTGGAATAATCTCTAAGCCTAATTTTACTGGTCAAGAAAGACTGAGATACTCGTAATTCATTCATTTATTGTTTTTCATAATTCTTGTTAATTGAATAAATGTGGTTAATACCGGAGAGGCGATAAAATGCATTGACATTTATTTATGCCGCTCATTTGGATTTTAATTTGAGACATTTATCAATTGTAAACCTGCAGTTGAATAAGCGATTAAATACAGTGTGACTATTGGAATTCTATTAACTATAATTTAAGGGGCTTGCATTAAAAATATTCAGATACTCAGCTATAAATATCGCAAGTATATTTAAATACTTATCACAATAATATTCCCTTCATAAAATATACTTGAGTATAAATAATAATCAATTGTTTTGAGTACTTGTCAATTATTTGTCAGTTGAATAAGAACATCGTGATAATATTAATTGTTATGAATGAAAATATTCAGCTTTTTAATTTGTAACTTAAACATAAATAATATTCAATTGCCTACTTGATAAAAAATATTCCGACTTAACACTAAAAGTTTCTTAAATACCTTTAAATAATTATGGTCGTGATAAAATAAATAATTTCGTAAAATGCTGGAATTAAAATGTAAATATTTTAAGTTGCATATTTTTCAAAAAGATAACCATTATTTATCACATTATCTTTGAGTAACATCAAATATATCTGATATCTGAGTAGAGATCAAATTCAATTGCCTTGCACACCTCTGAAGTTGAGTTGAATCATGAGGAGTGGGTGTCGTCTTATGGTTAGATGGATATATGGATAAATGGATACATGGATATGCCCTGGGCACTACGAGTATGTCAATGTGCCAATGTCTTCAACTAAACTCTGGTTACTCCTCTGCAGTTGTCACATTCAGATTTACATTCAGATGCAGATTCAGATACTTGCTAATAAATTATGAGAAGAATTACACAAAAGCGCTGACATTTTACATGCTAAATGAAAACATTTCTGGGCTTGGTGTCGACGCCAATGTCGATGTGGATGTTAATGTGGATGTGGATGCCACACAGAGCCACTGTCAAGTGGCAATTAATCGCAACACCTTCGAGTGGTTGAAGCGGCATCAATTGTGACTTGTGAAAGGTAATTGCAATCTGCCAATCGATGCACCGATCGATCAATGTCAATTTAATTCAAAAAGAGATTCAATATGACTGAACTAAACTAAACTAAAACTAAAAAATAAATAGAATAAAAATATATATAAATATAAATATGAATTTAAAAATATTAAAAAAATAATAAAATGTATATTCAAAAACTTGCAACTTGAAAAGGGCAATATTAATAGCAGTAATGATAATGATAAAAATTATAAACAATTATACTAACTCACTGATACTATTTCTAGTTCTTTCTATTACAATGTTTAACTTAAGATGTCTTAAATGCTTTTGCAAGGAATCTTCAAATTAAATAAATCAATCAATCAATCTGCCAATCGATGCACCGATCGATCAATATCAATTCGATTTCAAAAGAGCTTCAATTGCTTTCGAGATGAATCAATGAATCGTTGCGGAAGTTTCTCTGGAATAACTCACTGAAATTCAGGCTGTCTGTCTGTCCGTTTGTCTGTCTGGCCAAGTGGTTGACACATTTTTGAACACAACTGATTCGGATAGAGCCGAACACTCGAGTTATGTTGACCCTGACATTTAGAGTGTGGCAATTTCGAGCATCGTTTAAAATTTGGACCCGTATCGAAGCTGCCATAAAACGGGATGCAAACATGTTTGGCATGTTTAAGCGAAAGAGGCGTCGAAATACGAAATATGTACATATTTGATTACGGCCAAATACTCGTATAAAAGCCAAGACACAAATGCCCTGCATTCAAACTCTCGCTTTCAGTGATCTGAATCAGATTCCAGTTCAGTCCAAATCAAAAGCACAGCCCAAAGATGTTCAAGTTCGTAAGTAAAAGCAGCCTAGGAAATTGTGTGTATTTCTAGTGTGTATAAAATAGTATAAAATATTTATAAAATATTTAAAAAAAACGGATAACTGCAGCCAGGAATTTGTGTGTACTTTAAGTGTGTTTAATAATTATTATAAAATAATTACTAGTTGAAAAAAATCAAATATTAAGTTAGTGTGTATAATTTTTATTATTTAATTCATTTATAATAATTATTAAATTATGAAATATAATTATTAACTGCAGCTAAGAAATTGTGTGTCTTATAATTATTATAAAATGTACACTAAAGTATTTATATGAACGGATAACTGCAGTTTAACAATTATTACAAAACACATTTATAATCATTTTTAAATTAGGAAATGTAATAATAAGCTGCTTCTAAAAAACTGTGTATTTTTGGTGTGATTAAAAATGATCTCTACAAATTGATTATATAAAGTTTTTTAAGTTAAAACAAAAAAAGTTTCAATCCCTTAAATGCCAATTATTTTAATTCCAAAAAGAAAGATTAAGAATTTAAGACTTACAATTAGTATTTAATTATTTAATTATTATCTTTTTTTTTACAGCTACCACTGCTCGTCCTGGGATTCATTGCCTGCTCCTGGGCCATGCCCGTCAATGAGGAGGATAGGAGACCTGAGCCTGTGCAAATTTTGAAGTCAGTGATTAACAAGGACTCAGATGGCGGCTATCAGGTGGACAATGCCTCAGCCGATGGAATCGAGCGCAAGGAGGAGGGAAACATCACCTACGACGCTGAGGGAAATCCGGCTCTGGAGGTTCACGGATCCTATTCCTATGTGAACGAGTTCGGAGAGACTGTTGTTGTCAATTACACAGCTGGCGTCAATGGATTCGTGCCCGTGGGAAATGTGATCAGCAAGGAGATCTCAGACGTCGCTGCGGCCGCCAAGGATTTGCCAAAGCATGAAACCGAATCTGTTGCCGAGTACGGCAAAAACTAGATAACCTAAAGATGTTAGAGATACT
The DNA here is from genome assembly GCA_037043435.1 of Drosophila suboccidentalis. Lineage (NCBI taxonomy): Eukaryota > Metazoa > Arthropoda > Insecta > Diptera > Drosophilidae > Drosophila > Drosophila suboccidentalis. Next base: position 236,457 of record JBAMBK010000623.1, on the reverse strand, counting down.
TGTGTAAGTGTGAACTGCCAGCGAGATAATTGAATAAACAAACAATCAGCGATATTCCAAAAAACATCCAATATTGTGTACTCTGATCAGTGTTGCCGGGAATTTGATGGCTAGAATAAGCTGAAAATTAAACGAAAAAGAAATTACAAATAGATATATGGTAATAAACCAAACTTAAATGCTCAAAATGAAAAGAAGAAAGAATTACAAAAACACCAAAGTTAATAAATATATTATTGGGGATCTATTGCTTTATTTTTAGTTTCAAAAATTTATAAATGTTCTAAGAAAGAACAAGCAAAAAACAACAAAAAAAAGTGTAGCATTTAAAAAACTGCCACCTCCAGCATTAAATAAGCTAAGCTAGCTGACTGCTAAAGCTGGCGTTAAATAAGCTAAACTGACAACACTGCCTCGCTTGAATATTATTAACAAAAAACTACATAATAATTTGTGGCTCGTGCTTTTTGACTGTACGAAGATCTGGGACTTGGAAAAATTAGAAATTCCCGACGCAAAAGACCTTGAAAATCAACTTAAGACAAACGCAGACGCAACTGGTACAGCAGAGCCTCGCTTTGTTGAACACCGAACCCAAAGGTGCTAGACTAGACAAAGACTTATTACTTTAATCCATCATTATTTGTGCTCTTCTGCCTCATTATCAGTCAACAACATTCAAATGATTAATTAGGTAAATAATTTTGCATAAATTGTGAAGAAAGAGTCACAATTAATGCGATATTAATAACATTTAAAATTTATTTACTTTCAGATTAGAATAAATTTGATAAAGTCTTCAAAATAAATTATGCTTAAAATCTTTTTTGCTTGAGAGTTTAGCTTTATCTTTGACTTGCTACTTACTACTTTTTAGAAAATATTTGTTTTTGTTATTATCGGAGCAACAACAACTACAAAAATGAATTCAACCATTTAAAGTTTCATCACCAATGAATCGACGGCCTCTTAATGTTTATGACATCATAATGAGTTAATTAGCATAAAGTTGTTTTGATTACGAATTGCATTTACTTGCAGATGTGTTTTTTATTGGACTTTTTCGTAGACACACTTTTATCTCTGCCAGGCTGTAAAATTTAAATTTTGAAGCTTGGAAAACAGTAAAATAACATATTTTCATTATTTATGATTTATTTTTATCTTTTTGTATTTTGAAAATTGCTTAAATGTGTAATACTAACAATAGTTAAATACTATAAATTCAGACTAGTGACTAAGGAACCGCCTTAAGAGCTCTTGGCCTCGACTTTCTTGACCTTCTCGACCTTCTCCACTTTCTCGACCTTCTCAACCTTCTCCACTTTCTCGTCCTTCTCCACTTTCTCGACCTTCTCGCTCTTCTCCTGCTGCTTTGCCACCTTGACAGGCTTTTCCTCAACCAACACCTGAACAGGAACAATTTGTGATTCTGAAGCCTTCAGTTCTGGTTTGGTTTCCACTTTAGTTTCCTGCTTTTCAGAACGGGAACGACGGTGCTTCAGCTTCAGCTCCTGTTCCTCCTCGTAGGATGTGTTGGGCAAATCGGCAGCTGCCTTGGCCAACAGGGAAATCTCATTGGGAATATTGGTGCCAATGGGCACAAAGCCATTTTTGCCAGCGGTATAATGGACCTCAATTTCCTGTCCATCGGCATCGATGTAGCGATAGGATCCAGATACTTCGAGGGCCTCGTCCTCGGTGCCTTCGTTCTCGAGGTGTCCAGTCTCGCTGCGGGAGGACTGATCGGCGCCCTCGTAGGAGAACTGGAAGTTGCCGTTCGGCTGCTGATCCCGCTCGAACTTCAGCACTGGAATGAATGGCTTCTCGGTGACGGTGGCATTGGCCAGGCGTCCGATTGTGGCACCACTGGCCACCACCAGACAGACAAACAGACAGATGACGATCTTCAACATGTTTTCTTCACAGACTTTGTCTTTGAACTTGACTCCAGAAGCCCAAAGACCGCGGCTTTTATAGCAGCTGCCAAAAAACAAATTAGCATCTATTACGTTTCTAGCCACAAGAAAAAAACCAAAAGAAACCCCAACAAATAAAATGAAAGAGATTCTGTAGAAACGTAGCCAATGTGCTTTAATAAAACACTCACAGACAACGAATTTGCATAGCTGCGAGTATTCATGATTCAGCGAGTGGTGAAACACAAATAACCAACATATTTTGATGACTTGATGATGCTGAAACTGAGCTGACTAAATGATTTTGGACCCATTGATCACATCATGCAAATGTATCTCAGAGATTCTCTCTCACTTGGTTCACATTTCAGCTATGAACTGAAATTAATCTCAGTACGGCTTACGAATTCCGCAAAACATGTTGATTTTTAATTAAGCTACGTCACAAACTCGTTTCAAATCCATCACTTTTACACTTAAAAAAACGGGGCACACTTCAGATATTTTAGAGTGTTGCTGGGAATATTTTGTAAATTATAATGAAGATGGCAAATGTGTTGCCTATTATCAAATAGCTATTAAATAGTCTAGAAAAATTAAACCTATAAAATCCAAATATAACTGAATATTAAGTTATCAGTTAATTTAAAAATTAAAAAAATAAACTAACAAACTATTTCAAAACATAAAGATCATGACAGTAAAATTAAGATGTTTAAGTTCTTGTGCGATGCTTAATTCTATTGCCCTTGATTTATTGATAATATATATATAGAACATATTTGTCAAATATTTATTTTAAATAATTCAAAAATTCAATTTGTCACTTGGCTAGCTGGCAAGCAATATAATTGTAACTACTTGTAATAAATGAAAATTGTATGAAAATGTTTAGGAAACTGCACTAATGCTAATTAGCATAAGGTTGGTAAGGCATGTATTGTTGGCAACTCGCAGCTTGGCCAACACAACAAAAAGCAAACAAAGATGCATAAATTAAGCTACATATTAAGCGCACTTAAGATGCTGATGAATCGCATTGAATCAGAGAAATGAATAACATTCGCAAACAACAACAAAGACGATGCCACCACATGCGATTCATTCATCACTCTGAATGAGTCTGAAACTGAATTTGAATCTGAATCTGAAACTGAAACTAAAACTGAATCTGAATCTGTGATGGGCACTGGGCACACGGGAAACTTCTCGGAGAGCAAGTCTGTAATGTAAACTGTAATGGGAGTGTGAAACCATTGCAAATACAAGTACGAATACTTTTAGAGGAGAGGCGAAAGAGGAGGAGAGAGGCTGTATGTCAAATGTGAATAATACACTTAAGCAGAGCGAAAGATGCGGTCGAAGATGAAGACGAAGGCCAGTTGAAAAAGGCGGCCAACTAATGCAGCAAATTCAAGTCGAAAGGAAACTCGTTGAAACGGCGGCAGTCGAGTGAATTCGACTATGAGAGACCCCTTACATATTGTGTAAAAAATAAACTATAAATAAAATAAAGTCAACGATTAAATTTGAAAACAAGCTTAGCCTGTTTTGTCATAAATATCTTTTAATCTTCAATAGAACAAATTTAACAAAAATATACAAAATATGTACATATACGTAAAATTCTAAGTACAATAAAATGGTACCAAAGGTGTAGTAGGACAAGAGTCAATATACATATACACATACATTATGCTCTCTCGGTTGCTCTCACGGCTGCTCTCTTGATTTTGGCTATTCCTTCATTCCCTCTCATCCTTGCATTAGGATGTACATACTCTAGCTTGTAAGAAACAGCCACGAGTCAGTCTTGATCGAGTGGTCGAATAAAGAACATACACGAAATCATTTGTCTTCTACAAAGGTCATTTAAATTTGATCGAATTATTTTTGAAATAGTCCATTCATATTGATATTTAGATTGTATTATTTTTGTATTTTTCTTACAAAGTTCTATTATAAAGAGAAAGTATTTTTGTATGAAAACTTTTTATTTTAGAGGGTACTTTGCAGTATCAGTGACGGATTACTTTTGCTTTTTACGCAACTTTTTTTATTTATTCCCCAACTTGTTATACCCTTTGTTTATTTTTAAGGTACAGGGTCTAAGACCCACTGAACTCAAGCGCACAGCAACTAAAAAAGGGTGGCGACGCTCTAGTGGTAGCGGGCAGGGGGAAGGGGTAGTGGGAGTGGGAGTGGGAGGTGCTGCTGGAGAAGGCGTCGTCGTTGTTGTTGTTGTTGTTGCTGTTGCTTTTGTTGTTGTTGGAGGCGCGTTAATCTCGCGCGATGTTCATCATGGCATGTTCGTGATCATCGCGCACTCTTTATTGTTGTTGTTGTTACTGGTTGTTGTTGTTGCTGGTTGTTGCTGGTTGTTGTTGTTGCTGTTGTGGCCGCAGCTATTGCTGCAATTTTTATGAATTGCAACTGACATTTCCTACACGCTGCTGTCGCTAGCAACAAAAAGTAGTCTGTAAAAGTTTAAAGTTTAAGCCGAAAATTGCAATTTGTGTGCGCCGGCCGGCATAACTAACCAACTGTCCCTCTCTCCCTTTCCCCTCTTGCCTCCCCCTGGTTCCCCCTGCCCCACTCCTGGTCTGAAATCCCTTGCATGTCATTTAGTTCACCTTTAGTGGGAACTGGTGCAAGAGGGAGTGGCAAATTCAACTTCAACTCACAACACAGCATCTGCATCTGCATCTGGTCAGCAATTGGCCAACTTTTAATGGCCGTAAAGCGCTGCAAATGTCTAAATTGTTTGTTGTTAGCTGCACAGCAGCTGATGCCACAAATGATGATCATAATGATGATGATGCATCCACAAACAATGGCAAACAATGAAACAAAAAGAAACATTTTAACTGCGCATTCAATGCACAATTTTGTAGTTCACAACAAGTGGGCAAATTTTATATTATATTGGATTATATTATACTTTGCTGGCAATCCCCGCCCTGCGGCTTAGCAAACCAAATGTCAATAATAATAATAAAAAAATAGATAAATACAAAATTTAAAATACTTATATTCTTTCGAGCCAGTTGAATCTGATTCAAATGCTATTCGATTGGCGATTCATCAAGCGAGGCAATTGCAACATCTATTCAACTGTCGAGTATTAATCTTTTAATTAATATTTGAATTAACAAATTATTGCCTATTGCGGCGCATCGCAAATTGAATCGCACAAGCATCCATACACTCAGCGAAAATTGTACTATACTATAATTAAATAGCTTAAATAGTTTTCTTATTGAATAAAATATTTAAAATATATTAATTTTAACATCAAATATTTTTATATTAAATTGAATACCTAATTTTGAATTTGTGTTAACAGTATTTATTAAGTATAGTCTGCAAATAATATGAGTGTATCTATTCTAATTACGCGTTTTATTTTCTGGGTGTATACTCACACTCACAGTCATATTCACATTCATACTCACATTCAGCGTGGGCTAATCAAATGAACTTCGTATTGCTAATTCACATAAATTAATACCCAGACAACTTGGCGTGCCATTTACACACACACTGAATGAGTCTGGTAGCTGATATTTGCTGCACTCGCACTCACACTCACACTCGCACTCATACTCTGTTATACACGGCGTATGCGCAACGCCCATTTGCATTTGAAACTCGTTGCGCATACGCCGCATGTTACAGCGGCAACTTCAACTTCTTCCGATTCCGTTGCTGTCAAATGGGCAAGTTGCCATCTCTTCTTCTTCTTCTCCTTCTTCTTCTCATTCTCATTCTTCGCCCTCTTCTTCTTCGTCGACTTATTTTGATTGCTGCCGTCGCTGCTCTCGTTACGGATGCTGCCGCTGTCGACGTCGCTGCCGCTGCCGCTGCTGCAGTGAATGCAATGCATTTTTGGTATAAAAACGTTTGAGCCAACTGCATACAAGTCAAAACAGTTTTGACGAGCCTTTCAAGCGCAGACGCCAGCTCTAATAACAACTACACAAATTCCCAACACGAAACAAGTCGCGAAATTCACAGTGAGTTCTAATTGTGCTGTGCTCAAAATATTGTGAACTTAATATTTGCTACCAAAAGGATATAAATAGCACACGAAAAGGATTATTCACAAGAAAATCGTATTAAAAACAAATCAAAATATATTTTAAAACTACTTTGATATCCTTGTAAAGTCCTGCAATTTTGGTTGAAATTGTATCAGAAAGATTTATGCTGTTTCAAACATTTTAAATGTTAGTTTTTGATTTAAAAGGACTGTATTTTATTATTGTGCAGCGATGTTTTCAATTCGATGTATTTAAACCAATCTTTTCGAAACCTTTTTTGATGAGTTAGAAGATATTTGAAAGGTTAGATATTATTAAATTTCCTTACTAAAGATAGAGAATTTAAAATAGAAGAATTATCGATGATGTGATTTGATATGAGTATTTTAGAATTTGAGAATTTTAGCATTTCAGAAGTTTCTCTATTTACCATTACCATATTATAAAGAAACAGATTCTTCTATTTTATTTCGAAACAGTAGTGTAAAGTTAAAGATGTCCTAAAGTTAAATTTTCGATGAAATAATACTTTTAAATAAGGTAAAAAGTTTCGCTTTTAAAGGAACATTTCTTAGAAATGTATAATGATGTAGACTTTTTAAAAATGAATTATGCCATAACTTTAAGATTTACATTCCATTCAGAAGATTCCCATATTGCCATATCACATGGCATAGTTTCCCAAGCCAAGACCATCTCATTGCCAGTCAGATTTACTTTCGAAAACTCCAAAGATTAAAGCCAATTATAATAACGATCATGTAATAATTACGACCATCGAAGCTCTGCTTCAAAAAGGTCAATCAGCTGACGCAGTAAAATAATCAATGTTATGTTATGTCTCAATCTATCAATCATCTAATTCGCCGGCGCCCCATCGCACAACAACAACAACAAAAAGGTCATGCAAATGCTCACCTCCTCCTCCACCTCCTCCTCCTACGCCCTCGTCGCCGCCCTTGCGCTCTGCTGCCTCAGCGCAGTCGCAGCGCAGCCGCAGCGCGGTCTGCCGCAGCCGCGCTCCAACTCGTTCGACGCGAACGCTGTGATTTTGAAGCAGAACTTCGATTCGAACCCGGATGGATCCTATCAGTACAAGTGAGTTGCTAATGTCACTAATATAATATAAGCTACGGTGATGGACAAAATAATAGAAACGATAATTTGCTTATGTATATTCTTAATTATATTTACATAATTTAAAACATTGGGATTCTATATTTATATATTTAAAAATTGTTACAAAATGTAATATTATAACTAAATAAAATTGGTTTTTCCCAAATTTAAAACTAGATTAATTTGCCCCAAAGGTAACAGAAAGCTTGTTAAACACAAATACAAATTTTGTACAAAAAAAAAAAAAATAAATAAAAATACCAATTAGTATTAGACTAAGCAAAACTATTTAATTAGAATATTTATTAATAATTGATATAATCTCTATTAAAAATAAAATTTATAGTAAAAGAAAGAAGAGTAGAATAAATATTTAAGTATAGTAGAGGAAAAAAAATAAATAAATAAAGAGTAAATCATGTTTGTGTTATAAATAACTATAATTATTTCATAATAAGTGTTATTATATTAAGAACTGTAAATATTATATTAAATAATGCGAAATATTATATTACGTTTAAATTGCAAATTTCTCAATTCAACAGCTACGAGACGAGCAACGGCATTCGCGCCGATGAGGCGGGTTACCTGAAGAATCCCGGCTCACAGATCGAAGCCCAGGTGAGTTTTAATTGCCGCCTTTGGAGAGCTGCTTGATGAACTTGAAGAGAACATGTTGCATACTCTGAGGCGCGTTTAAATTTGTTGCATTTCAGGTGATGCAAGGCTCGTACTCGTACACTGGCCCCGACGGCATTGTGTACACCATCACCTACATCGCCGATGAGAACGGATTCCGCGCTGAAGGCGCCCATATTCCCACCCCACCCCCCGTTGCCCGCCCCGCTGGCGGCCCCGGCAGATTCTTCAAATAATTGTTGTGACCGTGGAAATTAATTGTTTAAAATTGGATTAACTTGTATGATAGCATTCTCGATGGAGTTTCGGGGCAGCAGGCTCAGTTGGTCAACAGCAAACAGATTCACAGACCTCTTATCGCTTCTTCACTGTACTTTAATTTACTCTAAAACACACACACACCGACACACACACCGACACACACACACACCTTGATGTGTGTATTTATGCATTTTCCATGCTTTCAAGTTTCCAATCGTCACATCTACCTAGACCTTAACGAATTGTGTAAAATATGTTTGTACATAATATAAGTTGGATTGTTAAATGTCGTACGATAACGCAAGCTATGCAATAAAACGAATATTGCTCGAAACTCTTTTATTTCATTGATATTATTTTTATAACATATTATTTTCTTATTTTCAGACAATATTTTGATATGAAGTACACGGCAGGATTCTTTTGATAAAGTAACGTAGAAAATAGAGAAAGTTGAAAAAGATTTTTGTTTTTTAAAGCTTGAAGATCATTTTGGAAAAAATATAGTAATTATCTAAGTTTTGAATTTTTTTTATAATTTAAATGATTATCAAGCAGAGTTGTTCCTAATTAACTACTTTTTTAATGAGTTTGTCATTTCATTGGCATTGAAAAAAGTAGTGCTAATGAAATCGAATTTTCACTAGCATTGAAAAAAATAGTGCTAATGAAATCGAATTTCAGTAGGCATTGAAAAAAAGTAGTGCTAATGAAATCGAATTTCACTAGCATTGAAAAATCTAGTGCTAATGAAATTTCATTTAATTTCATTTCTTCTGTGGATAAATCTTTAGATCCCATAAGGTAGCCAAATGCCTCAACTAAAAATTCTGATTATTTACTGCATATTCTTAGGCGTCACAGCGACGCACAGTGGGGCCATTGCTGATTTTACGTTGCAAAAATCGTAACTTTTAAACTAATGAAGATATTTGTTTGAAAATTTTAAACAGTGTTTGATAGAAAACTTCATAAGCTTTAAAATGACATATTACACAGGGTGATAGGCCCACAGGGTGATTCGTAGTTGTCGGTCAAAGTTGAAAAATATTTTCAGTGCATTTTTTACGTGTTAATTCATAAAAAAAATTTTTTTTTTGTCTATAACATATATTTTATTCATATTTCATTTTTAAATAACAATATTATATTTTTTTTTTTTAACTTGCATTGCGCTCTTTGTCTATTACCGGGGCCGCGTGTTTTTTTGTGAGGCTTCATTAGTTTTTTTCGATTTAACCTTCTTAGACGGGTCCGGGCGGGTACAAAACCATATATATTTATAAAGATAAATCAATTCTGAAGCGTTTTTTAGCTATTGTAAAGTAATGGCATTTTAATTCATGAGAGTTTTCGTCTACCAAAGTTCAAAAATAGTCAAAATCTAGTGTTTTGCAGGACCGCCGGCCGAACAACTTGGCAAAAATATTTTTTTTTGGGTAAGCGATCGGAAAAGGTAATATACGGATTCGATAGAGAATTCTTCAATGATTAAGAATCCAAATAGGATTTTTAGATCAAGTAAAAATTGTGGATAGTACAACCTTTTAAGGTTGACCCATTTAAATTTAAAGAACACTAGATTTTGACTATTTTTTAACTTTGGTAGACGAAAAGTCTCATGAATTAAAATGCATTAAGTTCCCATAGCTAAAAAACGCTTCACAATTGATTTCTCTTTATAGCTATATATGGTTTCATACCCGCCCGGACCCGCCTAAGAAGGTTAAATCAAAAAAAACTAATTCAACCTCACAAAAAAAACACGCGGCATAATTGCATAGTTCGATCGATTGTTCCTATGGCAGCTATATAATATATTAATCCGATTTGAACCAAATTTGGTCTGGATGTAGAAGACTACCGCAGCTTCCATCATATGTCAGATTGGTTGAAATCGGACTACTATATCATATACAGCCATAGGAATTAGGTCGATATATGCAATTCTGATGATTCACCCCAAAAAATAAAAAATAATTTTTGAAAAAAAATTTTTTTTATCTAAACTTTTTGAAAGTAATTTTTAAATATAAAAACCTTAAAAATAAACCAAAAAAAATCAAAAATTTTAAAAAAAATTTATTTTTAGGTGCAAAACAATTTATTTTTTGCACAAATTTCACAAATTTCAACTTTGATAGCCCCTGAGTAAGCATTTTGGGGGCGTGGCACTTTTCTTAAGCACTTATTTCATAGGTTGAAGAATTATCTATCATATGCTATTAAAATTATTCGATTATCTCATTTGGTTCAAAAGTTACGATTTTTGCAACGTAAAATCAGCAATGGCCCCACTGTGCGACGTTATTAAAAATATCGTATTAAAATATTGTATAAACATCGCGAAAAGGATCGGAAAAATAATTTCTAAATTGTTCTACATTTTATTAAAATTTTTTCTAAATATTTTCATTTTGTTTTTAATTTTTTCAAAAAAGTAATTACTTATTAATGGTAATTAAAATAGTTTTTCACTAGCATTACTTAATGCCACTGAAAAATTTTCATTACTTTTCAATTTCAACGCCTACTGAAATGCAATTTCATTAGCACTAGTTTTTTCAATGCCTACTGAAATTCGATTTCATTAGCACTAGTTTTTTCAATGCTACTAAAATGAAATATCATTAGAACTACTTTTTTCAATGCTAATTAAAAAGTAATGATAATGCTTATAGTCACAACTCTGTTATCAAGACATTTCGTTAGGTTCAAATTTATGAGAATGAATTTTGTTTATCAAAGTCTTAACTTTTTTTGGGTATGATTTTTGTAATGAATGAAACGAATTAGAGTCATAATTGAAGTAATGTTTTATTCTGATTCTGATTATGACACATAGAGACGGTGAAAAACTTAAACTTGAAATATACAATTCATAAAATTATAATTCCTAACAATAGGACAAAGTGTTTAATTTGAAAATTTAAATTTAAATCTGTAAATTTGGTGTGGACTCAGAGAAAAATCATAAAAAAGTCATCATGAAAATCGGTAGACAGTAACGTTAGATGGTAGGCTTTCATACTCAAAATCGGTGGAGAGCTGAATTGATTCGGCTTCATCTGAAAATAAAATATGACATTTAGTTGGTCTTCATGAGTGAATATTGCATTTAGATTTACCTCCGTCATTTGTGCCACGAATCTTTCGCTTGCAACTCTTATACAAAATAAAAAAAGCCAATAGCGAAATGCCAAAAATGCTGAGAACTATCGAGAGCCAGAACATTTTTCCATCGCTGCTTTTTGAGTGGCATCGCATATTATCATAGTCCATTATCTGTAAGAAAAATTGTAAATAACTTGAAGCTCTTCGATATATTACTTTTTAAATTTAAGACCTTAGCTGTTCGGAGTTCAACGAGTGAAGAATATTGGCCACCGCATATCCAGGGATTATCGGCAAGCCATATTCGATTTACTGACTTCTGCTTCCGGAAAAAGAAAGAGTCTATGGGACTCGACAATTGATTGCCATTCAAACGTAAAGTCCTGAGTAACCTCATCGAACTAAAGCTTTCGCTTTCTATCACACGTAGATTATTTTCAGACAGATCCAAGATCTGTATACGTCGATTATTAGCGAAGGTGTTTGCATTAATTGATTCCATAGCGTTGCCTCGCAGATTTAAATCGGTGAGACTCGTCAAGTTACTGAAATCCATTGTATGGATATTACAATAGGACAAGTCCAACCAATCCCATTGATTTACACCAAATTTGGGCTTGATTTCCGGATTATGGGATAGTTTTAATTGATTGACCGAAAGGTTAGACAAATCAATATTTCGCAGGCTGCAGTTATTGAGTTTAAGGCCCACGAATACACATGGATCAAATCGGCGCAATTGCGACAAGTCATTATTGTCCATAAACAAGAAATCAAGTTTCGGCAATTGTTTTCTCAAATTGAAATTCACAGCGCTGATTTGACACGATGCAGCATCCAGCTGTTCAAGTGTTTCGCTTATCAGATCTTGACCAAAGCCTAAGCTGCCTAAACGATTTCCATTAAGGTTAAGAGAACTCAGTTTTGGCGCATACTTAAAGGCCTCATTGGCGTTAATATCTGACCAGCTGGCTATCGAGTTATTGGCCAACAGCAATTTCTCCAGCGAATTGAAACCCTCAAGTGCCTTTGCATCCAGATTATCTATATGGTTGTTGGACAAATCAAGACTTTTAAGTGACCGTAATGCGGAGTATTGTCGGGGAAACTCGTTGAAATTGTTGCCCGACAAGTTCAATCTATAAATGCTCTGATTTCCAAGGTTGGGAAATTCGCTAAGTCCTCGATGCGAACAGTTCGACTCGAAAGAAAACCAGAGATCGCACTCCGCGAATGAAACGACAGCTGCATTCTGACCAGTTTTCTGTCCTATTATAAGGATAAAGATCGGCCAAAACCAGAACTCCAACGCTGACCCAGCCATGCCTGAAAAAAAAAAAATAAATAAAAGTAACAATTGCAAATATTACACTAGTTTACAAAATCAAAAAAAATTTTTGCTCTTCATGTCTGAGTGTACTTTTCTTATGGATTTTGGCCCACAAAACACGAAAATCGCACTTAAAAATTTTTTTTTTGTAGCGTTTTTGAAATATTCATGTTTTTTCAAATTTTCGAAGTTGCTCTAACATAGATAACATAGATGTGGTCATAAGAGCACTCAAATTAAAGGTAACTAATCTCTTTACAACTTTCTCTCATATAGCTTTGAGATCGGCTTAGTAGTTCAGAAGCTAGCGACTTTTAAAAGTTCCAAAATCCGGTTTTTTTGTGAATTTTTGGTCTCGACAGCTCACAAATTGCCCTAGAAAAAATAGATATCGCCAAGGTAAAATTATTTTTAAGAATTTAACGTATAGCCGACACTGTTATGAAGAAAATAGGCTATTGCTTTTGAGAATCTATGGATAAATCGCGGAGTAATACGCTATATAGTAATAGAATTGGTTAATGATTTTTAAGTTTTTTTATTGCATACTTTTAATGATTGTAAAGTTTTTTATGGCAAACGTTTTAGCTTAAAGAAAAAATTGTGACTTTGTTTTTGTTTTTATATTTTAAAATTACTTTCTAAAAATTTAAAACAATTGCAAATAAGGCTTTTTTGGCACGAAAATGAGTAAAAAGTGCCTTTTTTGACATTTTTAAAAAAATTTTAAAAATACTAGCGAAAAGATTTTTCACTATTAGAATTGTTTAAAGAATGTTTTTGCATCCCAATTTTTTTGGTTTGAGCCCTAGAAAAAAGTTTTGAAAGTAGACTTTTTTGAAATTCGAAAATTTCAATGGGTACTTAATGTGGTAGGGAAAGTTTTGTATCATTCAAACGGTCCCTAGGCCACCTACGTTTTGCCTATGGTCGAATAAACAAACACTTAAAGAAAATTCCAAAAAATACTCGTTTATCGTGTCCGGTTTTCTTTGTCTGCTACTGTATATTTAAATTATTCGATTTTCTCATTTGGCTCAAAGGTTACAATTTTTGCAAAGTAAAATGAGGAATGGGCCGTGTAAGCCGGGAAGTCGCAAAAAAGATTCGCGAGCAAACTAATAACAACAACAACGCTCACAAGATTTCAAAATTAAAAATACTAACTACCCAAAGTGTAAATGGTAAGACCCTTGTTAAATATGCAGACTTATTTAAGCGTGTAGTTAAATTTTGTATGCTAAATAAAAGTCTTAAGTACTTTTAATATTCAAATATAATTACAAAATCTTTCATTGGCACTACTTTTAACAATGTCAATGAATTGATAAAGGCATTAAAATAATACATATTGGTCCGGTCTCGGCGATCTAATGCCTTCACATATGAAATTCACTCATTTTGTTTTGTTAAAGTCAAAATTATTACACCAAGCACTGAGAATTTAAATAAATATTATTTGTGCACTGAATCTTCTATTCTTTGATTTAGTCTTGGTTTAGAAATAAAATCGTCAAGCGAAACTTTTTGATTTGAGCATTAATTGAGCTTGGGCGCGATCCACAGTCCAAGCTCCTTTCTAAACGACTGAAAACATTTGGAGTCGACAAGCGTTTCCAAATCTTTTTTTTTTGACAAATCTGTTAACACCCACACATATTTACACAGTAAAAGCAAAAAAAAGGGTGCATACTGTAAGCTGTGAGCCACTGTACATACCAAGCTACATTGAACATATTGTGAGCAAGTGTTCTATGTTTTATGTTAGTAATTGAAATTAAGCTTATCAATAAAAATACGATTTTGGCGAAATTTCAACAGATCGGCGCACAAAATAAATTCATTGGACATTTATGCTGATATATTGTATACATAAATAAATAAGCAGACTTGAGTGGTTGAGATGAGCACGTGCTATTGTGTGGCTCCGTTGAAGGCATTTTTTTCTGAGACTCCTGCAACTGCAAGCAGTACAAGTTTACTTTGGTTAATCGCATTGCATGGAATACTCACTTTGAACGTGGAAACAGGTGGTGACAGCGGAAAAAATCTCACTCATTTGGTGAGTGACAGCGGAATGGAGAGAGAAATCACAGATAAACAGAATATTTGTAGTTGTAACTCGATGTTTGGTTAGACTGGCACAGCAATAATATCAGCTGATCAACGCAGAGTTGCCTTGTACGGAAACGGAGTTAGAAATCACAGCATACTTTTAGGCCTTGGCTTTGGCGCGAAATTTAAATAGATAAAATGAAACGAATTAGAATCATAATTGAAGTAATGTTTTATTCTGATTCTGATTATGACACATAGACGGTGAAAAACTTAAACTTGAAATATACAATTCATAAAATTATAATTCCTAACAATAGGACAAAGTGTTTAATTTGAAAATTTAAATTTAAATCTGTAAATTTGGTGTGGACTCAGAGAAAAATCATAAAAAAGTCATCATGAAAATCGGTTTAGAATTTAGACAGTAATGTGAGCTGGTAAATTTTCATATTCCGAATTGTGGAGGGTTTTACAATATCGGCAGATCTGTTGAAGATTTTTTTCAAAGTGCTTAATTAATTGGACTTCATCTAAAGATTTACCTTTGTCATTTATGCCACAATAGCGAGACTGAGAATTATCAGCAGCTAGAACATTTTTCGATCACTGCTGCTTGTAGTATTTTCCAAAAGTGTTTCTTTATTTTTTGTGGGTGAATGGCATCGAATATTATCATAGTCCATTATCTGTAAAAAATGTTAAATGACTTGGAGTTCTTCGATAAAATACTTTTTAAATTTAAGACCTTAGCTGGGTGGAGTTCGTTGAGTCCCAGGACTGAAGAATATTGGCCATCGCATATCCAAGGATTATCGGCTAGCCAGATTTTTTCGAGTGACTGACTTTCTCCAAAATAGGAAGAGTTTACGGGACTCGTCAATCGATTACCATTTAAATGCAAGTCCATCAAATTGAAAAGGCCTCGAAAAGTATTGTATTGAATGGTGGAAAGCCTATAGGAAAAGAAATACAAAAGAGATCAGGATTTTCTCTGAAATATAATTAATTTTTATGTGTAGTCAATTTGAAAAAAATTGTGGTTCAATTGCCAGCATTGCATTCTACGAAATATTACATAAAAATGAGTTAAGCACAAGGGTCTTGGCTCCCTGCTCTTATCTGATCATTTCTAATTAAACTAATACAATTTTCCATTGACTTACAGGCAAAAATGAGAGATTTATAGAGCGTTTTAAAGTTGTGATTGACTCACCTGCAATGCGATAAATAGAGATTCCGTAGATATCTATGTTCAAATTGATGGGGAATTTCACTAATCAAGTTGTGTGAAAGATCTAATGTCGAGATATACGGTAGATTCGCCAGAGCATCGCTCTCAATTGAGGTTATGTTACACCAGGTCAAGTTCATCGTCATCAGTGATTTAGAGATGATCTTCGGCAGCTTCTGAATGTTGTTGTGGCTCAAATCAAGACGGCTTAGTATGTCATTGCCACTTATCAGGTTTTCATCAAATTGGACAATCTTATTATTAGCTAGATTTAGTTCCAGGAGATCCTTCAACGATCTAAAGCTTCCGCTTTCTATCACACGTATATTATTTTCAGACAGATCCAAGTAATATATTTTTGGATTATTAGCAAAGGTGTTTGCATTAATAGATTCCAGTTTGTTGCCCCGCAGATGCAACTGTAGCAGATGAGGCATGTTCCTGAGATCTATCTTATCGAGGTTACAGTAGGATAGTCTTACTATCTTGAAGGGCAGATCAGAAAATGTTGGTTTACTAAAGTTAAGCTGAATTGCTGGATTATATGATAGATTTATAACTGTCAGAGAAGGACAGGTTAAATTGATTTGCTGTAGGCTACAGTTACTCATATCGAGTTTCCATGTGGTGTTTGGTAGGGTTAACTGCTTCACTTGCGACAAGTTGTTATTGGCCATATTTAATGTATATAGATTCGGCAGCTGATCTGCCCAGTTGAAGTTCACAGTGTTGATGTGGGCCGATGAAATATCCAATTCCCCCAGTGAGCTGCTAACCAGTTCATTATCAAATCCAAATGTGCCCAAACGATTACCACGTAGGTTAAGGGAGTCAAGTTGTGTCGCATACTTAAAGGACACGTTGGCGTTAATATCTGCCCAGCTGGTTATCGAGTTATTGGCCAACGACAAATCTCTCAGCTCGGTGTAACCTTTGAGCGCATCCACGTCCAGTTTATCTATATAGTTGTCGGACAGATCCAGTTTCTTAAGAGACGTAATATTAGAGTACTGCCGGGGAAACTCCTTGAATCTGTTGCCCGACAAGTACATGTCAATCACAAACTCGTTGTCAAGCTCGGGATATTCACTGAGAACTTGTCGGGAACAGTCCACCTCAAAAAACCTGTGGTATTTATTACTGCAGTCGCACTCCGCTGGACAATCGACAGCTGAACTTTGACCAGTTATCAGTCTCATTATAAGGATCAAGATCGGCCAAAAGCGGAACTTTAACCCCGACCCAGCCATGCCTGCAAAAAATAAAATAATAGTAACAATTGCAAATATTATAAAAGTAAGATTTTTTTCAGCTTAAAAAATTTGTCAAATTTTTTCAAATAAAGATATTAAGTACTTTTAATATTCAAATATAATTAATAAGTATAGCATGAGCTGCTTTTTTAAATGTCAACGAATCGACTCATGCATAACAAATAGTATGTAATATTAAGTCGGATCTGTCTCTGCTATCTAATGCCTTTAATATGCAATTTACTCACCTGCTACAATTTTATTCAAATTTTTGTAGGCCCCAAGTGTCAGGCAGCTCTAGGGACTGCGTTATTGATAAAGGTATTTGTTAAAGTCAAAATGGCATATATAAATATATATTATTTGTGTACTGAATCTTCTTTTCTTTGATTAAGACTTGGTTAAGAAATTAAGTTGACAAGCAAAACTTTTTGAGTAAATAATCAATTGAGCTTGGGCACGATCCACAGTCCAAGTCTCTTTCTAAAAGACTGAATACATTTGGAATTGACAAAGCGTTTTCAAGCCTTTTTTCAAGTTTATTAACGCACACACGTATACACATACTATAGTAAATATACTGTACTATATACCAAGCAAGACATTATTTATTGTAAGTAATGCTAGTTCTAGTGCTCAGTATTTAGTTCACCCAGCAGCTTATCAATAAAAATTTAAATGACATGACCCTTATCACTTATTTATAATTTCACGTGCCGCTTTTTGGCATAATTTCAACAGATCGGAGCACAGAATAAATTCATTAACAAGTTATGCTGACAAGTACAATGAGAGAAAAGCTGATAACTAACAAATAGAGGAAATATTAATAAAATCAAATAAGAAAATTAAGTGGAGGAGTAAAAATTTTATTAAATATAAATTATCTTGAAAATGTTAAGGATTTTTATAAATAACTAAAGCATTGGACTTATTTAGGGGTCAGAAATATTATTAAACCCAAGTTAGAAAGCAATAGTCGAGAGGTCCAACTTTGGGTACGAATTAACAAGAGCAGTTTCTTTTTAAGTTCAAGAACCTTGTAACACCAAAAAGATTTTCATAATTACAACGTTCGCCTGATTAAGTTGTCCGTTTTCGACTAAGGTAATTTTAGAATCAACATTTTTTAATTAGTTAATTAATTTACTATTTATTGTCATAGGGGTTCTTCTATTAAGAAATTGAGCGTAGCAAAGCAAAATATGATCCGGCCGTCTTAACAATCTGTGAAACATAAGGGAACTCAATGGTAATATAATTTCACTTTTGAAATTCTAATACTTACCGACAGAAACACCTCCAAATTGGCCTCGAAGAAGTAGCCATCAATGTGACTACCTCGTTGAGCTCGGATCATTGAGATTTGCAGAGAACGGCCAATCTTTGGATCGACAGCAGTTGCCTCGTACCAGGGACTATCGTAGATGGCTCTGGCGAATTCTCGGCTCTCGGTCTTCAGATACTCGCCACAATGGCAGTAGATGTAGAGCTGGAACAACACAGTGAGTGTGAACACGGCATAGAAGGGCATCTGGGGCTCGGCGTAGTTCTCGGATAGGGTATAGCTGAGCACACACAGAATCAAGGAGGCGACCACCAACTGCATGCAGATGATTAGGCGAAAGTATCGATTCAAGGCATTACTCAATTCCAGGCTGCTTTCATAGAGCAGCAGCACTTCGTCCAGACGAGCCCGGAGCTCTTCCAGTGTCTCGACTCCAAATAATTGCATTTTATACTGCGCCGTCTTGAACAGGGCGACCAAATTGTGGCTTAGAGCTGCGAAGAATGTGTCTACACAGATTGTGGGCAGCACAGCGCCAAAAGTGGCACTCGCCAACAAAATATACGAGAACAGCGAATTGAACAGCTGTCCATTGTCCCAAGGATAACTATAAAGAAATAAAAAGATTAATTTTTATTATTATACTTCTTAAAACAAAACTCTACGATGTAAAAGTCTACTGACGAAAACATTTCCATGTCCCAAAATATCTGATGTCCAATATTGTGACGAACGATATTAAATTGTACATCCAATTTTTTCTAAAAAAAAAATTTGTCATTCGGCATTGCGCAAAAATGTTATTTTTAAGAATAATTTATACATACAATTTAATATCGTTCGTCACAATGTTGGTTTTATAGACTCAACTTACATGCAGGGAAAAGTCAGTTGCAGCTGCAATTCTCCAGTCTGAGAGTAGAAGATTGCTGTGCTCACAATGGGCATCAGACAGGATAAAGCTCCAGTGAGAATAAAGCTGTTCTTGTAAAAGCCGCTAACACGCTGCTCCCTTCTATTCTCCTGGCTTATAATGATGGCTGAGACCTCACTTTCGCACTCTACAAGTACACAGAAAGAAAAAAAAGCCGTTCTAAAATCACGTTTAAAATACTTAATTTAAGCTTGAATTTTTTAAGTATGTATTCAGAATAAATCTGTATAATTATGCCTGTATCAGGATTAAAATGGGAAAATAAGCCCAAATTACTTGATTCAAGCTAAGAAATTCTTAAAATGTCCCGTTGATCACCACATTTGCTGAGCGCTAGAGGAAAATTCTCTTTCGGCCTCTGTCTTTCCAACCATTCCGGTGGCTCAGTGGTTAGAGTCGCCGACCTGTCACATAATTACAACTTCCAGTTTGAAAAAAACCTGGGTTCGATTATCAACGTCAATTGTAGTCAAACATGTGTATTTAGGTTCTTCGGAATGAAACGCAAAAATATATAACTCCCGTCATTAAAAAAAACAAGAATAAAAAATAAAAATAGTTATAATATAAAAAAAATTAATAAAAAAAAAATATAAAAAAAAAATTAATAATAAAAAAAATATTATAAAAAAAATAACAAAAAAATTAATAAAATTTGTTTTTTAATTTTATTAGTTGACTTAAATAAGTTGAGTAGAAAAGTAAATAAAATGTTTTCAGTGTATTTTAAATAACTTCCCCGTACAATACTTATCGAGTTTTCCCTTATAATTTTCTCAATTTATTGTTGACAAACCCTATAGACCGTTTCTGTTAATTAACTACAGGGTCTTGATAGGCTTAAAAAGTGATTCTTGGCGCTTACCTCTCGATAGCATATTCCGAAATTGAGCAACTAGCTGCTTGAAGTCCTTATGCAGCCATATGATTAATCCAAACTTAAGCAGGGCCAAGATATTCACGAGTATTGAGCCCAGGGCGTTTGTCAGTCTGTCCACGTTCTCCAAGTTCTGCACACTGAAGGCCACAATCATCGGCTGCACTGCGGCCAGAGAAACCAGAGCCCATAATGTTTTGCAGGGATGCAGCCAACGATTATTGCCCTCAACTATGTCAAATCCTAAGATCCGAAAGTATATTCTCTGCACCTTGAGAAAATCCTCAGTCAGCGTGTGCATTCTACAATTTCAATTAACAAATTGTGCATTTCCCAATCGATTACGGCTTTTATAGTCGAGTTTTTCGATACAATAAATTGTTGAATATTTAATGATATTTAATGATAGCGCACTTTGCCTTACAAAAAAAATCTCCACATTCCCAACTAATAATTTTAATAAAATACTTTTTTGAGAGTTACAATAATAAGTGATTAATTTGAATAAACAAATCAGAAAGTGACTAATTTAAACTAAGATTATAAAAAGCGTTGCATTTAATCAGTATCCACTGTAGGAATAATGCAGAAATAATTGCAGCTTACACGCAATTTAATCGATTAAAAGCAATCTGATTTGCAGACACGGCACATGGCTGTGTATGAATAAATCAGGAATGCGTGAGTATGAATTTCAGTTGTACATTTATTTTTATACATTAACTGGGCAAGAAAGAGACAGTGTAATTTGCTGGTGACTTAACTTGCACTAAATAATATAGATAATAATGAGCTATCAATAATATTTCCATTAATTGATTAAGAAAGTGACTGCAGTAAAGTGAAATAAGACCCGGCCGTCGTCACAATCTGTAGAATAGAAAGAAAATCAATCATAACATCGTTGATTTAAAATATATGTATGTAGACGCAGCCTTCTAGCTCTTATCGTTTAACAGTCAGTGAGACAGTCAGGACAAAGAGTTTAATATATGTATATAGAATATTAAAGTACTTACCGATAGAAACACCTCCAAATTGGCCTCAAAGAAGTAACCATCGATGTGACTTCCCCGTTGGGCCCTCATCATTGCGATTTGCAGAGATCGTCCAATCGATGGATTCAGTACAGTCGCCTCGTACCAGGGACTGTCGTAGATGGCTCTGGCGAATTCTCTGCTCTCCGTCTTTAGATATTCGCCGCACTGACAGTACAGGTAGAGTTGTACCAGGATTGCGATGCCAAACACGATGTAGAAGAGCATCTGTGACTGGGCAAAGCTAATGGACAGGGTATAGCTGAGTACGCACAAGTGTATGGAGGCCATCACTAATTGAATGCAGATGAGGATACGAAAGTATTGTGTCATGGCGTTGGTAATGTCAAGACTGACTTTGTAGAGATGAAGAGTATCGCGTAGTCGGTGTTGTGATTCCTCAAGTGAATTCCCAGCAAAGAACTGAATTTTATACTGCGCCGTCTTGAAGAGAGCAACTAAATTGTAAACTGTGGATATGATTAAAGTATCTATGCAGACTGTGGGGAAAACGACACCCAGGCTGGCAGCTGTTAGTAAAACGCAGGACAACAGGAAGTTAAAGGGCTTCCCATTGTCCCATGGATAGCTGAAAGTAAGAAAAGAATCAGATTAAAGTTGTTAAAGTTGGGGAGACCAATTTACGCGCAGGGAACATTTATCTCCAGCTGCAGTTCACCCGTAATCAAATAAGTTAGTCCAACATTCATAATGGGCTTTAAAGAACTCAAAATTCCAGCTAGAAGAAAACAGTTTGAATAGAAGCCGCTAATTCGCTGTTCCCGCCGATTCTCCTGGTCTATAATATGGGCTGGAATCTCACTCTCGCACTCTACAAATTTACAATCTTAAAGAGATGCATTTCTAAGTGAATTAATCATAATTACCTCTTGTCAGAATATTCCGCAGTTTATTTATCATCCGGCTTATGTCTCTGTGCAGCCACATCATCAATCCAAACTTGAACAGGGCCATATTGTTGTTAAGCATTCCCGCCAAGGCATCCGTCACCTTCTCAATGTCCTCGAGATTCCTGAAGACGAAGGCAGCCATCATCAGCTGCATTATGCACAGGGCAATCATGCTCCAGAGTGTCTTCCAGGGATGCAGCCAGCTCTGCTTCCCTGACAAAATGTCGAATCCCAGAATCCGAAAATAAAATCCCTGCAACTTGAAGAAGTTTCCAGTTAAATTGCTCATCCTGCAACTGAGTCTCAGACACTTGGCTCAAATAATTTGCATTTAATCTGAACTCTGCTTTTATAGTAATTTTACAGTCCATAATGCGGCACAGTGGTTCAATTTAATTTCCATTTTTAACCTCTATATATACTGATAATTGACATCTTTTTTCAACCACTGTGCACTGTGGGATAATGAGCATATAATTATTGAACGATATTCCCTGCATTCGAGAAATTTTAATCGATTTAATGACTATAATTAAACGGCTTAATCGCTATCTATAAGAAAAGTTAATGAGTTCCCCATTAAGGATAATATTTGAAATCCTTTAAGGTGAATCAAATGTATCTAAAGAAGTGAAATAGTGCAAAACTTAAAAAAAAAAAATGAAAGGCTATATGAACTAATCCGATAATTTTTAAACCAATGGCGAAAACTTAAAGTTATCAAAAAACTGCATGTTTTTTATTAATAGTTGTTTTTTGCTATAATAGAATACATATTCAGTCTTCAAATTACAAAACCAAAAAGGTTTGGTTGTTCATGGCCGAGCCTAATCAAATAATTCCTCTTTTTGCCTCTTAATTTCAATAAGTCTTTTAAAAAAGGGTATTTTCAATGGCCAAAAAAGTGGGCAAAACGGTCGACTGAGTGATTAGCGCTTAGCTCATCTTAAACTTTGTTTAATTTTTTTTTATTTAAGATAAAAACTGTTTCGAAAATATATTTAATGTACATAAATAATTTGAAAAAAAGTGTTTGTGTAATAAGTGTAACGTCCGCAACAGACAAAAACTAAGATTTTAAATTAACGAAACTACTTATCTATATATGGTCATTAATTCAAATTCCACTTAATTTGTTGTATTTGCATATTTTTTGTTTACGATGCGAAATTCGCTAATATATGTACAAATGCACGTTAACCTCAAATCGACTTCCATTCTTTGTAACGGCCGCAACGGAACTTTCAGCAAGCCTATTTTGTTTTCAAAAACAGTAAGGCTTTTATCTTAAAATGGGTTCAAGAGTATGCCAATGAAATGCATTTTCCAGAAAATGCCATTAATATTTACCAATCAAATGTAACGTCCGCAGCTCAGGATTGGGAACTGTGATAGAGTCTATTTATTTTTTTCGTTTTCCCGCTTAACTAGCGGTTTCTAGGAAATTTAAATTAATAATTAAAATTTAAAAATTTTCAACTTTTTAATAAGCTGTCGAATCCAGGTAACATCCACTAGTTAGATCAAAGACTTTTAGATATATAGATAAATATATTTATTTATTCATTTTTTTTAACTAAATCATAATTTATGTTCCTTTAAGAAATTGAGCGTAGTAAAGTAAAATAGGACAGGGCCGTCATAACAATCTGTAAAACATAAGGAAACTCACTAGTAATCTTATTATTTGATTTGTGAAATTGTAATACACACCGATAGAAAAACCTCCATGTTGGCCTCAAAGAAGTAACCATCGATGTGACTTCCCCGTTGGGCCCTCATCATTGCGATTTGCAGAGATCGTCCAATCGATGGATTCAGTACAGTCGCCTCGTACCAGGGACTGTCGTAGATGGCTCTGGCGAATTCTCTGCTCTCCGTCTTCAGGTACTCGCCGCACTGACAGTACAGGTAGAGTTGTACCAGGATTGAAATTCCAAATACCAAATAGAAAAGCATTTGAGTCTGGTCAAAGGATTTGATAACTGTGTAGCCAAGCACGCACAAGTGTATCGAGGCCATCACTAATTGTATGCAAATAAGTAGACGGAAGTAATAATTCAATGCGTTGCTAATGTCAAGACTGACTTTGTAGAGATGAAGAGTATCGCGTAGTCGGTGTTGTGATTCCTCAAGTGAATTCCCAGCAAAGAACTGAATTTTATACTGCGCCGTCTTGAAGAGCGCAACTAAATTGTAAACTGTGGAAATGATTAAAGTATCTATGCAGACTGTGGGGAAAACGACACCGAGGCTGCCAGCACTTAATAATGTCCAGGACAACAGGAAGTTAAAGGGCTTTTCATTGTCCCACGGATAACTGAAATTGAGGAAGAACTTAGACTTTTTCCTTACACTCGTTGGTTAAATTTACAAGCAGGGAGTATTCATCTCCAGCTGCAGTTCACCAGTGCTCAAGTAATTCAGTCCAACTCTCAAAATGGGCATTAAAGAGTTCATAATAGCCGCTAGAAGAAAACAGTTTGAATAGAAGCCGCTAATTCGCTGATCCCGCCGATTCTCCTGGTCTATAATGTGAGCTGCAATCTCACTTTCGCACTCTACAAATTCACAAACTGAAATAACGAATATTTTTGTGAATTTAATTTGAATTTACCCCTTGTCAGAATAGTCTGGAGTTTGCCAATTATAAATTGTATGTCTTTATGCAGCCATATTAAAAATCCAAGCTTGAACAGGGCCAAATTATTATTCACCATTCCAGTTAACGCTCCCGACAGCTTTTCAATGTCCCCGAAATTCCTTAGGGCGAAGGTAACAACCGTCAACTGCAAAATGCACAAGAAGAGCATATTGCACAGTGTCCTCCAGGGATGCGGCCAGCTCTGCTTCCCTGACAAAATGTCGAATCCCAGAATCCGAAAATAAAATCCCTGCAACTTGAAGAAGTTTCCAGTTAAATTGCTCATCCTGCAACTGAGTCTCAGACACTGGGCTCAAATAATTTGCATTTAATCTGAACTCTGCTTTTATAGTAATTTTACAGTCCATAATGCGGCACAGTGGTTCAACTTAATTTCCATTTTTAACCGAGGAATAATTCTTTGCTCTATAGATACTGATAATTGGCATCTTTTTTCGACCACTGTGCACTGTGGGATAATGAGCATATAATTATTGCTAGACATTCCCTGCATTCAAGTAATTTTAATCGATTTAATGACTATAATTAAACGGCTTAATCGCTATCTATAAGAAAAGTTAATGAGTTGCTCATTAAGGATAATATTTGAAATCCTTTAAGGTGGATCGAAAAAAATGAAAGACTATATCGAACATTAATATCTGTAGCTTCTGTTGATTAAGAACTGTGATAGAGACAATTTCTTTTTAGCGTTTAAATTAAAAATTTAAATTTAAAAATTTCTAACTTGTTAATAAGCTGTCGAATCCAGGTAACAATCACTAGGTTTTTCAAAGACTATTTTTATATTCATGTTTTTTAAATAAATCATAATTTTTGTTCCTTTAAGAAAACATTTTCATGTCCCAAAATTTGTGATATCCAATTTTGTGACGAACGATGTTAAGTTTTACAAATAAATTATTTAAAAAAAAAAGTTGACCCTCGGCCCATTGCCCTAAATTCTTCAATCCTCATAAATATTACTTTTTTGCGCAGTGCCGAGTGACAAAATTTTTTTTTTAAATAAGCGGCTAATTCGCTGTTCTCGCCGATTCTCCTGGTCTATAATGTGAGCTTGTAGAATCCCTGCAACTTGAAAAAGCTTTCGGTCCTGCAGCTGAACCTCAAATAGTGTGTGCCTAATTTTAAATTTGCTTTTATAGTCCTTATTGCTGCACAATGATTTCAATTACAAAAAAAAAAAAAATAAAAAAAAAAAATTTAGTTTTCAGTTGT
Organism: Drosophila suboccidentalis; assembly: GCA_037043435.1. Classification (NCBI taxonomy): domain Eukaryota; kingdom Metazoa; phylum Arthropoda; class Insecta; order Diptera; family Drosophilidae; genus Drosophila; species Drosophila suboccidentalis. The sequence goes on along the minus strand of JBAMBK010000623.1, from coordinate 210,560 downwards.
CATTATTTATTTATACCTAACATATGTAGATATAAATATGATTGCATTTTTTTTAAATTCTTCTGGAAGAATAGTTTCTATTATGAATTAGCTATCTTTGACCACTGTGCTCTGTTGTTGTTGCGAATTGCGTGCAATCAATTTAATTCAACCGATTTAATTACATTAATTGAAAGGCAAATAACCTGCAGAGAAGTTATTTCAGCTATTTAGTAGCTATGCTTAGTTTTAAATACCAATTAGAAATAAAAAATTAAGTTAACAATGTTAAGTTTTAATTCTTATATGAATTATTTGTAGATTTAATAAATTCTTAGCTTTCTTTAGCTGATTTATTAATCAAATTAGCTATTTTAACCCCTGAAATTGTGGCAGCACTGACACCTCGTATAAATGTTCATATGTATGTATGAATATTAAATGTGTTGCACATTTACCAGGCTAAAATTACAAATCCTATAAAGTGAACTAGAGATATGTATATGATAATAGACAGAAAATGTAGAGTATATAATTGTATCCTTAGGCCTGAAAAGAAATACAATTTTCCAGAAAAAGTCCAGACTTATTTTTTGGTAATGTTCTTTATTTACACACACAGATTACAAATGAAGTCTGGCAATGTGGCAGGAAGGTGACTGTTGTGGCTCTAATCAGATTAACGGCCATATCCCCAGCCGCGTCCTCCCCATCCGCCGCCACGTCCCCAGCCACCACGTCCTCCCCAGCCGCCGCCTCCATATCCGCGTCCTCCCCAGCCGCCGCCTCCATATCCGCGTCCTCCCCAGCCGCCGCCTCCATATCCGCGTCTTCCCCAGCCGCCTCCCCACTGGCGCACCTCTCGGTCGCCCTCGTTGGCGTGGACTTGTCCAGAATCGGCCACATCCAGCAGGCCGATCTGCTCGACATGGTCCTCCTCCGGGTTGAGGGCATAGCAGCAGGCGAGGCAAATGACGCCGATGATGGCCAAAAGCGTTAGACGCATCTTGAAGTTGTTGCTCGTCTTATTGAGGATTGAGATTGATATTTGTGGTGCTTGAAGCTTGATGCTTTCTGTTTAACTGATGCCTTCGGTTGCCCTGTAACGGCCTTTTATGTGCCTTCAAAATGCCCCCAAAATAACCGGATGACTTAACAACGTTCCTGTTCTCAAAGGCAATGCCCAATTTCAATTCCAATTTCAATTCCAAGTATACTTAAAGCTACTGTACATATATACATTATTAGATGGGGTTTTTATTATTTTTCATTTGCTTAAAGCCAGACTTTGTCACTTTCACAGCATTTTTGCTTATTGTTTTTTCGATCAAAGATTATTACACCTGTTGTTAAGTTGTTGCGGTTGTTAAACTGCAACAAACACAAACCCGATGTCCATCAAATAACTGGGACACTCACGATCTCATTTTAATGAATTTAGAACACAATCAACTTTATTCAAACCATTAAATCTGAAAAATCCAATACGCAATTTCTTAGGACATATTTATTTAATTTTATATAACAACAATGGAATTAGAATTTAAAATTAAATTATAAAAAATAGTATTATGAAAACCATTAAATCTGAAACTTCCAATACGCAATTTCTTAGTAACTATTTTGATATTTTTATATAACTACAATAGAATTCGAATTTTAAATTAAATTAAAAAACAGTATTAAAAAAAAAAATGGAGTCCAATACGCAATTTCTTTATAACTATTTTGATATTTTTATATAACTACTCAAAGCGAAATTAGATAATTATATTGTTAAGTTAACGAATTAATTCAAATCTAGATAAGTGCATGTAATATCTCGTACTAATCTATTTATTTATATATAATTTCGACAACAATCTGTCGAAAAAATATAATAAATTCTCATTAAAATTAGATGAATTGATTTTAAAAATAAACAATTAAAGTATACCCCAAATATGTGAACCTGTCATTCATCGTCTAATGTCAACTTTCTAATTTAATGAACTGCTTAATATTCGCTATAAATATCCCAAGTATTCGCATTACTCAAACTTGACGGGGATCAACAGAGACACAAAAAAAAAGAGAAATGAACAATCAATTTATCGAGTCATTGTGACAAGTTCGTGTCAAAAACGGGTCTCTAAATGCAATGGAACTTTGTTTATACAAAAATATATACGAGCGATTATATGGAGCTGTGTTGACAGTTTAAAGCAATCCACGAAAATAAAATAAAATTATTCAAAACAGTTCTTAAAATCAAAAAAAAGATAGACGAAGATTAAATGCTCTTGCGGAATGGTTCTAAGTATCTTTATCTGTCTGTATCTGAGTTGCTCAAAAAATAGATAATTATTGTGATTCCACGACAAATTAAATTAAAATAAATAAAAAATATAATAAATAAAATAAATAAAAAATGATCGTAATATTTTACCAAATTATAAAAGCAATTTATTCTGATTCATTTGTATTCATTTGTATTATTTGAACAATAAATCTTGTGACGCAGCCATTGTGACTTGGGAGTGTGTCATACTACAATGAACTTGGTCAATAAGAATTCCCAGCGCCTTTTCGGACAGGTGAAGTACCTTTTAAGTACAAATATCAAGTGTCAACACAGCTTGAAAGTGAATATTAAATGGGTGCTTAAAATTATAAATTAAAAGTGAATTTTTTCCAAATGAACGAAATTTTGTACAGAATCAATTAAAAGGTCAAAGCTATGGAAAAAAGTGGACAAAAAATTAAATTTTCCAACTTTGTAAAGTTTTGATGCAGAAACAATTTAAAGATTGAAAATTTTATATTATAAGCTGTACATTTTAAATGTTATATTATTTAATTTAATCGTTAAATGAAAATCTTTTTTTTTCAATTTAATTTATTTGATTCATATTTATTTTTTGTTGATTCCTTGTTAACCTTAAATAAATAATAAATGGAATAAATAAAAACATGTTGTTGTTTTTCGGAATGTTCTTTATTTACACACACAAAACTGACAAACAGTTTTAACAAATATAATGTTATCAAGTCGGGACATTGGGAGGTATTTGATATGAGTGGCAGTTCGGTTAGCTCGAATATGGCCAACACACTTGGCTCTACCAGCCACCCCAGCCGCCTCCCCAGCCTCCGTGATGATGCCAGCCGCCACCCCAGCCGCCTCCCCAGCCTCCGCCCCATCTGCGTCCTCCCCAGCCTCCGCCCCAGCCGGGTCTGCCCCATCCTCCTCCCCATCGGCCACCTCCCCAGCCTCCTCCCCAGCCGCCGCCCCACTGTCGGGCCTCTCGGTCGCCCTCATTGGCATGGGCTGCTCCTTCGTCGGCCACGTCCAGCAATCCGATCTGTCTGTCGTCGTCGCTATCCTCCAAGGCCATCGCATAGCTGCAGGCAATGCAGATGAGGCCGATGAGCGCCAAAAGTGCAAGACGCATCTTGAAGTTCTTCTTCTGTCAACTGTCTTTAGGCTCGATTAAAGTATTTGTGCTGGAAGCTCAATGTTTTCTGTGTTACTGATGCCCTCAGAACAAAGTGCCTGCCTTATATTTGCCCCCAAATCTGAAGAAAACAAAAACAACTGGATGAGCTGTCATTCCTGTTCTCGTATGCATCACCTAATTTAAGCTACTTATCATGTAGATGTGCCCACAGTTAGTCAAGTAACTGTTATGACCAATTGTCAAAATCGCAGACTTTACTTTGCCAAAACAAAAAAAAAACAAAAAAAATAATTCTCAATCATTTTTTGATATTATTTTTCCTATTTTATTTTAGTTGCTAAGGTGTCTAAGATTCAACAATTTTCAAAATTAAAATCATCTACATTTATTTTCTTTTTTTTGTCAAAACACTTACTTGACATACTGTATGGCTACATATAAATTAGAAGGTACTTTTTCAACTCAAGTATTATTGCTAATTTGATGATATTTTGTTTTTATTTGTTTATCGCTCGCCACAAGATTATTACACCTGTTGTTGTTTTTGTTGTTGTTGTTGTGGTTCTAAAAAATCCCAATATGGAGCACACTGTTTATCAATTAGCAAGGTCGCCGGGGACTACGCCTTCTAAAACAATCATCCATTTAATATTTTTTTACTTATTTTTTATTTATTTTAATATAGACAAAAAATGCATTAAGGAATTTTTTTTAAATATTTTAATGCATTTATAGTTCTTCGAGTTGGAAATTGAATTTGAATATCTTTGATAAAAGTAAGAAAAAGTGTAAAATATTCAATATATAATTAACAATCACGGCAGATCTATAACAACTAGAGATGGGCACGGGCCTCATTTTTCAGGCCCGGGCCGACCCGAGCCCGAAATTCCTAATGGAGAAAAGGCCCAAGCCCGCCCGATATCTTTGCTGTGAGGCCCAAACCCACCCGGCCCGGCCCGAAAAATTAAAAAAAAAAAACAAATTTTAATTTACTTCAAATTTTTATTTAAAAATAAAATCGTATCCAAATTTCGTTGCGCGATGTTTAAAAAATTCAAATTATCGTTCATTTCGGTCAGTTGGTTGGATGCTCATAAGCGATAGAACGTCTGAGCTTGTTCAGAAATTGAATAAAAATTCGGGTAGCAAAAATATGCCATAGATTTGGCGTGTTCCGGGCTTTCGGGCTTTGAAGTTAGGCCCGAGCCCGGCCCGACCCGACCCGAAATGACATTTTTCGGCCCGAACCCGAAAATTTTGTAAAAGGCCCATGGGTCCCGAGGCCCGGCCCGGCCCGTGCCCATCTCTAATAACAACTAATAAAATAGCAATTTATTTTTTTAATTTGTATTTTTAGTATTTGTTAAATTTTAATAAAACTTTATTTTTGACACTTAAATTTTGTAGAGCTCAAAATAATTTTATTTATTATTGACATAATATTTAACAACATTTATTGTTGGCACTCAAGTTTCGTGGAGTGGAAAATAATTGTTTTTTATATTGGTCTTAAATTTTAAGGACTTCAAGTTTCGATTCAATAACTTCATGGAAATGTAGAGGGTAGATCTTTCATCGGCCATAGTAACGGCGACCACGTCTATATCCATATCCACCACGTCTATATCCATATCCACCTCGTCTATAACCATATCCACCTCGTCTGTATCCATATCCACCACGACCATAGCCACCACGACAACAATAACCGCCACCGCCAAAGAAGAAGCGTGCCTCCCTTTGGCCCTCATTCTGATGAGCTTCTCCGTTATCAGCCAGATTCAAAAGGCCGATAACTTGATCATCCCGAGCTCTATCATCGTCACTCAAAGCCAAAGCGTAGCTGACAGCGAGGCAGAGGCCTCCAACGAACAAAAGATGACTTAAACGCATCTTTCAACAATTTCCTGTTCTCTCAATTTCGAATCAAATATTCCGTAGATTTGAGTTTAAAGGTTTTCTTCCCACTGAAACTATTTATTGCATTGCAAGCTGCTTTTATTAAAGTTCCAGGGAAATGAATTGTCATCTCTGAGTTCCCAGAAAAACTATTCATTCGCTGACGGGGCAGAAATTAAATTCGAGGGCTTTCACAAATTTATGTAACCCAAAAACAAACATATTTCAAATATCAATTTTGGCAGTGAAACAATTTTATTACAGTAATCTAGTAATTAACAAAGGTTTGATTTTAAACAAAAATAAGGCATGGTCTGTTCAACGATGACCTTTTTAACCGTGATGTCCATAGCCTCCTCCATATCCTCCATGTCCACCATGTCCTCCGTGTCCACCATGTCCACCTCCGAAACCACCGTGTCCACCTCCGAAACCACCGTGTCCACCGCCATGTCCACCGCCATGTCCACCGCCATGTCCACCGCCATGTCCACCTCCATAGCCACCTGGGTGGGCATAGCCAAGGGCGATGCAGAGGATGCCGATGAGGAATGCAATTAGTAGACGCATCTTCAAGCTGTTTCTCCTATTTATCTTTTGTTTGTTGACTTGGGACTTGTTTGCAACTGATGCTCCTCATCGAAACACACTCGTCTTTTATTCAAAAATCTGCACACTTTTTTATCGATTATTTATCGTTGATATTTTACGCATTTTATTGCCGAGGCGTAAAACAAATCCGAGGGTCGCATCACAGAAATGTAAAACACTTTTGTATTTATTTAAAGTATAAAATAAAATTGAGAAATTTTATAGGAATTAACAATTGACTTAAATTGTTTATAAATTTAAATTTACATTAAATAAAAAAGTAGGTCTTAAGACTTTAAGCATCTGAGGTATTCCTACGTTTATAAGACGGCTCAGCACTTTTTGCATAAATGGAAAACCAATGAAAATCTAGTCATGGGGTAGGAAAATGTTTTCCAAACAGATAAAAAAGTTAGAAAACACTTTCTAATATTTAACATACTAGTATTTCAATAGCTGCTGTTACTACTTATAAACATTCTGATCAACCCTCGATCTGCAGTAAATAAACAATAAGACGCGATTTTACTATGCCGCATTATTTTTATTTTTCTAATAGCTACAAATGAAAAAATTCCCGTTTATTATACCCGAACCTGTTTAAAAGGCAAGGTAAATATAAGTTTTGAAAATCATTTTAAAAAATATTCTATTTGATAACTAATAACTAAGTAACTAAGTAATAACTAATAACTAAGTAATAAGAAACAAAAGAAAATTAACAAAAAAAAAATGTATATTTTATTTTGTGAAAAAAATTACTCGACTAACTGTATGCAGTTTATGTTGTAATAGAATTGGCAAACATAAAATACGATTATAATTTGGTGTAGGTATTTCAAAGTCTAGCCTCGGATTTGAATACTCGACCGATCTGTTTTGATATTTCAGTTTCAGTAGTTTACGAGCAGATTTTGATAAAGTCGTTAAGTCGTCAAGAAACGAAAAGAAAAACAAAAACAAAAAACCAGTTCGTTGTTGTTATATTAAAAACATTGTCAAACAGTAAACAGTAAACAGTTCTTTAAAGTAAACAAGTTTAAATTTAATGTTTAAAATTTGCCAAAATATAAAAGAAGAAAATTAAAATAAGTATGTAATTGCATTGTAATTAAACGTTATTCAAGTTGTGATTCCCTTGGCAATTCTAACTAATTAACAATTCACAACAAATTAAAGAGCCAAGTAAAGATGAAGATGAGCAACTGCATACGAAATATTGGCCAAGTCACTAATTGTTAAATGATCTTGTGAAATTCCAAAATCATACGACTTGAGAAGAGAGCTTCACACTGAGAACTAAAAATGAAAATGCACTTGACCTGGCATTCAGAGATCAATCACTGCATTTCAAAATTTCATTTACTCAGATTGCAAAGAAGAGTTAAATTGAATAAGTGACAAAAACTGAGATACTCTCTTTTTATCTACAACTTGAATTATTAAACAAACAAAATATTTTAATTTTATTTTTTTTTATGAAAGCATAAATTTTTAGTAACAACTTAAAATATAATTATAAAAAAAAACAAATGAAAATTAAATTATTCAATTAGTAAACTTAATTTTAATGTAAGCTTTTTTATAAAAATCATTCAACAGCTCAAACAATTCCTTTTATACAAATTATTTTTTAAATTGATTTAAATAAAAAAATTTTTTAAATTATAAATTTTTTTTGTGAAGATCAAGACTACAAACTTTTTTAATTTTGTTAAATATAAAAATTAAATTTTTGTTTTTTTAATTTAACTAAATTTCGTTTTTTTATGAAAGCATACATTTTTAATAACAACTTAAAATATAATTATAAAAAAAAAACAAATTAAAATTAAATTATTTAATTAGAAAACTTAATTTTAATGTAAGCTTTTTTATAAAAATCATTCAACAACAACTCAAATAATTCCTTTTATAAAAATTATTTTTTGAATTGATTTAAATAAAAAAATTTTTTATTATAATTTAAAATTTTTTTTTTGTTAAGATCAAGAAGTAAAACTTTTTTTATTTTATTATATATATATATTTCCTATAAATTTAAAATTTTTTTTTGTTAAGATCAAGACTACAAACTTTTTTAATTTTATTAAATATAAAAATTAAATTTTCGTTTTGTAATTTTAATAGCTTGTAATTAATTTTGATTCGAGATTCGCATTACCACCAATAGCGATAGCCCCAAGGGCGATAGTAGTAGCCGTAATAGCCGTAGTATCTTGGCCAATACGGTCTTGCCCAGACGCCGCCCCACAGGAATCGTCGATTGCGAGTTTGTCCTCCCTCAGCATGTTGGCCGCCCATATCGGAGATCTCTGTCAGACTGGACATCGGACTGGAATCAGCATTGGACATCTGGGCATCTGTGACTTCTGTCATCGACTGCTGTTGTCCTGTCTCCATCGCCTCCATCCTGGCTGGCCATCCCCAGAGGCCACACTGAGGGTGAAAAGTATTGTCAGCAAGATGCACAGATTCATGCTAGCCAATATTGAGAACTAAACTGTGTTCCATCTGCCAGCTGGTTTCCACTTTTATATTCGCCAACTGCCCTTCGCTTCTAATTAGAACTATTTGCACTCATCGAGTTTTGCAATTGTCTAATAGTCACTCGATAGACACTCAATGGTCTGGGTCTAGTCTATATCTATATCTATCTCTCTGTATCTGCATCTGTATTTGAATATCTTAACATGGACCTTTGCTTTCCAGAGTGCTAAGCAAACAGCAGCTGTTCACTTAGATCATTCGAATGAGCATCTTTGGGTTGATAGTCCATAAAAAAGTTCCCTTATTGGGCAATAATAACTAATTATACATCAATACAATTTATATTAGCACACACGTGTTACAGTCTAAACTAAAATGAATGGCATACTTTTAGGCTGGCCTAATAAAAACAATTTAAATTTACAAAAATAATAACGACTTTTAAAAACTAGATTAAGTTGCCAATAAAGGTAGCAGAAAACCTGTTTAAATAAACAAATAAAATAAACAAATTTAAAAAACAAAGCAATATACTTATAATATTGCAATAAAAGTATTATAAAACATTTAAAAGATAACAGAAAGCCAGTTAAATAAAATTACTAACTTTTAACCAAAAAAAAAACAAACATTTAAAACTACTAAGAATTTAAAAATACGTTGGATTTAAATGAATTAAATTTCAAATGTGCTTAGCTCTAAAAAAAGAAATTAGCAAAAAAACTCGAGATTTTTTAAATTATAAAAATTATATATTTGACGCTTACAATGGATGCTATCTGCCAATCTGAAAGTATCGTTTATTATCTTATAACAGAATAAAATAAAATATATTGCTGCCATTTAAAAATGTCTATCCCAGCATTAGCTGAGCATTTTATATAATTTTTAGCAACTTAAAGTACATATGTGATTTATTTATGTTCAATTTATTTAATATTTCACAGTACAAATTGTGAAAAGTTCATTTGAATATCAAATTTCAAATTATAAGAATTATTTGCAGGATGTCTGATAGTCTAATAATCATCTCAAAAACCAACAGACGACTCCGTAAAAAGAGACAACACAGTTATAAAGCCATAAATTTCAGTGCATAAAATGTATTATAGAAATCTCTGAATTCACAATATCAAACAGTTGTTATTGCAATAACTTATCCAGCGAGTGCTTTAAGCTTAAAGTTACTAAGACCACCTCCATGACCTGCTCCATGTCCTCCTCCGACTCCAGCGCCGATTCCACCGTGTAAGCCACTGTCATGGGCTCCTCCATGTCCTGCTCCATGTCCTCCTCCGATTCCAGCGCCGATTCCACCATGTGAGCCACTGTCATGAGCACCTAAATGACCTGCTCCATGTCCTCCTCCGACTCCAGCGCCGATTCCACCGTGTAAGCCACTGTCATGGGCTCCTCCATGTCCTGCTCCATGTCCTCCTCCGATTCCACCGCCGTGTCCTTCGACATGCGAAGAATTGCTGAAGGCAATGCAGAGAATGCCGATGACAATCGCAATAAGTAGACGCATCTTTCAGATATTTCTATTGATTCTTGACTTGAATTCAAATTCCAACTGATGCCTTTTTTGCCAAATACACTCGTCTTTTATATACAAATCTACACAAGGTCTTTCGATATCAAGATGTACTTAGATACATAGAAAAGAGGGTTGTCTAAAGATTAAGCTTCTGAAATTAAGAATATTTTAATCAATTTATGCTTTTTTTAGGAGAATTCTAATTCTTTTACCTACCGTCGATTTGTATTATACAGCTTAATTAAGTGGATATTATAATTCATAATTTGCATTCATTATACGCGAACCTGTTTAAAATAAAGGGGTATACAAATTTGACATTTCGGTAGCTCACAAATAGACAAAAAAAAAGTTTTAAAAAAACCAGTTAATTGATGATTTATTAAAGATTCAATAAATACAAAAAATTAGTGGAAAGCACTTCATAAATCGAATTTTGTAAAGAATATGGTCACCCTAAAAATGTTAGGTAATAACAGATTGAGTTAACATGCTGTTAACGAACTTTAACTTAAGCTGTTGCCAAGGATATTTTATTGGTCAAACAAGAAGGCTAAAAGAATGCATGTAACTGAATTTTTAACCCGAACGAATCGCCGCAATCGAGATTCTCAAATAAATTTCAAAGTGCGTCAGAGACTTGGAGAATGTCTTCTGGACTTGGAGAATCGACGGCGTAAGCTTGCGCTTTTGTTACATAGAGAAGAGCGGCGATTGAACGAGGAGATGGAGGAGCTGTTGAAGGGACGAGTCGATGCTGCTCAGAACCAGAGAATTGAGTGGATTCAAATGGCACTCATAAGGAACGAGCAGGACGAACAGGAACTGCTCAAACAGAAGCAACAACAGCGTGAAATGTAAATTATTTAATTTGAACAGATTATATATAGATATTTTAATATTTTCTACACTCTTTGACTTTCAGTGAAAACTCGGAGGAACATCGTCACATGGAAACGAAACAAATTCTGTTGGATACGAAACAAGCGCAACTCTATCAGATTGAGGAGCGCAGAGAACGGCGACGCAGGGCAGCTTACATGGATAAATTATGGCAATTCGATAACAACGATTATAAGTTATAAAATATAAACAGTTATTTAAATACATTTAAAAAAATGTGTTGCATACTTTTAGGCACTTACATTGCTTAAAAACTTAAATCAGCCATTACCACCTTTCTATTTGTCAGATCTTGTTACGATTTAGTACGATGTTAGGTAATAATAGTATTTAACGTTAATTACCAACCCATAAAAAAACCTCTTTACGCGGTAAAAGTCTAGTGACGAAAACATTTCCATGCCCCAAAATTTCTGATATCCAATTTTGTGACGAATAATATTAAGTTTTACTTATGAATAAAATAAAAAAAAAATTTTGGCACTCGGCACATTGCGCTAAAATGTCTCAGTTCTTCATACCAAATAAAACTGACTGTTTTGCGCAGTGCCGAATGCAAAAATTTTTTTTTTATTTTATTCATAAGTAAAACTTAATATTATTCGTCACAAAATTGGATATCAGAAATTTTGGGGCATGGAAATGTTTTCGTCACTAGACTTTTACCGCGTAAAGAGGTTTTTTTATGGGATATCAGAAATTTTTGAATAAGACATTAGAAATTTTGTAAATTTCAATATTTTTTGACAGTATAACTTGTCAAATTTGTATGGCATGCCAACATGCCAAGCGCAAAAGCTAATAGCGTTCTCAAACTCTGGCTGCAATGACACTTTGTTGCTGCTGCCGCAAAAAGAATTCACCACTTGCAAGCAGTATACTTCCGCAGCAAGCAAGCAGTGTACATACTGCATGTGAGCAAGCAGGAGTGGAAAGAAAAATGATATATTCAGTTAATAGGTAATATCTTGCGCAAACGAATTCTGACAGATATGTGTTGTATGTAAAAAAACGCGGAATGGAATTGTCTTCAACATATACCATATTTAAAAGTGATTTGAAATACAAATTTTTCTTAAATCGCCAAAATGTGAGGAATAATAATTTTTTTTACCTTTAGCTTTTTACCTGTGTTCTTCAGCAAAAAAGTTTACAGCTATGCTTAAAAGTCCATCGATCTACCTTTTCAACGATGTATAGATCACATATGTAGCATCTATCGTTTGGACGCTATGAGGGTGTCAATTTTAGCGGTTTTTAGCGATTTCCCGCTAAACTAGCGAATTTTCGGAAATGTCGTAGAACAAACGTTTCTAGATTTTTGAGCGGGAACAAGTCCTTATTCAAACTTCTAAGCTATAAGAAAGATTTTATCCAAACAGACAAACGGGTCCTCTTCCAACTCTAAGAAAACGTATATTTTCAGTTAACTGGTTATATCTTCCAAACCATTTGGCTATAAGTTATGTTTCATATATCAAAAAATGCGAAATTTTATAAACTACAACATACTGAAAATTAAAAAAAATCGTTAGCGGCGTTTTCTCAAAAACCGCCAAAATGTGAAGAAAAATACCTTATTTCACCTGTAGCTGTTTACCTATTTACCTAAAAATAAAACTTCGAAGGTATGCCTAAGAGCCCTTCAAAATACCTTTTCAACGATATATAGATCACATCTGTGGCTTCTATCGTTTGGATGCTATGGGGGTTTTAAGTTTGGCGGTTTTTAGCGATTTCCCGCTAAACTAGCGATTTTTCGAAAAAGTCGTTGAACAAACGTTTCTAGATTTTTTAACAGGAACAAGTCCTCATTCAAACATTTAAGCTAAATCAACGATTTGATCCAAACAAACAAACAGACAAACAGACAAACAGACAAACTGACTTTTCATCTCATTTTCGGAAGACCCCTAAAAATTTCAAAATTAATTATCTTTCGAACCAGTTGTCCGATTTCGATGATCGAGGTGTCATTCGACGCGTATTTTTAATGAAAATTGTTGAAAATTCAAAGAAAATTCAAAAAAGCTCCAACGGCCCCATTAGCTCCAATCATCAAAATTTTCCCCCTCCCACTTACACCTGTTTATATCACGAACCAGGTGAGTTTCCAAAAGTCTTAGTATGCACACTTGTAAGTTAAGTTAATACCTTTCGATCGGTATATAACTCGACCTGATCGGACAGTCATAGCAAATTTTCCATTCTTCCTGTGTATATATGCTAGTCGCCTTCGCACCCTTCGTGCTGCTTTCGTCACTAGCGCGGACTGCCGTCCGGCAGTGATAAATATTTAATAAATTTTTATAATCATCATTTTTTATTCATTTGGATAAGGGGAATTTGAAATACAAGATATGGAATATATGTACTTTAAGATATTTTAATACAGTTTTCAGAATTTAAAAGATTAAACGAATTTCGGGAAAGTTTGTAAAAACATTGTGATTAGTGTTTAGTATTTATATAGAATGTTTGTAGTATTTATTTCGGATTAATATTTTGTTTTTCGTCGTTCATTTCGTACTGCTGCAGAATTTGAAGCACCGGCTCATTGACATATTTTCGAACTTCGTTGTGTATAACGTAATCCGAATGCTTAAATTTAGGATCTCCAATGATATGGTGCAGTTTTTTATTGGGCAGACGTTCGGCTAAAGCCAAGACATCAACGGGATTCACGAGATCATCACTATCCACATACCACAAATGCACCATGGAGGTTATTTTTTCAACTGGATAATCCGGAGGCTTCTCCGATTTATATACATGCAGATTCGTCTCAGTATCGTAATCATACTGCCGAAAACGTCCCGAGATGTGGTTGAATAAATAGTGAAAAAATTGTTGCCAGGATGCGTCTTGAGGTATATCTATGGCCTCTTGTACGATAGTCTGTTTACGAATATATATCAAGGTTTAAAATGGGATAAGTGCATAATCAGTGATGGAACAAATTATAAATATAAGTTACAAATACTTAGATAAAAAAAAAAATATATTATTTTCGAAGCACTTTTTAAAATACAAAAAAATTTAACGATTCTATTATATTATCAGGGGTGCCACAGAAATCGCTTTCACTTGAACTTCACTTCAATTTCATTCCGCTGTGCCTCAGTTCAATTCGGAAAATAATTTTGCGCGGAACGAACTAGCGCTAAAACCGCTGGCGTCCGATGCTGCCACCTTGTTTGATTTCGATTTTCGAGGTCAGGAGTAGCGATGCCACATTTTTAGTCAGAATTCGAAGAAGGGTATCAACCCTTAGCAGCCGAGTTCGAAAAGGCTGGTGAAAATGCCAAAAAAAATTAAATCTCTCGAAGTTCTGTGGCACCTCGGAAGTTTCCGAGCGGAATAGCTTTCTGCGGAATTCTTTTTCGCTTGCGATTTCTGCGGCACCCCTGTATATATATATACATATATATGTTTGTGCCTACCTTATTAGAATGTTCCGAGTTGGATTGATAAGTCAAACTTAAGCAATTTTTCCACATTTGGAAGAGATAATACCCGTCCCACCAGTCCCACCTCCAAAATGAAGGGCGATAAGTCTTGAACTTTTTGCCGCGCAAGTACCAAACCGTGTTTGAATCATAAGTAAAATACTTGGCCGAATTAACAAAACACTCGTTTTTGGTATTCTTCATGCTCGCGACGGGCGAAAGTAAATGGGCGGTTTTAATCTTGTCGTTGTACTCGGGACGTTGGGACATTAAGGTGAGAAATACCGTGGTTCCTTGAGAGTGTCCCACATAGTGAAGGGACTTTTGGCCCTGTCCGTTTGTCTTTAAGGCGAAATCGATCATGGCTGCCACGTCATAGATGCCAATCTCGTGCCAACCGAATCTCCACGAGGGCTCCTTCAGCTTCAGTGAGTATTCATTGCCACGTTGGTTGCCTATCCACACATCGAATCCCGCATCAGCCAGCAGATAGGGCAACGAACTGTCGGGACCACAAAGCACCCAGATATCCGAGGAGCTGACCAGTCCGTGCTGCAACAGGACAACTGGACGCGTCTTGTTCTGGTTCTGCAACTTGTGGGAATGGGGAATTCGGAAGACCGCAAGCAAGTTATTATCCTCGGTCTTTACTTGATGATGCTCCGCCGGATATCCATGGCTGGCAATACGGACAAGCTGTTGAAATCAGGAATCACAAATTAGAGTTATAAGCTTTAGAAACCAATCAAAATGATTTGATGATGAAAAAATCTTAACATTTATTATACAAGTTGAAAAATAATTTAAAATTAAGAAAGGCTTTAGTCCAGTTCCCGGCTTGCTTAAGTACATTTAAAATATTGTTTATTGCATGCTTTTAGGCACTTACATTGCTTAAAAACTTTAATCAGCCATTACCACCTTTCTGTTTAATCGATCTTTTTACGATTTAGTAGGATGATAGGTAATATCTTGAAAACTGTGCGTGGGGTGAATTTTCGCTTATAGAAGTCTGTGTGCCAATTTGCTTGCTCTAGCTCTTATAGTCTCTGAGATCTGAACCCTCACACAGACAGACAGACGAACGGACGGACAGACGGATATGGCTATATCGACTCGTCTGTTGATGCTGATCAAGAATATATACACTTTATAGGTCGGAGATGCTTCCTTCTCCCTGAATTAAACAAATTTCAATATACCCTTTTACTTATTTTTCAAGTAACGGGCTTAAAAAGATTTAAATATACCAAAAAATAATGAAATCAATCTTTTTTTATTTTGTATTTTTAAAATAACCTAAATTTGGTACTTTTGGCATTTTTTGTTATATTTTTTTTCCTTTGACATTTTAATTATATTTAGTTTTTCAATAAGAGTTTAAATAATAATTATTTTAATTATTTTTACAAAATTTTCTCGTTTAAAGAGTTTACTTTTGTAATTTTTTGATAAATATCACCAAATAATTTGTATATTACAATTTCTTTTTAAGTTAGTAATCATTATGATCCATTTAATTTTTTTTAAAAGCCAATCTATTGAGAACTTTCGGGAATCTATTGTCTGTATCACGAACTTACCGTATTTTGCACTTTTCTTTTTGAAATCTCTACGGCAAATACCGAGCTGACCGTAAAAATTAAGGCCAAAATCCTGTAAATCTGCATTTTGTAAGAAGTACAAAATGCAAATTGCAACTGAACTCAATTCGATATTTGGCATTCTTAAATACAAAAGCCTGGATCAATAATATTCATAAATTAGATGTGAATATCTCGAAAACTTAATTAGTTGTCAACCGCTGAAAATAATAGATACCTTGCTTAATTGCAAACAAATAGTTGTTCATACAATGTTGCACTTGTTATGTTATTAGCTGATAAACGCAACAGCTTAACACAACACTCAAACATTATTATCAGTTCACTTAAAGTGAATATATATTTTTTTACTTAGGGGCTATCACTTTTCTTAAACACTTATTTCTTAGGTTAAAAAGTTATCTATCATATGCCATTAAAATTATTCATTTATATCATTTGGTTCAAAAGATATTAATTTTGCCAAGTAAAATGAGCAACGGCCCCACTGTGCGCCGTCATATTGCACGATGAAATTATCTCTATGTTGTGTGAAAATTTCATCCCTCTAGTCAGTCAGTCAAGACAAAGAGTTTTATATATATACATACATAATGTATATAGATATTAGGCACAACTAATAATCCAAAAATGAATCGAAAAATCAAACAAAAAAACACAAGGAAAACCCCTGGCATATATAAAATGTGTTCATAAAAATTATATTATACAAATAATTTTGTGACACATGTGTTTTAATGATCAACAACTAATATCTTTATTTTGCAAACAACTTTGTGGGAAATGAGTTTTAAAACTAGTTTAACATTTCTTAAATTACAAATACTTTGTTATTTTATGCATACTCTTAAAACTTTCCAGTCGAAGATTTGGCATATGATTAGTTAGTCTGCGAACTTATCGAAAATACTTATGTATCAAGTCACAAGATATTGATCAACCGATATATATACTCGTAAGTATTTGTTTTCACTTGAATCAAGTATTATGGGTTTACTTGGCTAATTTAATGCTGAGTCTTGTTTGTGTGAACTTCATTTAACACTTAAAATACAAGCTTAAATGAAAATTAGGAATTTTAAACTGTTTGGTTTTAGTGATACAATGTTTTCCCCAGTGTATTAACCAAGCAAACCTAATAGGCCACTCAAAGCTTGGGGATTCCCGCCTCCGCCTGCACCACCTGCCACGCCCCCGCCGTTGGCCACCAAGGGGCGTAGGCTGCTGCCGAGTGCCTGTCCCAAAAGTCCAGCCAGCTGCGCAGCCTGGGCTGTACTCAATTGTGAGCCAGGTGAGGCACCAGGTGAGACGCCAGGTGAGACAGCAGCTGCACTCTGAGGGGAACTGTAGGATGGACTCGCTCCATAGTTGCCATAGTTGCCATAGTTGGGCCTGGAGCCGTAGTAATTTCCCGGATATTGCACTGGTCTTTGATAGTTGTAGTTGTAACTGGGTCTGTAGTAATTTAGTCCGTAGTTTGGATAGCCAAAGTAGCTCTGAGCAAGATTAGGATAGGATAATCCCAAGCCGGAATAGCCATAGCCATAGTTGGGCCTGTAACCATAGACGTTGCCATATCCATTGCCATATTGACTGCCATATCCATTGCCATATCCTCCTCCTCCTCCGTAGAACTGATCCGACTGCGTTCCAGCTCCACCACCAGCTGCTGCCACGCCTCCTCCGCCTAAGCCGCCCACGGGAGCAACAGGTACATCGAACAAGGATCCACCAGAGCCAAATAACAACGGCGTCAATAAGCCCAAGGTGCGTCCTTGAGGCTGTGCTGATTTTCCCCTACTCCTCTGACCGACAACGAGTGCAAAGAGCAGACACAACAATCCCAGACGCGACAGCAGATACATTCCAAAAGATACAGATACAGATTTAGATACAGACACTAACTAAACTAAGCGCGCGGAACAGCAAATGGCAACTAAAGTTGCAGCACTTGAATGAATTGAGTTTTATATAAGCCAAAAAATTCAAGAGCAGCCACGCCAAGAAGCCAAGAGACCAAGAAGCCAAGAAACATGACCAGCCCAAAAACATAGCCAAAACAAAACAAAACAAAGCAAAATCAGTCAACTGTTCTTCAGCAAAATTTCCAAATTAGTTTGAATGTTTCGGAAACTGGCAGACCTTCGTCTTTGCCGCATCATTAAAAAAAAACGTTACTTTGCACAGTGGGTTAAAAGTCAAAATTAACTTATTTATATTTAAAATAATATCATAGAATTTTATTTATTACTCGTAATCAAGTTTTTTTATACATTTTATATATTTTGCTTATTTTGTTTATTTCATATTTACCAAATAAACATACAGAAAATGATACGAGCTTGTTTCCCACAGTGCCTCGAAAGGAAACACGCAAGAAACGCGTTGAAGCGAGCTAAAGTCGCGCGGCAGTCGCGTCAAAAACGCGTCGGAGTCGCGTCATCGTCATAGACTGGTTCTGGTTCCGTCAGATTTCAGCTTTCATCAGATCTCACAAGTGTGCAGACGCCTCCGTCTAATGTTGTCAATTGGCATTGACCTTGCCCAACGTTTCGGCAAATATTGACCAAATTAATATTGGCTAAAATCGGTTTCACACCGTTAACACGTTTATTTACTTCCGCGGGGTTTTTCGCCCTCTCAATTTTTAGTCATGGTAATTTAATTGGAAATTGCTTATTTTATAGGCAATTCACCTTTTAGTTAGACAATACAAATTCAATAACAAACTTAATTATCAGTTTGCTTTCAGCCAATTACATACTTGTATGGAAATTTTAATTATTAAGTGAAGCTTTGTGTTTTATCTTTTAATATTTCAATTAGGTATTTCTCTCGGCACGTGTCAGACAAGTTGCCACGCCTACATTTTCACATAATGTAAATATTCAACAGATTTATAAGTACAACCGGTTCTGTGTGCCATTCATTAATCTCACGTTTTTCTTACAAGCATCTTAATCGATTAAATATCACTTTTTGTTGTTGCTTTACGTTCAGAGAAAGAACATTTAAAAACATATTACAATAATCCAAGAAATACATATTTATACATACGATTATTAAAAATTGCTCTTGTAAACTAATTGCAGTTAAAAACGGCAATAATATAATTGATAAATATAAAAACAAGATCATATTTAACGCACGTACCTTTATTTAGTAATTCATTTTGCAGCCCGAAAGTATGCAATAAATTAATCTTCAGCTGTACATTATTTTTTTTTAACGTACTATAATCATAAGACTACAGTTTTAATTTAAAAAGAGATAAATAAATTTAATGATAAATCCAAAAAAATTAATTAATTAATTAAGAATTTGATCAATCTGCTTTATTAAAAGATTTCGAAAGTGAACACGTAAAACTTCAATCTCACTCTTAAAATTGCATCTTCTTATTAAAATTCTCAATTATAATAATATTAAAAATATTTAAATTAGTTGAAATATTTGATGTTTAACAAGATGTAGAGAATCTGGAGCGTGATCTTGTACTGCGCAATATTTCAGTCGCTGTCGAGAGGTCAGTGATCAGTGATCAGTGATCACACAACACAGCTCCTAACAAGTTTCAATAATTTTCGATTGCCTCTAAACGTGCAAAAAAAAAAAAACAAAGCTCAAATTACTGACGCGCAAGAGCAAAAACAATATGGAAACAATCAGATTATGTAAATTGGAAGTGCTCTTCAAAAAAATATCCTATAAAATTATTATGCTTGAATTTCGATTGGAGCACAAAAAACTCAAAATTTATAAAGGAATTGTAACGATTATAACTTTTAAAATAAAATTTATTTTCTTCATTTATAAAATTATTTGTCATCAAAAATTGAAATGAAAAACAACTCCAATTATTATTATCTGATTAGAAAAATTATGAAATAATACTAAATATTCATTTTTATTTAAAAATCATAGTGTAACTCAGATTTTTAATTTGAATTTTAAAAAAATTTAGCTTCAAAATATGATTTATTATTATTATAATAATGACTAAGAACAAGAAAGAAAGGATGCGAAAATCTGTACTTTCATTTAAGATTTTCACTATTTTTCAGATTATTATTTATTTTTTGTTTGATTCTTTTTGAGTTACTGAATAACTCTTTTGTGTTAAGGTTTAGTGCAGGGTATCCAAAAGTGAGTCCCCCTTTCGCAAACAAGCCGCTAAAGGGGCTTGTTCACAATTTATGAACTCGTATGTGAGAAGTTTATAATATGTCTTCGTTTTTTTCGCCGAGTCTTTCTAGAAGTAAACAACAAAACAAGTACGAGCATCTTTTGTAGGTCTTTGGCTCTAGGCCAATTTGACAATGGTGTGTTAGAAGTGAGCATGGTGGACGTAATAGGGGGAGGGGGAGGGGATGGTGAAGGGGCAACCAAATTGTTTGGGACCTGGGATTTCCATTAGCTGCTGCTTACAAGTTCCCGTGAAATCATCAAGAACAAAAAAGAGCTGGTAATGATCGTTGGCAAAATTAATGAATTTATTCAAAGGAAGTATCGAAATAAAAAAGTTCTCATTAAGGGGACTCCCGAGAGCGATCAATCAACAAATCGCGTTGACTATAAAAGATCTCGGATTTCGATTAATTGCACATAGAAGCAATTGTAAACTTAAAGATTAAAGATGAAATTCATTGTGGTGTTGGCATTATTCAGCTGCCTAATCTTGGCCTACGCCAGTGGACATCCCTTGGAGCCGGAGCAGCCGCAGACACAGAAACTGACCCTGGAGGACGTCGATGCTCAGCCCATTGACGATGGTGGCGATGGAACTCGCGTCGCTCGATTCTTTGGCGGTGGTCGCCGTGGTTTCTGCTGTGGCGGCGGTGGTGGCGGATATCGTCGTGGTGGCTACGGCGGCGGACGCGGTGGCTACGGCGGTCGCGGTGGCTTTGGCGGTGGCGGTGGCGGCAGTGCATCAGCCTCGGCGTCGGCATCGGCGAGCGCCAGTTTTGGCAAATAAATTCACATCTCTTGGATTTAAAAATAAACGAAATTAGACAAAACGAAACTAAAATAAAATCAAGTTAAAGAAAATAAAATCAAAACAAAGTAACAAAAATATGAACATGCTTTGGGGGCAGGTACGAAACTGTTTCTACGTTTTATTCCATCTCATTTTGACACCTTTTTCCAGCCGGTTTTCACTCACAACAATGACAGTCAATAGTAGTATTTTTATCGCCCATCAAAATATTCCAGACAGCTCCAGCAGCAGCTAATGGACTTTAAAAAATTCCATTTATTAAGTATATTTGTGAAAACAAATCAGAAAAAAAGGGATTGTAATATGTAACGATTGTAATTTGTAATTTATAAAATGAAAAATACAAATTATTTGTTGTGAAATAAGCTAAAGTTAAAATAAATTTGTATGATCGTAATTTAAAACAAAAGTCTATTCTGTTTTTGGAATAACCAAGACAAAAATTATGTATCAAAGATTTTCCATTCATTCAGAAAATATTTTTAAACTCATAATTCTCTTTTGCTATCACTGAAAAATGGCACAAAATTCTCATAAAATATGTTATGTAAATTATTTAGGAGCTGGTACATTAAAAAACTCTGATCTCTGAATTTTGACTAAGCTGACACCTAAAAGAACAAGTTGTTAAAGTTGATTTTAAAACGACATTACTCGTAAGTAAACTTTAATGCCTAATCTTTGCAAACATTTCAGTCAAAACACATTGATTAAAATAAATAAAAAAATAATAACCAGACTAATAAATTAAACCGGCTTATGACTTGGAGATATTAAAAAATATTATATTTGTTGCTTAGAAAAAGTAAACGGGTATTACACAATTTAGAAATATATATATATTGTAAACAAGCTTACATAATTTATATACAGAAGTTATAAGCAAAATCGTCAGACAATGTGAAACATCAAATATCATGACGTAAATGAAATTATGAAATTATAAAACAATAATTAAATTGATTAATTTGATATTTCACCAACGTCAAAGCCATTTAATCATTTTAAACAGAAACCTGTAGACAATTTATTAGTTAAATAAAATGTTCCGGTCTACGCTCATTTTAACTAGAAATTGTAAGTTGAGCTGGAGTTGATAATTAAAATATAAATAATCAAATCAAACGAGATTAATTAAATTAAAAAAGTTCACATTTACTGGTTTCGATTTTGGGTGAAAGGTTTAGTTTATTTTTAAATATTCAGTAATAAAAAAATGTAACTGTTGGTGCCTAGCACCGATTGAGCTGGACTTTAAAATTGTGGGTGTTTTATTTACTTTACAGTTCATAGTCAATTTTGAGTAATGTTTAATTCTATATAAATAACAAATAAATAAATATAAATGTTAAAAGTAGCCGAGAAACTTAACTGATTCATAAATAAAATTAGCTAAAACAAATATTTTGCACGGAGTTTAATTAGAAAATTACACGGAAACCTTTGGCAATGTTGACGTATTGGGAATGTGAATCATTTGAATTTGTGTCTCAATTAATTAACGCCTTTTTTGCATTACAGCTCAGCTGGAAAACAATGGAATGTAAATAAACACTACATGCTATTCTTAGTCAAACCAAATAAGTTTACATAACTCTATAAAAATACATATGTTAAAATCTGGAAATATCTAAAATAAATTGACGCAAATTGTGAAAAGGGGAGGAATCTGACTCATTGTGAATTGTGAAGGCAGCAACAAATATAAACCACAAATTAAAGCCTCCCCCTTTGGTCATTAACAGCCGCAGTGTAGACGTCATAACACCCCCTAGAACCCCCGTTCATCTCTGCTTCTCCTCATTGACGGAAATGCTGTGCCGCAGTCTCATAAGGTGCTAATCAGTTTAAAATATGTACACTCAGAGAAAAAAAAATATATGGTATTAAAAAAATAATTAAACTTAATTTCTTTTTGAATAGTTGGATTCAACTTAAATCATTCTGTTATGTCAAAGCTAATATGAATATAACTTGATCTGACTAAACAAAAAAGTCAAATATTTTATTTTTGAATATGTTAAAATATAAATTAATAAACTAATCATAGATAAAAAGATTATATATTTAATTGATTAAACTAAAATCCTCATTTTATGTCACAGCTAATATGAATATAACTTTATCTAACTAATTACAAACTTATAAAATTGTATTTAAATATGTTTAAACTGTGTTTTTCATTTAAAATGTGTATTTTAAAATAAAATATAAAGTTGCAAATAAAATAAATAAATATTTCTTCAATTGAGAGCATTTTTCTCCGAGTGTACAGCAAATTGAATTAGTGTCCCTGCCTGGAACTCTGTCTGTCGTAATAATTAGCGCATAGTGTTAAGTATTCAAATCGCAAATTCACATATAAAACAATCTTCCAGATAGAGCCGAGGCACAGAACCAAAAGGAACTCCGATAGCAACACATCAACAGCACTGAAATTAAAACTGAAACTGAAACTGAAAGTTAATTAAAGTACTTAACTAAACAAGTGATAAGCAACAATATGAACTGCACACATATATTCACCCTGATCCTGCTGACTTTGAGTGTTGTCCTGCATCAAAGTCAATCGGCGCCCATTGACAGCCAGAATAATCCCTACCAGGCGCTCAACTCACCGGTGGACATCAGTGGACAGCCCGTGAGGCAGAAGCGCTCCCAGGACTACTTCATCTGCTATCCGAGCAGCGTTGTCTATGGATACCACAACAGTCCCAATGCCCTGGAGCCACATCGTCGCTCCGATCTGGCGGATCGTCGTGTCTCCGCCTTCGATTCCTACGATGCACTCACGCTTCGTGCGGACCGAGAACGTGCTGCCTACAAGGACAGCTTTGGCAAATAGTTCCACTCACATCTGATTAAAATAGAGATTAAGAACTATCCTTAAGTCTAGCTGTAGACTCGTATTTCATTTACAAAGACTGTAATTTATTTATTTATTTTATTAAACAACATATGAAAAACAGAAATGGCTTACAACTTTATTGATTTTGTTAAACTAATTTTAGATAACAAAAAAGTTTAATAATTTATTCAGCTGCTGCATGTAATTAATGAATGAATACTCGTAGTGTATTCATTAAATAACAATTTAAGCCCAAAAATACATTAAAAGAAAAGTGTATTGATCTTATTTCATTTATCAAAATAAACTATAAAAGCAATTCAGCTATTAAGCAAATAAATAAAATTATTGCTCTGCAAATAAAATATTATACAAGTTCTTTATATTTCCTGATCTTAGAGGTCGGCTTAACAATATGATCGATTGTTTCGAACTGCTGATACAACTTATTTTATAGATATTTTAATCTTGTTTGGATTTATTGGCCACGCTAAGTTGGGTTAGTTAGATATCAGTTGCGACTATGATATTTATTTAATCTTATCTTATTTAATTTAATTTATGTACCTTTATCAACTAATGTAATCATTTAAAAAATATTTTTAATAATTAAAATTAAGATTTAAGATTTAAATTTAACTAAATTAATGTATTTACAAAGTATAATTATAAAAAATAAAAATAATAATAATAATAATTATAAAAAAGTCGAGATCTTTTTTATTTCATAAAAATTTTTACATTTTTACATTTTCTGCTACCTTTAGTGGGAACTTAATCTAGTTTTACATTAAAGGGAAGGAACAATTGATCACAGGTGATACATGTATAGAAATTTATTATTTACAGTACATTATTTACAGCATTTAAAAATTAATGAAGGAACCTAGTGGGGAGATCCAATGGTTTTTTTTTTTTTTGTATTTAAAATATGCTGCATACTTTTAGGCAGCCATCGAAAATAAGTTCGTTGCCTAAGTCTTTCGTTTGACAAAGCAATCAATAGAAGGCGAATGAAGAGCATTTCACTTTGCCCAATTTCAAGTCCGAATCCACCACCGCAACAACAACAACAACAATGATAATTTTCTGGCTGGCAGATTTGCGACGTCGACATTTGTCCAAGACGAAGACGAAGACGAAGACTTGGACACTTAGCACCTTATTTGCGGTTGGCATTAGGCAAAATGTGCGAATTGTTTATAAAGATAAAGAGATTACAAAACGCAGACACGTTCAGACTCTGTTCGGCTTATTTTAGGTTTTTGCTTTTATTTTTTTATTTTTTTTGGCAACCATAAAAAAGGTAAATTTTACGAGCCGAAAAGAAAACCAATCACCAAGCGATATTTTAATATTTTTTGAATCATTTTGGCAAAAGAAAGTTTCCCCTTTTGGGAGTTGCATA
Source organism: Drosophila suboccidentalis (assembly GCA_037043435.1). Lineage (NCBI taxonomy): Eukaryota > Metazoa > Arthropoda > Insecta > Diptera > Drosophilidae > Drosophila > Drosophila suboccidentalis. Next base: position 185,410 of record JBAMBK010000623.1, on the reverse strand, counting down.
AAAAGCGGATTCAACATGCCGGAAGCAAACAGTTGTCAATTGCAAACGTAGCCAAGATGAAGTGTGTCCAGTGTGCCCAGAAGTCCCTTCTGTTCATTTCCCTGATGCTGCTGGGCAGCTGCCAAGCTCAGCCCACTCGGGATCGGGAGCAGCGTCAGCTGAAGAGTCCAGCCACGGGAACGGAGGCAGATGTCAAGATGATGACGTCGAACATGACGCCAGCGATGACTTCGATGCAGCTGCCCATGTCCGGCATGGCCATCAATAATCAGATGGGAATGCAAATGGGAATGGGAATGGGAATGGCCCGTTATCCTGGCTATCCTGGTCTCGTCTTTGGCGGCGGAGCAGCTCCTGGGGCGCCTTATCTCGGCGCCAGCAACTATCCTGGCTATCCAAGTGATCCCAGCTTGGGTCTGGGTTACGGTTTGGGTCTGGGCGCTTATCCTGGCAATCCACAGGCGGCCTCCGGATTCATGTATCCACAACTGGGCAATGGCAATGGCTTTGGACCGCAGCCAGGTGTGGACAACTTTGCAGCCTTGAACAACATCATCAACATGGCCAATGTGCAGGGATTGGGAGCTGCTCCTCCATCTGGTCTGTATCCTCAAGCAGGAATTGGAGCTGGAATTGGAGGAGGAATTGGAGCAGGAATTGGAGGAGGAATTGGAGCTGGTGTTGGAGGTTTTGGAGCAGTTCCCGGAGTTGGCATGCCCATTCCTGGATATTTCGGAGACGGCGGCATGAACATGCATCATTATGCTCCAGCTTTTTAGATCATCTTTAACTTCATTTGATTTAAAACTTATTTAAAAAAAAACAATAATTTATTTTATTTATTTAGCTAAATATATATTTTTTCACGTGCATATCAAAAAACAATCTATTTCGTTTTTTTATTTATTGCCAGGCGTCGAGAATTTGAGAAATAAGTTTTACAAAATCAAACTTAATGATTGTGTAATACTTAATTATATATTTTTTAATAATATATCAACTTATATCAAGAAATAAAGTAAAGTATGAGTTTTGAATCTAAATATATATTTGTTTTTTTTTTAAATTAAAAAAATCAAAGAAATTGGTTTTTATTTTTGTAATTATTGTACTTTTATTAAACTTGTTACAATTTCTGTATTTAACACATACTTGAAACATATTTGTTTCTGTTTATTAAGCATAATATCTTAGTATCTATACTCACGAATCTTTATCAACTGTTCATAGTTGACAATAAATTAGAATATTTAAATATATGTATATAAATTTAATCTTATTAACCTTATCTATTTGAATTCATTTAGATCTTTAAACTTTAAATATTGACACTTTTATCCTTTTCATTCTTTTAGTTTTTAGTCTAAATTCAAATTTTATAGTTTGCTTTTATTGTCAGCTGAAATTAATTTTCGTAACTCTATTTTTGATTTTAAATTTCTTGCAAGCACATTTAGTTGACGTCTTAGAAATAAATAAATTATATTAATAAATAATCAATTTAAATATATAAATAAATAGATTATTGTACATAACTTATTAATTTATATATTTATGAAGATTTGACAATTCAAATATATAAATTAATAAATTATGATTTTTAGCTTATTTAATTATATATTTGAATTGTATTTCTTGCCTCCCATTGTGGCCCACTGATAAAGTTGCATGCGTTGTTGCAGCTGCTGTTGTTGTTGATGTTGTTGATGTTGATGTTGTTGTTGTTGCAGTGGTTTATGTTGCTGTTGTTGTTTCTGTTGCTGTAGCAACTGTTGCTGTTGTGGCAACTGGGCCTGCAATTGTTGCTGCCATTTAAGGGAGGGGGACACGCCCCTTTTGGCGGCCAATGTGTAGGCGCCTTTGCCAACAAATCGCGTGGGAACCGAACCCAATCTCATGTTGTAGCCCAGAGGCAAACGCAATCGTTGTTGTTGTTGTTGTTGTTGCTGGTATTGTTGTTGTTGCTGTTGTTGCTGTTGTTGTGCCTCAGCATTGGCCAGGAAGAGACAGATGGCCAAGAGTGGCAGCAGCAGCAGCATCGGCAGTTGGAATTTGTTGGACATCTTGGCGAGAACTTTGATCACGGACTGTGGCCACATCGAGTGGCAACTGCAGCTTTTATGCAACTCTTGTTGCTGTTGCCTGTGCCACTTTTCTACTGGCAACTAGCAACATTCAACTTGCAACATGCAACTGGCAACTGGCAACTGGCAACATGCCTGTTTCTACTCATATGTGTCAATTGCTGTTGGCCAAGTCGAAAGTGGGCTAACTGGGACTTTGGATTACTCTGCAGGCTGCCCTCAACTTGAGTTGCCCCAACGGGTTTTTAGCCCAGTACCAAAAGTATAAACAGGCTTATAAGCTAGTGACAATGTAGCAAAATAAAATTAAAGTTTGTTTTAAAATAAACTAGTAACATATTATAACAACCAGAGCAATTTTAAAGCCTCAGCCGATCGCTTAGTAACCAGATAAAATCATTTAAATATTTGCATATAAAATTCTTGCAAATATAAAATTAAAATTAAATTGCAATCAAAATGTTTAATAGTCTTAAATATATTCGAGTGTGTTTTCCATTCATTTGCTGTGATTTTATATTGATTTTAAATCTTATTTACCTACATTTTTATTTGCTCCCAGAGCATAGAGTTTTATTTAATTTAATTTAAAATAATGCCTTAAAATAGATAATTTTACTTGAATAATCTTGATTTAGGTTATAAACGTTTTAGACATTAGACATCGTAGTTTTTCCGGGTTGAATTCTATCAGATTTTTTGCTATTTTGCCCGTTTCGTTTCTTGAAATTCTCAAAAATAACAATAATAGTAATAGTAATATTTGTATTAAGAGCTTACTTATTTTTTAAATATTTTTAAAATATTTATTTTATTTATGGTAATTGTATTAAAATCATACTGGGCATCTAACAGTTGAGCACCTCGACTCTAATATTCTAACTTGTTCAACTTGCGCATAACTCACCGAAGACATGTCTCTCTTCTTCTTCTTCTTGTTCAAAATCTTTGTCTTCTTCTTCATGCTCGCTAATTGTCTAGCCAAAGTCAGAGTCAGATTCAAAATCACAGTCACAGTAGGAGACGCAGACAAAGTCACAAATGGGAGACAGAGTCAAAGTCAAAGTCGGAATCGAAGTCGAAGTCGAACTCGGAGTCTGTGTCAAGTGCAAGGCTAAAATGCATCATGGTCAGTGAAGAAGCAGAAGAAGAAGAAGAAGAGTGTTGACCAGACACTTTGCAACCTGAGATGCCAATTTGTTAGTCATTTGCCCGACTTAGGCCCTTTCACTTTACTTCGACTCGTACTCAGAAAGTGAAATCTAAAATACAGTCCCATTGTTCGCCTTTTGCCAGCCTACGATGACACATGCTGTTTTACAGGGAAAATTCATCTATTTCTTTAGTTTACCCATTCATTACCGAATTTCAGACATCATAAAATCCTTGTATTCAACTACCTGTAAGTGAGGACTCAAAGAGTTGTGAATGAAGCCAGTAAAAACCTCTATTGAATTAAGAAATTCTGTTTGATACTAGTTAAAGACAAGATAAAGAAAAGTGTTGTTAAGTACAGAGAAGGTTGAATCAAAAAATTATGATAAAAAGTAGCTTTAAATAACTTCTTTTCAAAATAATAATTACAATTTGATTCTAATTAATATTTTGAAGCAAAAAAAGTAAAAAAAAAAAAAAAAAATCAAAAAACATAACATTAACATTTAGAAGTGTCTCAAAGTTACCTAAGCAATTTACAACAATTGAAATAATAATTAGGCAATAACATGCCTAATTACACATTTTTGATGTTGTCTGTTACATTGTTTTAATATGTTTATGTGTAACACAAGCTAACACATCAATTTTAACAGTTCTTATCTACTCGTTAATCTAAGTGAATCATGTGTTGTCCCAGAAACAGTAACAAAACACACGAGGCATGCGATTTGTTGACCTGCTCAACATATTTGAACACTTTTACCTGCCATAACATTGAGAAAGGTCATTGACAAATTGACAAATGCAGGTAGAAGAAGCGGGTCAGAGAGAGAAGCAAATACTCTTAAAGGCAGCTGAAGCATGCCAAAAGGTATTTTCAATATTTGCTCAACATTGCCCTAGTGAGTATCCAGGTGAGTGTCCAGGTGAGTTTCGAGTATAAAAGACAACGCGTTGCACACAAAGTGCAACAGTTTCTAAGTAGGAAACACAACACGATGAGCTCAGCACTTTGGATTATTAACCTACAATTGAGAAGTGAAATGGGAATATTAGTGGCACTCCTATTACTAATTATACCGCAAATTGGCGAAGGAAAGTCGACGTTTTCGACGAGTCTGAACGAAGCGAATTATGATGCCAGCTTGGATCCACTTGTCTGGTCTCGTCCCTTTGTCCAGGACACTGTGCGCAGACATCGCACAGTGTCGCCACAACTCAATCATCATCATCATTATCATCATCATCATCATCATCAACATCAACACTTACATCATCACCACAAACCTTGTCCAGAGTTAATCAAACGTAGACGTCAGCAATCAATTAAATGGTTCAATAGCCGAGGCAACACTAACTACAAAAAGTATCTGCACAGGCGTCGCAAGCAAATGCTGCAAACGAGATGCTAACACAACAAAACTAAAATTAACTTAAATTAGCATAATAAAATATTGCCATAGTTTAAACAAAATTCTTTTTGATTCGCTCAACGAACTCATCGAAATTTTAGGGGCTTTTCAATTAGCAGCGTCGTCTGATGGACTGGACTACACTGAAAGAAATTTGTGAAAGTACAATGTATATAAAGAAAAGAGATTCTCTAGAAAAATGTTAACAAACGAGAACATAAATTGTGGAACATTAAACTGAGAAATTAGGGATAAAATAATTAAGAAATTTATATTAGGAAAACAAATTGTATACCCTATAATTTATATAAATCATAAAAAATTAAAAAACATTTTTTTAATTTTAAAATCCTAATTAGAATTATTGTTACTTATGAAAAATGTTTACCTAATAAAATGTAAATTTATAAAAAGATGAATTAAATTTTTAGAATACAATTTTTATCTTTTAAATTGTATAATTTAAAATATTCTGCAACTTGATTTAATTTAATTATTAATTTAAATGATATTTTTTCGACTACTTTTAATTGACGTTAAATAAATAAATATTATTATTCGAACAGAAATATTTTATTTATAACTTTATTACTCTGAACATTTTGTATCTTTTATTTTGTTGTTTATATACATTTTTTTTAGCTTACTTTAAATTCAAAATTATATATTTTAAAGACTTATTTTGCTTACTTCCAATGTGTTACAAGAATTTCGTTTGACATTTTTTTATAATGTTTGCAAAAAAAGTAGGAATTTACATAAGGTAATAAAATAGAAGATGCTTTAGGAATAGCGAAACTCGTTCCAGAATGCAGCTTGGTTTCTAGACAGAAAGATGAACTGTTGCCCAGACATAACATATGTTAGTTTGTTAACTGGTTCGTTATTGATTGGCAAACGTGGCCAATTGTAAATGTTAACCAGAGAGATACACACAACTGGCTGCTAAGGTCAATTAGATAACGTCTCAAGACCAAAACTCAGCAACAAACTCAAACTCAAATAAAACCACAAATAAAAGCACAAAGACAAACATGATGTAACCGACGACGAGGCCTAAGCAAACTTGAGACCGAGACCGAGACCGAGACCAGCCCAACGTAAGCCAAGTTAACATAAATTGAAGATCAATGAATGAAAGTACATTTTGTTTTTTTTTTTTTGGAGGCAGCAGTTGACAACAAGTTCAAGTCGCAATGTGGATTCTTTCAATTAGCAGATTTTAAAGACGAGCCAGCAGAGAATAAGTAGAAAATGGTCAGTGGTATAAAAAGCTTGAATCTTCAAGATTTGTGATCAAGTACAAAGAGATCATCAACAGAAGATCATCAACAATTTAATCCAATCCAATCAAGATGAAGTTTCTCGCTCTGTGTCTTTTTTTCCTGGTTATCATCTGCAGTTTGAACCACAATTGGGCAGCACCACTTGATCCACTTGAAAGTGAACCACTTACACTGCTCGATGTGGATTTCGATGTGGCGCAATCACCAGAGTCGGGATCCGAGTCGGATAATGAACGTGTAACACGTGGCTTGGGACTCGGTGGTTTCGGTGGTGGACTAGGTGGCAAATTTGGTGGCTTTGGCGGCTTTGGCGGTGGACTCCATGGACTCGGCTTGGGACATGGCTTTGGCGGTGGCTTCGGCGGACTTGGACTGGGCCATGGCTTCGGTGGTGGCCTCGGCGGTTTCAAGGGACTCTTCAACAAGCATTTTCGCTAAAAAATAAAGCACTTTTCTTGTAATTACAAAATTTAATTATAGTTAGTTAGAATAACAATAGTAATTTTTTAAATAAACATATTATAATTTAAAAATGATTTTTGATTTTTCTCAATAAACATATAAATAACTAAAACTCTTATTTGGAATTAAAATAACAATTTATAAATAATAATTAAATTTAAGTTTTTTTATACGAAAAAATTACATAAATAAATGTTAGCTTAAAAGTTGTAAATACAAATTTTGTATGCTTTCCAGGATGCCTGAAAAAAAAGTTTGTTGGGTTTGAATTTTTTTACACAAAATTTTTAAAAAAGTTTGTTTAAAAATCAAATTTGAGTAAAGTGAAATTCAAAAGTTGCGCATTTGAAAAATGGGATTCAGTGCGCCGTAGAATTGCAGCTCGGGTTCCGTGGTGGTGCCGCGAAATTGTATACGAGGACGTTTGGTGGTTGTTGTAGTTGTTGTGGTTGTGGTGGTTGTTGTGGTTGTGCTCCTTGTGGGCTGGAAGCGGTGTAAAGCCTGTCGCACTTGGCCCATAAAGCTGCGCCACAAATGAAGCTTGGGATTGGCAGCTGCAAGAATAAGAATTTAACTCTAGTTATATTTATAATTTTAATATTAATCTACATATAGTTATTGCTTAATATTAAATTGTACATTTAATTATTTAATTTTAATATCAAATTAATTTATTTTCAGTTTATATAATTTTTATATGCAATTTTTCTATAATTAACTATAAAAATTAATTGTGCACTTTTACCTATTTTGATTATCAACTTTATTTATTTTAATTTTAAAATATTTATTTTCGTACTTACAAAAATAAATAAATAAATCATAATAAATTTTAATAAATATTAATAATATTGTGCACTTTTATCTTATTTCAATCTGAAAATAGTGGTTTATTTAAATGTTGAATTATTATAAAATTTTTCTATTATTAACTATTAATATTAATTTTGCACTATTATCTTATTTGAATATCAACTATATTTATTTTCATTTGAAATTATTTATATTCTTACTTACAAAAATTAAACAACAAATAAATATAAACAAATAAATAGAAATAATATTGTGCACTTTTATCTAATTTCAATTTGAAACTAATGGTTTTTTAGATGTTGAATCATTTATGTTTTTACTTATATAATTTTTGTTTTTCGACTGTGCGTATTTTACAAAAAATATAAAAATATGTATATATATACATTAATTAATTAAATAAGAAATTAAACATTACCCACTGGCGGCGGTGGTGCCACCTGAGCATCCATTTCCAGCTCGTCCAGTTTAAAAGTGCAGACCAAAGTGAAGCCAAGAGGCAGCAGCAGCAATAAGCAAATGAAACGCATCTTTTCGAGCCCGAAAACCAAACTGAGCCCATCTACTTATAAGCAGAGATGCCACTTTACAGTGGGCCAACCACTTTCGCATCATAAAAGTGGGGCACTCCCCAAAAAGATACAAAAAAAACAGAAACAACTTTTGCCAAAAACATAAAGACATTTATTGAAGTACAAAACGAGAGAGAGAGAGAGAGAAAAATAAAAAAGAAATATCACAAATGTTGTAAAAGTCGAAAATGGAAAATGGAATCCATTTATCCATTTAGCCGTAATAAGCACCGCCGAAACCACCGAAGCCACCACGATAACGGGTGCGTGTCACGACACGAGTGCGTTGATATCCACCACCAAAGCCGAAGCCACCGCCGTAGCCACCGCCAAAGCCACCGTAACCACCGCCGTAGTAGGGTGGTGGCGGTGGTCCGAAGAAAGGCGGTGGTGGTGGTCCGAAGTATTGACGTGTTTTTCGCACACTCGCATCCACATCGGCTTGTGAGTTCTCGCCCGCATCCACAAGATCCGCAGCTGGTGGTGCTGGTGGTGCCACCTCCACCTCCACCTCCTCGGCTCCTCCCACAGCACAGAGCACCACAAAGGCGCAAAGAACTAAACAGACTTTGGCGTATTCCATTTGGATTTCGAGTATTCACAGTCAGAACGAGATTCTGTTGGCCACTAAATCAGAGCCACGAATTGCGCTTGAATTTATAGCCAAAAAATATTTGATGAAGTTCATTGGCTTTATTTTTGAGTGTCATTGAAGTCGCGACCACACCAGAAAAATAGCCAAAAATAATTACTTATTTTAAAAGCATTGTTGTTTACCTGAAATTGAAATTGACCCACAACTGATGAACATACTTAGATGCGGAAGTGTCTGTCTGATCCACAGTGGAGACCACTCGGTGCCCAAGTTACCTGTTTTGATCTAAACATGAGATGAATATGAAGAGCAATTTAATTAGATAATTTGTTTATTTTATTGAGGAACTTTGTATGCTATATTTTATAGTTAGCAACTTTGTGAATTGAGTATAAGCTTAAGCAATTCTTATCTTTTTATCAAAACATATTCAATTTAAAATCATTTAATTATTTTTTGAGTGTATACATGCACTTAAAATTTGTTTTACAAATTTAATAATTTTAAATCTTACATATTCATTTTATTGTAGTTTATTATGTGGAAAATTAAACTTATTTTACCTTCTACACTTGGTTAACTTTAAAAATATACAAATCAAAACAATATGGCTTTGCTTTTTAATAGTGAGATAATTTGTTATAAAAAAAATGCTTCCGTTTAATCATCAAATACTTAAGTTACATTTGTTTTGCTATAATTTATCTAAATTCAAGTGTCACTTTTTAAAATTTTTTTAAGACTCTCACAAAATGCTCTTCAAATTCATAATAAAAGAAATCGGATACTCTGACCCACTGTAACTTCAATGCTCCAACTCTTAAGCATACAGTGGCTGATCGCATTATACGCTTCTTAAATACATACTCAAAATACTTTGGACTGTTCAAATGCACAAATGAAACTTTGTAGATAAAAATTAAAGCAAATTAGCCATTGAAAATACCCTATACACATTGATCTTAGAGAGTTATAGTTAGCAAATTAAATATGTAATATAAGTAGTTTACGACAGGGTATCTTTTAGCCTAGCTTAGTCGTTTGTTTCTGCTCATTTTATTTATCTTGAGCTATAACAAAATAATAGACAAACAAACAGCCGAAAACGTAAAATGAAACTCAAAAAAATAAATAAATAAACAATAGCCACAACTTTAATCTCCAAAGCAAAACTGCAGCATCATCAAATCCGTTGAAGTCCAGCAAATACACACAATACACACACACACACACACAAGCTCCAGTGCTGCCAGAATTTTTAAAGTTAAAAATGGTTGCATTCGAAGAATTTAAAAGTATAAGAAGACAAAGAATTTACAAAAAAAAAGGAAAAAAGATAATTGGAAAAATAGAAGACAAATATGCTCAAAAATAGCCAGCGTAATTGCAACCAAAAACGTTTAGTTTCAATTATATTTTTCTTTAATTAAACTGTTTTTTCTAGCTAAAAATAAGCTAAGCTGGCAGCTAAGCTGACAGTGAGGAAATTTCAAACTCGAACCACTTTGGTTTATTGATTGTTTGCACTCGAAACTTTATTCAGCCCAAAAAACCGCCGATGCCAAAACCTTTGATCTTGGCAAAGCCAATACCACCGCCAACAAAGCTGCCACCGCCAAGACTACGACCGCCAAATCCGCCACCGCCAAATCCGCCACCTCCGTAGCCGCCACCTCCGTAGCCGCCACCTCCGTAGCCGCCACCTCCGTAGCCGCCACCTCCGTAGCCGCCACCCCGGCCGCCACCGCCAATCCGCCACCGCCAAATCCTCCATTGTAGCCACCATAATAATTCTGACCATAGCCGTAGCTGGGAATCGTTTGGACTGTGGAAATGGTGGACACCACAGGCACAGTGGTTATAACGGGCACCGTGGTCACCACGGGCACAGTGTGTACTGCAGGGCCACCGAGGTAGCCACCACCAACACCACCTCCAGTCACAATGCCACCGCCTCCGACGATGCCACCGCCTCCAATAATGTGACGCGTCTTTCGCACAATTCCATCGCCGCCCTCGCTCAAAATGGGCGTGGCCTCCAGCAGACCGAGGACAAGTGTCGAGATCAGCAGGAAAACCGTTTGCCGGATCATCTTTGAATCTTTGAAATCAACACACTGAAGATTGCCCCAACCCAAGCAGCTTATTTATGCAAATTAATTAGTTGGCCATGTCTGTTTAAGCCACAAGCTCAACTAACGACTGCCGAGTTGTTGGCCTAAATATTTGCATTACCAATTCACACAAACGGGATGCCAAAATTCCCCCAGAGAGCTCAGTGTCATTGCTGTTGAATTCTAGAAATGTTTAAGCTGCCTTTACTATAGTTTCGTCTTCACACTGGAAAAACTATTGTAGTACACTTAGAAAATCTCCCTGATAATTCGAAAAGCATCAAACACATTTTTCGAAAACTTTAAATTGCCATAGCATTCCCAAAACTCAACAGATTTCCTTGAAAAAAACCAATTACAGGTTGAAAAATTTCACTTTTTTTGTCACAAATATCTTATTTTTTTTCAAAAAAAATATTCAAAAACTTCGATCTTTCATAGCTTTGCCAAGAAATTAACCGATTTCCTTGCGGAATGTCAATCAAATCAGTGCTAGATCTGTACATTTTGTACTTCAAAATATTATAAGATTTAACATTTTTATTTTTCACAAATTTCAACTTTTTTCATACCTAAAAGTTTTTTAAAAGCTTCCCACTTCCAGAACTTTGTCAAAACTCAACCGAAACCTTTCGGAATGTCAATTTGATCATTGTTTCACCTTTAATATGATTCTGTATCCAAATTTTATTTACTTGAAAAACTTAATTCTTTTACTTTTTTCCACAATTTCAATTTCTCATAATTTTATCGAAACTTAAACGATTTTCATTCGAAATGTCTTTCATTGCTTACCTCCTAAATTTATACTGTAACTCAACTATTTCTCACAGTGTAGTTCACACCTTATCATCGCCGAGTGAAGGTCAGAAATGCTGGCAAGCCACGTGGATGGAGACGCGTAACCAGCCAGCATCGCTCAATGGCGGTTAATGTGTGAGCAAACACAGCATAAGTGCGGGGAATTTTCGGTGGTTTCGTGACGCACCACCGAGTGCAGTGTGGGGCATAAAAACGATGGAAGATCTGCGCAGGCGCCACACAACGACGTGATTAACGACTCGATCAAGATGAAGATTACAATGAAGTGGTGCCATTTACAGCTGCTGCTGATCATCGGTGGTGCGATGGTGCTGGAAACATACGCACTGGGTGGTGTAGGCCTCGGTGGCATTGGTGGAGCCGGTGGTGGCTTTGGCGGCTTCGGCGGTGGCGGCGGCTTTGGCAGCTACCGGGAGACGGTGCGAGTTCGAGGACGTGCGTTCGGAGGCGGTGGTTTCAAAGGCGGCTTCGGTGGCGGCGGACTCGGCGGATTGGGCGGTGGCTTTGGAGCTGGTGGATTCGGTGGTGGTGGATTTGGAGGCGGACGTTACCACGCCAGATACGACAAAAAGGTGTCCGGTGGCTTTGGTGGCTTTGGCGGTGCAGGTGGTGCTGGCCTATTGGGAGCAGGCGGTGCTGGATTCCTCGGCTAAAATGTATGATAAAATTAAGTGAAATATTTTTTAAAAATAAAGCCAAAGTCATGTAGTCCCTCTTTATACCAATTAACAATCGGATTACTGTATCATTAGCTGTGGGGCACCCTGTATATAATCGCTGATAGACTAAAAGTCTTTTAAAAATCATATTTGCAAGGATGTCAAATCTTCAAAAAGCATAAAACTATGCCAAAATAAAAATATGGTTGCTATTTTTCTCATTTTTGCGAAATATGTTAAGGAATTTCAACAGTGGAGCACCCTGTGTGCATTGGCAGATAGACTTGTATGAAAATCTTTTAAAAATCATATTTACAAGTATTTCAAATCTTCTAAAAGCAAAAATAATGCTAAAATAAAAATATAATAGCTATTTTTCTCATTTTTGCAAAATATGTTTAGGAATTCCAACAGTGGAGCACCCTGTATGCATTGGCAGATAGACTTGTATGCAAATCTTTTAAAAATCATATTTGCAAGTATTTCGAATCTTCTATGAAAACTATTTTTCTCATTTTTGAATAATATGTATAAGAAATGTATCTGTGGAACACCCTGTATGCAAGCACAGGCAGTCTTGTATAAAAATCTGTTAAAAATCATATTTACAAGCTTATCAAATCTTCTAAAAGCAAAAAAAAGCAACAGTGGAGCACCCTGTATGCAATCGCTGATAGACTTGTATATTTATGTTGTGCTCACACAATTTGCTGACATGCGCAATTTCAACCCTCATGCTCCGCTCGTTTGCTCGTTTGCTCAGTTTCCCAGTTGCTCAGTTGCCCAGTTGTGTGGTGTGATTCGTGGTGCGGTGGTGTCGGCGGTGTCGGCGATTCAATTTTTGTTTTCTGAATGGGCGGCCAGTTCTGGCAAGGGAAAGAACAAGGCAATTTTGGGCTCCGTTCAGTTCAGTTCGAGTCAGTCGCTCGCTGCAGTCGCTCGTGGAGACGCAAGACCAAAAAGACTGTTCTCTACTTAAAGTTCTCAGCTTTCGCTGAATTCTCAGTCTCTCGTCTCTGTCTCGGTTTATCAAATTGTGTCCAAGAGGCGCCACAGTTCCGTTCAGTTTCAGTTCCTTGTGCTCGACTTGTTTTTGCCAAATTTAACAACAAAATCAACGACAACTGTTTGCTCTCGAAATGCTCGAGGACCTGACTAAAAATAGCCTCAAATCTGAGCTATATTAAGTGTACATATAACAAGATATATATTCATTAAAATACATATGTATTTATTTGTGTGTGCCAAGTGAAAAAACGGTTTAAAAATAAAACAAACGCCGTGTAAAATTCTCAACAGTGTTTTTTGTCATGTCTCAAATGTGACAAAAGTGGCAAAAAAAAAAAAACAAAACAAATTAACAACAACAACCATAAACACTAGCGACAACAACAACAACCACCGAGAGCATCAAATTCTGATCTCAGGTAATTTTTACACTCAATTGCATATTTACTATTTACTTCGAAACATCTTGGCTTTTTCCTAATTATAAAATCCAAATGAAAATTTTTCATTTAACACTGCTCTCTTACGGGCTCTCTCTCTTCACTCTCTCTCTCTCTTTCGGTCTCTCACTTCACTCTCTCGTTTGCGCTCTTTTGCAGTGTGACCAGCTATTTCTCTCACATTCACTTGTTTATATTTTTATAAACAATTGTTGTGAGGTTTATTGACCATTTTCAAAAATAATTTAAATCAAATTGAATTAATTTAATAAAATTGGCAAGAGAATAAACTTGTATTCAAAATTGATAATAAAAAGAATTATTAATTTTTATAATACATAGAACTTTTAAAGAAAACTTGAATGCGCTTACTAAAATATGAAAAATACCGAAACGAGTTAAATATTTTTATTCGTCTTTTTGCTAATTTCGTTTATATTGTCGAATTTGATTGTCATATCATATACGTATCATATCATTAAACATACGTGTACATAATTTTTTTTTAAAGTTTACTTGTAGTCAATAAAGTTTAATAGTATAATTCTCTAGTATTTTTATTTAGTAAGAGAAATTGTTTCTACAAAAAACTTGATTTTTTTTACATTTAAAATTTAAAAATCATAATTTTTTGGTCAGTTTCGTTTGAGATTTATCAACCCCTGCTCTCTCTTCCTCATTCTCTTCTCTCCCTCGCTTTCTCTGCCTCTCTCTTTCTCTCTCTCTCCATCCCCCTATCTCTCAGTCGCTCTCTCTTCAGTCTCTTCCTCTCTCTCTCTCTCTCTCTGTGTTCAAGGGAACAATGCCTTCATATTGTGTTCACCTGTCTTATCTTATGAGCACAGTGACTTCCTTTGTCTGCCCATTGACACGTATCATTATGCACAACAACAACAAGAGCATTAATAGCAACAACAACAACAACAAGTGTGCTTTCCAGACTGTATTCTGATACCAAAAAAGAAGTGAAAGACACGCATTAGACCAAAAGCACTTGGCACTTGGCTCTGGAGTTTGGTGAAGTGCAGCCGCACTTGCAATTAGCGTAATTGCAGCTCAACACACAACCACACACACACACATACACACACACACATTGGCAGGTTGATAGACACTTTACTTGCCAGACAACAGCGGTATTCCCATAAAAATATTCCATTAAATATAGTTTATTTACTTTTTAAAGTAATATATTAGTTTTAAAAAGAATTACAAAATTATAAAAATAATTAATGTGGTCTAGTATGAATTCAAATTTTAGGTGGTCAACTGGTTTTCACCTTGCAAATAAACAAGTCTCAATTATTTCCAATCAATCGACCTATATTGGTTTGAGCATTTAAATTATTCAATTACTGAAGAAATGCCTTTCTTGGCCAATTTGCATTGATTGTGAAGCGTTTTAGCCTTGTTGCAGTCAGTTGCAGTAATTCTTAAGCCCCTTCTAACCCTCTTCACCCCTCGTGCAACCCCATTCACCCCTCTACAACCCATCAACTCCCACACTAGTGACGTTGTTTCACCCTGACAAAAGACACTGACGTTGTTTTTGGTTGCCTTTTGACATATTGTGTATATAAGTAGTATGTACTAAAGTGTATGTGTGTGTGTGTATGTAGTTCAAGGTCATCGAAACTTTTAGACTTGATATGTATGATATGAAAGTGAGCAGAAAGTGGAGCAGTGATAAACCCAATCAAAAGTGTCCTTTGAACAGCTTCAAGATTGTCAAGGACTCGCATCATTTGCAGTTTTAAATGATTTATGTATTAAATTAATGTCAAAAACTAAATAAAAAAGATAATAAAATAATATTAATTATGTATAAATTATAATAGTTTAAATTATAAATTAAAATTAAAAGTGTAAAACACTTTTGTTGCATGGATTGGGGAAAACCCAGAAAACCACAACAGATCAAAAGTATTAGTAGCTAAAATTAGTGATAGTTCAAGTACATATTAGTATTAGTAAGATCAGGGATTTCTCAAAAGGAAATCGTGTCTCTGAATATTGTGAATATTCCAAAAAGTTAATGTTTAAGGTTCATCAACTTGCAGCTATTTTTAGTGTCACGTAATGTGTTTAAGCCAGGTCGAAAGGAAATGCGCTAACGAGTCAATGGCATGAGAACGAGTTCAAGCCCATTTGACTAACGCCAAAGTGGCAGTAAACTGTAAACACTTTTGTCGCACTTGGCAGCTGTCCAGAACAGAGACGAGGAAGATTGAGGAGAAGAAGGGAAAGAAGCAGAAGGAGAAAAACAAGTAGAAGCTATGCCTATTTTCCTATTTTCCACTTCGTGCAGCGATGCAACAGGAAGCGCAGCCATTGAACATTTAATGTATGCAGTGGGCACATTATTATTGCCACCCAGTGTTGCCAGCATTTCAAGGACTAAAGTAGCTGGAAAAACGCTATACGAATTAAATTCTTTAACAATGTTATTAGAATCATAAATTAAAAAAAAATTGGTAAAAAACATCTGAAATTTAAACTTAAATTGTTTGCAAAAAGTTTTATTATTTTAAAAATAAAAATAATTAAAATATGGTACTTTTCTAAAATGTTAGTTATTTTTTATCTTTGGGAAATACAATTTTTTAAACGATTATTATTAGAATTTCTTTTAACATAAATAAATATTTTTTGAAACATTTAAAAGATTATAATTTTAATTATTTGGTGTCTATAAAAAGATAATGAAATAGTAGTATATTTTAAGTTTTTTGTTTAAAAATCATAGATAAGATCAAACTTTTTGCTTTTTTTTTAAATATTAGCTCAACGGCAATCAGGAAAAATAGTCAAATTTATTTTCAAAGGTATTCAGATCATTGGCTAATAAAATTTCTTTAAATTTTATAGCTTTAATATATATGTACAAAATAGCTAAAGTGCCAACACAGTTGAGTTTTTTACCTTGCCAGTGGTGGTTGTGGTTGGGTCCGTGGTGCATCCAGCTGCAATTTATGACTGTCACTAAAAGGGTAACAACAACCATTCAAGCGAGACAAAGCCATGTTCCCCTCTCCCTCTCTCACTCTCTCTCCTACTAACTGTAGTGCATTGTTAGAGTGACCATAAATTGTGTTATTTCTAATCGAGTTGCCGCTGCAAATAAATCAGCAGCTGTGGCAAGTGGCAAGTGGCAAGTGGAGCAGCCCCATTTGACCCCAGTTGCTTCTAACTGGGCCTAAAGCCAGCTAATTGCATTTGCGTCAGCTTTGAGGCTTTGAGGAGAGGGGCAGTGGAAATAGTGGGAGGAAAGTGTCGCCAGTTCGACGCCAGCCGAAAGTCGAAGGAAAAGCAAAAATGTCGCATTATCAATGTCCCCATTACGTATACGACGCGTTGTCAACAAATTTCGTTTTTGGCAAACTAACAAAACGGAAGACATTAAAGTCCTGTCGTTCTTTTTCTTCCTTGCCAAACTTCTGTAAGATGTTTGCAAATTGACTTTTAGCACGCATCAAATTTTCATTTTTTATTCAGTGTCAGCAAAGGATGCTACTCACTGTAACTCGTGGCTCGTAACTGTATTGTGCCCCCTTTGGGGCCAAAACTCAGCCAAATTGAGTTAAATTCAGATATCGATTTTTATTCAATGTACGTGTTTCATTGAGCTTCCATATTGGGCTTCTTTCAATGTCTGTCTGAGAAGGTCTGAGTTGAGGGATGGTTGAATCAGCTTAGCGAAAATTAAATTATATCTTATATCTTAATTAAAATAATCGAAATCTGGGGTTATGGTTATAAATTAAAATATTTTAAATCAGGGATTGAAAACCTAACCGAAACCGTAGCCTTTTAACCGGTAAAAACCGATTGAAATTTAAAGCCGTTACTGAAACCGCAAACGAAAAAAAAAAATTTTTATTTGACCGAAACCTTTAAGCCAAAATAACCGTTTAGTAACCGTTTCATTTATAATGGTTAATTTCGGTTTTTCATACATTAAAAAATAAAATATTTTTAATTTTCTTATGTTTAATTTGGAATATTTAATTGTGATATTCATGATTGAATTTTCATAGCACTGAATAGGCGCAAATAAAATAAATTTGTTGAATGAAATATTAAAATTGTTAAAATGTAACTAAACTACATTAAACTGAAGAATATGTGAAATAAATGTTTGAATGAAACATTAAGAAAGTAATAGCTTTTTAATTATTATTATTATATTATTAATATAATTTTATTTAATTATATTTAATTATATAATTATATTTATATTTAAAAAAACCTAAAAAACCTAAAAATTTAAAGATTTAACGTAACCGATAACCAAAAACCTAAATGCGAACATAACCGAAACCGTAAATAAATATTAACTATTTCATTTTTAACATTGATATCATTTTATAGAAAAAAGCAGCAAGAAGGAAGAATAATCGAAGATAAGGAATTGTCTGTGGTTTCCGTAGCATGCTAGCTGCAGTTATGGCATCAGATATCAATTGGGATCCAGGTAAGTGTCATACAGATTTTTCCAATTAAAAGCTTATTAATAGTTAATTTTTACCACACAGCGCTGTCCAGATTAATAACCACACTTAAGGAATCGGACAATTTGTCCAATGACCAGGAGATTGATTTCCTCAAGGCATTGCTGGGGTCCAAGGAGCTCAATGCCCTGGTCAATGTGCACACAAAGGTGGCTAAGGTGGGACGCGATGATCGACTGGCGCCAGTGCTGTCCACCTCGGCTCAGGTGCTCTATGAGGTGCTGGAACAGTTATCGCAGCGCTGCCACCTGAGCGAGGACTGCAAGGAGACTTTCCACCTGCTGCAAGACTCCCACGTCCAGGTGAGCACAATGGGGGAACTGTCATGAATTCCTATTTCTATTCTATAACTATAACAAATCTATAACTCCATCTTGCAGCATTTGCTCTTTGCTCACGATGCCATTGCACAGAAGGATTTTTATCCGCATCTGCCCGAGGTGCCCATTGAAATGGATGAGGACGAGGAGACCATTAAGATTGTGCAGCTCGTGAAGAGCAACGAACCCTTGGTGAGTTATTCCTTGATCCTGACAATCCTGCCTGTCGATCCCGTCGATCTCATGCCCATCTTCAGCTCATTCGCATTGTCAATCGATCTGTATAAAAAGCTAAGCCTGATTATAATCTGTCTACTGTCAACTGTCCACATTTCATAGTCCCACTCGTCCTCATTCTCATTCTCATAACGATAACTGTTCTCAGCTTCTGCCTTAAAAAATATATAATACTGCTCCAACTGCTCCTCTCTGCGCTTCTCATTCATTTCCTTCAAAACCGCATCTCTTTTCAAATTATTTACGCTAACAAATATTTTGTACATTTTGCTTTGTATACAAAAAAAAAATAAATAAAAACATTTCCAAAATCGAATAAAATCGAACTGATTTTCCAAAACTCGCCCATAAAATAAAACATAATTCAAAATAAATAACAAAATAAATAAACAAAACACAGACAGGAGCACAAAGTGCGGAACCGATTGTTGTAAGTAAACAATGTCCTTACTGTATAGCTGCAATAAATAATTGAAATCAAAATGTTGTTAAACTTGCCACCACAACAACAACAACAACAGCAACAACAACAAAACTTTTTACACAACAACAACAACACAACTACTTTTGTACAGAAACAAGCGCAATTTGTTGTACTTTCTTGTAAACTATTTATTGTTGTAAATTCAAAATCAATCACACATAAACACACACACACACTCACACACACATATACACACTCTCACTCACACAGAAAACTCGCACACACACATGCAACTGCAGCTAGTGCCTGAGTAATAAAAATGTTGCCTACTTTTAGGGCGCAACAATAAAAACGGACGAGGAAACTGGCAAAATAATCATCGCGAGAATCATGCACGGCGGAGCTGCGGATCGTTCGGGGTTAATACACGTGGGCGACGAGGTCATCGAGGTCAACAGCATCAATGTGGAGGGCAAAACGCCAGGCGATGTTCTCACCATTTTGGTAATTTATTTGCAATCAAAAATTAAGAATTTATCAAAATAACATTGCGTTTGAAAATGATTGGGCAAATTTATGAAAAAGACAAAAAAATATAAACAAATACAAAAAGTTACCTGCCCCGGGTGAGGCTCGAACTCACGACCTTAAGATTATGAGACTTACGCGCTGCCAACTGCGCCACCGAGGCCTTGTGAATCTCGTTGGCAAAATTATGAATATACATATGTATGAGTTCTTTTCTTATCTTCATTCATTAAGACATGCATATAATTGCAGCTAATATATTTCGCCTGAATGATGCTAAAAATAATTTATCAATATTTTGAAATAAATTGAGTAAATTAATGGAAAAACACATAATATTATAATCAAGTGGCATAATATTAATATTAAATTAAATTTCAATTTAATTATAAATAAATTTCAGCAAAATTCGGAGGGCACGATTACGTTTAAGCTGGTGCCCGCGGACACGAAGGGCGCCCAGCGGGAGTCGAAGGTGCGAGTTCGGGCTCACTTCGACTACAATCCGGATGTGGATCCGTACATACCCTGCAAGGAGGCCGGGCTGGCCTTCCAGCGCGGCGATGTGCTGCACATTGTGGCCCAGGACGACGCCTATTGGTGGCAGGCACGCAAGGATCACGAGCGCTCGGCCAGAGCGGGTCTCATTCCCAGCCGAGCGCTGCAGGAGCGACGCATCCTGCACGAACGCACCCAACGGGAGTCCAACGACTTGGACTCGAAGCGTAAGTCAAGATTAGAAAGTGATCTTTAAAACTGACACTACTCCTGGGTATACCTCATACATACAGAGTTGTGCCTATGAGCATTACAATTACTTTTTAGTTGGCATTGAAAAAATAAGTTAGTTAAATTTTTGGGAAAATTACATGTTGGAAAAATGATGGTTTCAAAATATACCAAAAATTTAGAAAATGGGAACAAATGATCAAACAAAAAAATTACATAACCATTTCAAAATATTGCAAATTGCTAAAGTAGCTAAAAATAAATTTAATCAAAAATAAAAAACATTTTTACTTTTTTTTTAAATTTATAATGTGATATTCTTCATTTTTTCTGTTAAACATTTTTCTAAAAAATTTTACATTTTAATAATTTATAAAAATATCATTACTTTATTTTTTTTTTTAAAATTTAGATATCAATGCAATTTTAATTATGTGTTACTTTTAATTATTTGGAAAACATAAAATGTTTATTGCAAGTAGTAATTAAATTGGTTATTTACATATTCATTGGCACAACATTTAATGACAAATTCATTAAAAAAGAAAAAGTAGTTAACTGCAACTAATTTGAACTGATTTCATTTCTCCCGCCATGAGATTCATTCGTTTCATTTTATTCAATTCAACATTTTGCCCGCTCGCTCCATTCATAACAACAACAACAACAACAATCGATCGATCGCTTCACCCTTAACCCGAAACTGAAATCATCTCCTGGGGGTTGGGGTGGGGGGAATACATCAGCGGGTTCATGCGCCTCCCTCTGCACCACCCCGCCGGGGTCGCCGCGTCTGCAGACGAGCAGCAGCAGCAGCTCGTGCCGTCAGCCAAAGACTAAAAAGATCATGTACGATTTGACAGAGAACGATGACTTTGACCGGGAACTGATTGCCACGTACGAGGAGGTGGCCAAGCTCTATCCACGTCCCGGCATATTTCGTCCCGTCGTCCTCATTGGCGCCCCTGGAGTTGGACGCAATGAGCTGCGGCGTCGCCTCATCGCTCGGGATCCCGAGAAGTTCCGCAGTCCGGTGCCATGTAAGTGACAAGCCAAAATTAAGGTTAATATTACAGGGTTATGGATGCTAATTTCAACTAAAAAGAATCAATGTGAATGAAATATGCTATAGTAAAGTGGTGTACACCAAAACTCCTATTTCAGTCGGAACTATCGATATCAGCCAATAACTTCTATTTTCAATTTATAAGATATTGTTTGAGTCAAATTTAATTCTCATTTTTAATTTGTATTTGAAAAGTCAAAAAAAATCATTAAAATTCAGTTTTTTATAAAAAGTTGTGGAATAACACTTATAGTATTTCTGATTTTTTTCAACAAAAATTAAAAAAAAAGATTTGTTTTTGATTTTTATTTTAAAAGTTACAAATAAGAGTTACTCCGTAACTTTTACTTTAAAAATCAAAAATAAAAGTTGAAGTGATACTATTTTTTGGAATTTTTATGTTATCTAGTATATATTTTTGGTATTTTTAGTATCAATTAGTATTTTGTATGCCAAATACATATATTACTACAACAGAATATAGAAGAAAAAATAAAGTATCCTTAATTTCCTTAAAGGACATGTGACGCATCATATGAAAGGTCTCGAATCATAGATCAAGAATTTTTTATATATAAATTTTGGTAATACACCAAAGATATTCACTTTAACTTTTACTTTTGATTTTTAAAATACAAGTTACGGAATAACTCTTATTTGTAGCTTTTAAACTAAACTTATATACTTATAACTTATAACAGTTACGGTCCCTGAAATATTATATAAATTATAATATTTGAATTCCTTTTTCCAGACACCACGCGACCCATGCGCACTGGCGAAGTTCCTGGCAGGGAATATATATTCGTGGCGCGGGACAAAATGGATGCGGACATTGAGGCTGGGAAATTCGTGGAGCACGGGGAGTACAAGGGACACCTGTACGGCACCTCGGCGGAGAGTGTCAAGTCGATTGTGAATGCCGGCTGTGTCTGTGTGCTGAGTCCACACTACCAGGCCATCAAGACATTGAGAACGGCACAGTTGAAGCCGTTCCTCGTGCACATCAAGCCGCCAGAGTTGGACACTCTGAAATCGACGCGAACTGAGGCGCGTGCCAAGTCCACGTTCGATGAGGCGAATGCTCGCAGCTTCACGGATGAGGAATTCGAGGATATGCTCAAGTCGGCGGAGCGCATTGACTTCCTCTATGGCCACTTCTTCGATGTGGAGATCGTCAATGGAGAGCTGTTGAATGCCTTCGAGCAGCTCGTCCAGAATGTGCAGAGATTGGAGAACGAACCTCTCTGGGCGCCCTCGATTTGGGTGCAGTAATCGAGGAATCATCGGGGAATTATTCCTTGCATCCCTTTGCAATTTGTTGAACAAACACCAAAGTATTTGCCATACGAATTTAGTCCTTAAATTTCGGTTCGTTAAAAAAAAACCGCTAAAAAAAAGCTAAATGTACAGTTAGTTGCCAATGTTGCGCGGCATTTAGATAGACAGAGACAGAGAGACGGACGGCAGACAGAGAGAATACTATTAACCCTTAGGCTGTCCTTTGGGGACAATCCTGTCCAGCGTTAGTCCTTTTCACGACATGTACCTTTTTGCGTAAAAGTGAAAACAATGAAAAGAATACAATAAAAACAAATTTAAAAAATTATATTAAAGACAACAAAATTAAACTAATTATGTAAACTAATTCAAAAAACTCATTTAACCAAAAATGTAAGCAAAAATTATTTAAAAAAAAAAATTAGAAAACGAAACAAGAAAATATGTTGTACAACAATTATTTTATTCAAATAATGATGTCCAAAATTAATCTAAATATATATATTAATGATATAAAATGTTTAAATTTTATAGACGAAACCAGAGAGAATTATAAATGTGTTACAAATTCCACAAAAAAACTATTGTGTCTTTTTTTTTATTGTTATTTAAAATTTCGAGGAAGCCAAAATGAATATCGAAGTATTTGCTTAGAATCAGGCAGAAAACTCATGGGGAGGTATACTTAAAATACTCACATAAGTGTTAATTAGTGCACTTGTTCTCACAGATTGATATTTGCATATGTTCTGTGTCAAATCGCACGACACGAGAACATTGAGTGCTCTGCTGATAAGCTCTACAATCTCATATTTTATGAGAAGATAAACAAACTCGAAATAACTAGTGGCTAGCCATAATGCAATAAGAGATAAATCAACAGGAGTCTTACAAAGTGTAGGGATTTTCCATTGTTAACCCAGTTCATTTTGTTTTAAGCATTTTTTTGAGTTATAACAAATATTAGAAAACAGGAGTTAGTCTCTGATTTCCAGACTACAAAAAAAAAAGGAAAAAATTTCAATTCTCACTTAAAAAAAAATTGAATTTCCTTATTTTTAATTTTTTCTTTAATAAATTTCAAATAAAAGCAAAAAGTTATTCTATGATTTTTAAATATACATATATTAAAATTGAATTATTATTATTTATTTATTTCTTTTTATTAGATTGAAAAAAAGTTACTTTTTAAATAATAGATAGAATTCATCAAATTATTCTGATTTGAACAATTTTATTTGACAAATCTTTATTGAAATTACAGTCTCAGTTTTTAGCTTTTGCCGTGTGCTTATTGAAGACAGCTGCGCGCATAAGGGTTAAAGCAGCGACTGCTCAGTTGACTTAGGTCTGTTCCTCAGCTGCGTCATTGCTGAACGAGATAAGGTCAATCAGAGCGAGCGCCAGCACAAAGAGAGCGAGAGAGGGAGAGGAGGGTTGGTGTGGCGAAACACCAGCAGAGCAGCGGCAGAGGTAGTGACAGCGGCAGAGGTAGCAGTAGAGGAAGCGGCAGAGGTAGCGGCAGAGTCAGCGAAAATGAATTGAAATTAAGTTCGGAACAGGCTGCGATCGCGTGGCATTCACATTCCGGATTGTGCGCTAATCGCGAGTGGTTCACTGTCCCAGAAACGAGTACCCGTAACAAGTGCTCCCCATTTAATTAATTTTGTGTGTGTGTTTCCCTTACAATAATTATGTCTGCATTTGAATTAAAGAGTCTGGATGAATGCCTGGAAAAGCATTTGCCAGCTGACGAGCTGAGGGAGGTGAAGCGCATTCTCTATGGCGTGGAGAAGGAGTAAGTAACTGCACGTATTGTACATACATAATTTAAAATTATTTATTTCTTATCACAACATAAAATTAATAAATAAAGATTTTAGATGAGCAAGTAAATAAAATAAAATTTTATACATTTTTATTTAATTTTAACAAGCAGTCAACCAAACTTACAAATCGAAATTTGAAATAAAAAACAAAAACATAAAAATTTACACATAATTTATGCACTTGACATTAGATTAGACAATTTTAAATACAATTAAAAAAGACGAAGCTGCAGAGATAAGTCTAGAAGAAAGTCAAATACATAGTTTGGTCAGCTCTCCCTATATCAATATATATAACATATGTGTACATATACATATACATTCATATATGCACATTAAATTTATAATTAGACTATACATATCACGTATACGCCACGGCGCACACACACTTTTGTCCGTATCAAAAGCTTGTGGCGAAAAACTGACGAGCAAAACAAACAGCAGATACATAAAATACGTTAAAAAGCGAAAGCAATGTTTACGAAGCAGTAAATAAGGCTAAACTGAATAAAATGCGAACTCACTCTTGCTCTCTTTATTGCTCTCTCTCTCTCTCTCTCTCTCTCTCTCTCTCTCTCGTGTGTCTCTAATCAACCCTCTCGCTCTGCTATTGTTTCGCAACCCTTTTTTCAGTCAAACTCTCGAGCTGCCGGCTGATGCCTTAGCCACAGCCAAGGAAAATGCTTTCGAAATCAAGGGATATCGCTTCACGGCTCGCCAGGAGGAGTTGAGAAAGCCGCGCATTGTTCGAGTGGGCGCCATTCAGAACTCCATAGTGCTGCCAACGACGGCGCCCATCGCGGAGCAGCGCGAGGCCATCTGGAAGAAGGTCAAGGTCATGATCAAGGCGGCGGCAGAGGCGGGCTGCAACATTGTGTGCACCCAGGAGGCATGGAGTGAGTACTCTCAACTAAAATACACTAAAAAATCCATTAAAAAACTTGAAAAATATTTCGAAAAATACCAAAACACAAAAATAGGAAACCAAACTTAGAAAATACAATGTATATCACTAGCTGAATAAATAAAATATTCTAACGTATGCTGAAAAAGTGAAACCTCCTTTTTTTTCAATATCAATGAACTAATTTTTTCTAAATTATTATACTGTATATGTTTTATTATATTTTTTTTTTTCATTTCGTTTTCTTGAAATGTAATTCTTATAATAGGGCGCTTCGGCCCTGCTCGTTTTGCTCGCCAGCTCCCAGCTTGATTTTATAACAACTATTCTTTTTTTGTATAATTCTCACAAATATGTATGTCTTATATTAATTCTCCTCTCTCTTCTCTTCAACTGCAGCCATGCCCTTTGCCTTCTGCACACGCGAAAAGTTCCCTTGGTGCGAGTTCGCCGAGGAGGCTGAGAAGGGACCCACAACCAAGATGCTGGCCGAGCTGGCCAAGGCCTACAACATGGTCATCGTGCACTCGATACTCGAGCGGGATGTGGAGCATGGCGAGACGATCTGGAACACGGCTGTGGTCATCTCCAACAGTGGTCGCTACATTGGCAAACATCGCAAGAATCACATACCACGCGTGGGAGACTTTAACGAATCCACCTACTACATGGAGGGCAACACGGGACATCCGGTTTTTGAAACGGAATTCGGCAAGATTGCCATTAACATCTGCTATGGACGCCATCATCCGCAGAACTGGATGATGTTTGGTTTGAATGGCGCCGAAATCGTGTTCAATCCCTCGGCCACAATTGGACGACTCTCGGAGCCACTGTGGTGCATCGAGGCACGAAATGCGGCCATTGCCAACAGCTACTACACGGTGGGCATCAATCGCGTGGGCACCGAGGAGTTCCCCCATGAATACACCTCGGGAGACGGACGACCGGCGCACAAGGAGTTCGGACCCTTCTACGGCTCCTCATACGTCGCGGCTCCAGATGGTTCCAGAACTCCGGTAAGTCGGAATTTGAATAATATGACTTTTGAAGATATTAAAAGCAAAAAAGAAGATGAAAAAAGAAGCAAAAAGTAGTAAATTAACGAAGATTCCGAGTAAAAACATGTGGGAAAGGCTATAGTCGAGCTCCCGACTTATTTACTTATTTAAATAAATTTAAAATATTTTTTATTGCATGCTTTTAGGCACTTACATTACTGAAAAACTTTAATCTGCCATTACCGCCTTTCTGTTTGTCCGATCTTGTTACGATTTAGTAGGATGATAGGTAATAATAGTATCGACTCGGCTGTTAATGCTGATCAGGAATATATATACTTTATAGGGTCGGAGATGCTGCCTTCTCCCTGTTACATACATTGCAACGAATACATTGTACCCTTTTACTTATTTTTTAAGTAACGGGTATAAAAAGTAAAGTATTATGAATGTAGCATTTTTTTAATGACTCTTTGTTTTTCCTTTCAGAGCTTATCACGTTGCAATGATGGTCTGCTGGTGACGGAACTGGATCTGAACTTGTGTCGCCAGGTGAAGGATTTCTGGGGCTTCCGTTTGACGCAACGTTTGCCCCTCTATGCGGAGTCGCTGCAAAAGGCAACGGAGCTGGACTTTAAGCCACAGATTATCAGGGAAAAGTAAAGAGATTTTAAGTGATTTTTAATAGAAAAATATATCTGAAAGATTCGAAACTACAGCTGCTTGTTCATCTGCTCAAAATTCTAATTCGTTTGGGAAAAGAAAATAAAATAAAAAGGGGGCTATGCCCCCTACTCTCCTCGCTCGCCTACCCTCAAGGGGCACAGGATATAAAAATGAAAAACTAAAGATAAATAGATCTTCAACATTTTTTATTGAAAATATAACTCGAAGATTTGAATACACGCCAGAGATTCAACTTGCATTCAAATGTCGACTACAAGTCCTTCTGGTAGTAGCCGGTAAGTCGACGAGCCTCCCGTAATCCCGTCTCGACAGCCCCGTGAACCGTCGAGTAGTGTGTGGGGCTCGTCGCCTCGCCAGCAAACAAGATGATTGGTCGGACAGACATGGGCCGAACATCGAACAAGGACACATAGGATGACCTTGCTGGCTCATAGGCCAGCAAATTCACGGGCTGAGCCAGTTGATCGGGTCCAGTGTTGTAGCTTTTGGTCAGCAGGGAGGGATAGGAATAGGCCCCCAAATGGGCGGGATCAATGCTCCATCTGCTGCTCACCAATCGCTTGGGCTGTGTTATCTTCATTTTGGGCAGAAATCTTTTCAGCATATACATAATGCCCTGGGTCAGCAATTTCGAGTCAATGGACTCAATGATCTCCGTATTGGGACCAGCTGCCCAGCCGAGTAGAACCCGTGGCTGATACGCATACGGATGGATGCTGTAGATATCCGATAGCCACTCCAGCTGCGGCTGATTCAGATCATCCGCCCGCCACATGGCATTGAAGCCCGCCCAGTTATCGGCCCAAAAGGGCTCTTCAAATTCTGCAAATATCTTACAAACTTGCCCAAAGCCAAGAAAATTAATTGCCTTCCTCTTGGCCAGGGGCAAAAGTGGCTCAAAAAGTCTTGGATTCTTTTTGAGTACACCCAGGGACACGGTGACCACCACATGATCTGCCATATACTGATTATTGTTCTCACACGAGATCTGCACTGTGCCATCGAAGCGATCCCAGTTGATCTTCAGGACGCGCGTATTGAAATCAATGCAATCCTTGAGTTTTCCATGCTCGTTCATCTCATCACCTTCGACGAGAACGCGAAGGAACTGCTTGTAACTGTATGGGAAGAAAGAAAATAAAGAATAAAAGAGTTATTGAAAGTGATTTTTAAGCGAAAGACGCCAGATTTTGCGAAAAAATTATGAAATTTGACGGGAAAACGCCAGATTTAGCGGGGGAAAATCGAATTGGGCAGGAAAACGCTAGATTTTGAAGGTAGGTTTCAGATTTTTAGAACAAAACCCCAGATTTGGCGTAAAAAATCCAGATTTGACCGGAAGAGGCAGAATTTGGCGAGAAAAAGCTAGATTTGGTGGAACGGAAGCCAGATTTGGTAGTAAGTGATGCGCTAAACTTATTACCCGATTATTTGGCTATCCAAATATCTGATTACCGAGTTAGCTTATTTCCCGGATAACTGATTACCCCTCTCTAAGCCCTTACCCCATGTCCCGCCAATTCTGAAAGCCGTCTCCCTGACAGGGACTGAATGTATCATATTTTGATGCACTCATGTCCGTATCGACAGCAGCTCCCTCCATTTTCTTGAAGGTACGCAGAAATTCGGCAGCCAGATTACGATCCAAATTCCGAAATTGTGGCTTCGACAGTTCATCGGCGAACTTCTCCACGAGGTATTCGCCAAAGGTGCCGTCAAAATGCATGAGATCCGCATGCCTGTTATTGAATATGTTCCGCATGATCCTAACCAACTTGACGACCAAGGAACGTCGCATTCTGTACCCATTCGAGCGTATCCAGTCACAGTGCAGAAACGAATCCATCGACAAGTCCAACATATTGAGTTCCTTAACCATTTGGTAGACAACATTGCCGTGCTCCCCATTTACCCACTGGGCACCCACGTCAACATAGTTATCGGCAAATCTCATTGTCCTAATGCGACCTCCAATACGATCCGACATCTCCACAATGCGCACCTTCTTGAATCCTTGCCTTTTGAGCTCCATGGCACAGGCCAAGCCGGCCGCACCAGCGCCAAGTATAATTATATTGGGCTCCGAGATGAAGGATTGACTGAGCTTCTTGGGTGACTTACGCTTGGATGCATGGTATCGATTGTGGAGTTGTCGGGGCGGTTGTTTTCTCGAGCAGCACTGCAGGAGGAAGCGATAGAAATTAGGAGGAAACCTCAGTCATTTGCACTTACACTTCCCATAGGTCGAAATTTTCAATAATTTGGAAAAATGACAAGAAATTTATTTTTATTTTTGGCTTACCCAGCCTACCTCCCCAGCTAGACTAAGCCAAACTAATGTCGATATCAGTGGTGGACTTAAAAACTGGAAAACGTTGCCAATTTGGCGACACAATGTCGCCTTCTTCCTCGTCGACGAGAAATCAAAAAGAGCGTCGTGGTCAATAACTTAGAGTTCGAATCGTTGGATCGAGCAGTAATTACATAAAGTAAATTGCTAATCTTGTATTCTCACTAGTCTTTATCAAGTTTTACTCAGCTTAACCCATGTTAACCTAAAAAACTCGTTTTTAATACCAATTCAGCTCTTTTTTGCCCATATATTATTTATCTTATCTATGTTTACAAAACTAACTCACTGACCGCGAGATTTACTGACTGATAGCTGTGGAACCCAAAACGGTAAGAGCTAGAAGGCTAAATAAGATGTGAAAACAACACTTTTAGGACCATATCTTTTAAGATTTGAACAACTTTATTGGGCAGCTGCAAGATGTGAATAAAAATAAGAATTCAGTACTTTTATAGTATACATATATCGCAGACTTAAATATAAGATACTTATGCATATATATGAAGTCTATTTCAGTATTATTAATTATTTGTATGATTGTATTTAGTTCTCGTTATAGAACAATGAAGACGAACATTTCACATCACCAGCTCTTTAGTCACAGTGTATAGTTGAATAGCTGAACTCTCTGTGGATGCTAGAGCTGGGACTTGGTCACATTGAGGCCATAGAAGTCGGCCAATCTCTTGGCCTCCCTCCAGCCCGCCTCGACAGCACCATGGACTGTGGAATAATAATGCTCGCTAGTTGCCTCGCCTGCAAACAGGACTATGGGCTTATCACAGCGACTCTGCTGCGACTCGGACTCGGACTTATCTTTAGTCGGAGTCGGAGATTGAGGTGTCATGGTGACCACAGTCAGAGGTTGAGCCAATTCACTGGCTCCCGTGCCCAATCTTTCCGTCTCCATGGAACGAAACGAGTAGGAACCACGAAAGTGCTCATTTGTATACCAGGCTGAGGTGCGAAAACTCACTGGTTCCGGTATCTGCCAGTTGAGGAAGCGTCGAAACAGATACATGCAACCGGCGAGCACCTCATCCTCGGGTAGCGTCTCCATGTGCCTGCCATTGGCATTGATAATCCAGCCGGCTAGAATGTGTGGCTGATAGCTGACGCGATAGAAGCCAAAGACATCCTCCAGCCAGGCTTGCGGGGTGTTCCTGATATCCTTCAAGTCCTGCTCCCGCCACAACAGCGTGAAGCCCGTCCAATCCTCGGGCCAAAATGCCTGAGGGAACTCCACAAAGATCTTGTTGACGGTGCCAAAGGCCAAACCCTCCACCGCCCGTTGCTTGGCCACCGGCAATTTCGGCTGGAAGAGCTGGAAATGCTGCTCCTTGAGCACGCCCAAAGAGACAGTGAGGATCACATGATCGGCGAGAACACTTTCGCCATTGGACAACTTCAATTCCACACGCGCATCATTGCGATTCCAGATGATGTTCTTGACCTGGCGATTGAAAAGCACTCTTTGTTCCAAGATTCCCAGATCTGTTTCCGTTTCCGTTTCCCGACTGCGCATTAAAAGACGCAGCAGCTCCACGTAACCCTTGTCCTTCCAGTTCAATAGAATGTCGCCCTCGCATTCCCAGTAGTTGAGATAACCACTTCCCGACACTTCCTCCAGGGTATCGGATGCCTCCACAGAGTTTTCAAATTTCTTGTAATTGTCGAAAAACTCATCGGCAATTATTTGATCAATGTCCGAGTTTTCGGGCTTCCGCAACATCTCGTAGAACTTGTTGGACAGATAACTGCCCAGGGAGCCACTGCAATGTCTCAGCTCCAACTGTCGCGTTATCAGCGAGTCTCCAACAATGGCTTTCAGTCTATTGGCCACGTTATCGGGCAACACTTCCCGATTGCTGCGCACACACTGATAGTTCTCGTAGACGGGTCCCGTCGATTCCAGCAGATCGTGTTTGCTCGCCAGCTCGTGCACTATGTTGTCCTGCTCCCCATGGCACCACTGTGCCCCCAGATCGATGACGTTAGCCCCAAAGGGTATCGTGTGAATCCGACCGCCGAGACGTTCCTCCGCCTCGATGACGAGCACATTCTGGAATCCAAACTCCAGCAGTTTCGTGGCACACGCGATTCCCGATGCTCCAGCGCCGATGATAACGATCTTGTGATCCCGATGCGATTTGCTCATGGCGCTCGATCAATCCAAAGAAATTCTTTTGCAACTGCAAAGATTAGAAAGTATTTCAAAAGATTATAAATAAGTAGAAATAGGGTACAAAATAAGGTATTACTCTTCAGATGAAGTTGGAAAAAATTAAAACAATTGAGCTAAAATAATTAAAAATTAAAATTGCTTGATTTTTATGAAAAAGAAACTGAATAAACAAGTTATGAAATGGTGCTAAAAACTTCAATTATTATTTTCAAAATTAAAAATTTTTTTTTAATTTTGTATAAAAATAAAAAACATTGATTTTTGGTTCTAAAGAATTTTAAAAATTTTAATTATGATAAAAAATTTCATTATAGCATTTTAATAAAAATTTTGACAAGCATATATTCAAGTAATTTGCAATTTTTGTTATTTTTTATTCTTATTTCTTATTTTATTATTTTGAATTTTATTTCAAATATTCGAAAGTAAGTACTCTACTTTAGGAGAACCGTCAACGAATGAATTCGCGTCTTATATGCTTATAATACACAGTTTTATAGCTTCTTTTATTTGTCCGCTCTGGAGAATTATAACGAAAAGTCGGCAGAGCACTCAGTAATTGTATATTTGCATATGTGTTTGTTTTACACTTTTCGTTTAGTGCGAATGTGATAGGGGGAGGGGGAGGTCTGGTGCACGGATAAGGCAAATTCCATTAATTTAAACAGTTGCAATTGCACTTCGCATGAAATTCAAACTCAGATTTACATTTTTAGTTAGTTTCCAGAAAGCCAAAAACAACTTTTAAACCCAATTTACATTAATGGATTGAGATATATCAAGTAACGTAAATTCTTTTGAATAGTGATAAGAAAAGGCGCGCGACACGCGCTGATAAGAGTCGCTTTAGGTGAGAGCGCAAGAGCGAGTGAGAGGATGAGAGCGCGCAAGCACACGCACACACGCATAAAGTTCAACATGAATTTATTAATAGAAGTTGTTGTGGAAATTATTTTGCTTTCTCCTCTTTTCCTCTTTGCACTTGCATCTCAGCTGGACCATAAGCCACCCCAGGGGAGCACCAATACCAACACATTAGCTGCTTATACAATTCTTGCTCACATACTCCCACACGCATATATTTAGTGAGAGACACGCCGAAAAAGAGAGCAAGAGAGCAGCATTGATTTTATATGCGATAAACAAAATAACCAAAAAAAGAAAAGTTTTCAAGGTTCCTCAACAACAAAGCCGCATGCATAAAATTCTAACAATTTTCGCATAAATAAATAAATTTATAAGTTGCATATAGCATATAGCATAAATGCATATATAGCATAAGTAAATACCCCATTCCACTCTCTTCCGGTCAAAGCTTGTGCAACGAGACTCACCGTAAATTTGTATGTATGTAATAAGTTCTATATTGTATTTATTATTATTTTGTTATATTAGTTTATATATTGTTTCGGCCACGTTTAAACTTAATATTTACTGCACTAAAAACGTAAATATATATTGAAATATTGAAAAAATTAGCTACGGCTGTTGCTCTCGCTGCGCCGCCGACGTCGCTGCCGCTGCTGCTGCTGCACAAACAAAACTGAAAAGAAATCATATGGAAACGTGCGCTGCTCCACACAGTGCTTATGCTGAGCCCAGCGGCGTACCCGCTATCTCCCCAGCACCCTTTACCATTGCTTACGGCATGGCAACTAACGGACTACGCCACTGCACGCTTTGCACATGCCTGGCAGAGCTTTCGCCGCATGAAAGCTCTCTGAGCGAAAGCGCGCCAAAGTATGAGTAACAGCTGACGGGCCAATAGCATGAGTTGTGTTGTGTTGTGGGTGGGGTGGGGTGGCATTGGTAAGTGTTGGATAGTGTTAAACAGTCGCTGCCAGCTGATTTGACACACTACAAGTAGATATGTAGTAAATTACAACAAAATGAAAACAGTTTTTAAATTAATGTTTGAACTTAAGCATATTTGAATTATTTTATTTTTATAAATATTATGTTAATAAGGCGATTAAAACGATAGTCGGAAATGTAGTGGAATATGTGTGCTGGGAGTGACTGTAGCTGTTCTACCAGAGCTTGTCGCTGAACACAATCTCCTTGAAGATGCAATCCTGCTTGGCAATGCTGACCATGGACTTCTTGGACTTCATGGCATCCTGGACCTTTTCCCGCACCTCGGCGGCCTTCACATCGTTGCGTATGTAGAACAGTCGCACCAGATGATCCTCGCTGAGCGACGGATAACTGCCCAGGAGCGTGTGCAAATCCAGGATGAGCAGCTCAATGTCCGAAATGAGCAGTGCCGACAATGTGGCTATTAAATCCAATGGGGAATCACTAAGCGAGATTTTGGGTGCAATCTTCTCGAAGAAGAGCTTGAAACGCTTCGCCTCCTGGTTGATCTTCCTCGTGATGGCATCGCATTCAACTCGTGGCTTGGACAGACGCTTCGAGAGCAGCGCACGTATATAACGCTTGGCCAGCAGCTTCTGGGCCTCATTGATGACCATCTCAAAGTTGGCGGGACGCAGATGATTGTAGTCCTGGAAGTAGTCATCCAAAGTCACACAAATGGTGTCCACAGCAATGGTGCTGCCAAGCCATTTGACCGTGAACAAGTCGTTGAAATGACACTCCATATCGAGGAAGGCTTCCTCCAGCAAATAGTTGGCGGCATGCGCCCGAATGCGTTGAAATGTTCCCAGCAGCTTCTCGAAATCCTCATAGTGATCCGTGCGCGACTTGGGCCAATAGAGTTGCTTCATCTGCTGTGCCAGCTCCCTCATCTGCTGACTGTTGTTCACAATTGTAATGATATAGTGGGTGAAGTATTTAATCTGATCCCGGTTGCGGAAATGATGCTCCTTCAGCTCGATCACATTCTTCAGATACGTTTGACCAAAGATCTCCACCTGTTGGATGCTCATCACCAGCGCCTTGAATGTCAGCTCCTGGTGTATCGTGTTCGTCACCTGCAGATGCTGATCAATCATCTGGAAGATGATCACGGGCGCCGATGTGTGATAGTAATGCTCGTCCTGGTCGGGCACCATTTCCGAGAACCATTCCTGCTTCTCGGTCTGTGCCGCCTTCGTCATCCACTCCTGGTAATTGCGCTGCATATTCTGCAGATACTCATTCTCCAAGGACTTCAGATGCTCCTGCCGCAACAGCGGACCGGCCAATTTGTTCACCTCCACGTTGAGATCTGGATGCGACATCAGCTCAACGCCTGGATACGTGTGCGTCACCCAGGCCAGCATCGACACATACTCATTGCCCTCCAGTCCCGACCGCACAATGTTATCCAACTGCAAAGGGAACGAAGTAATGATTGAAATAATATAAATTAATTGAATTCACTCACATAACTGGATAATCCCTCGTGGTAGAACTTGACGTACTCGTTGAATATGTCGTAGTGGGGCGGAAAACAGGGCACACACAGCGACTTCACCACACGCAGATCCTCGAGGATGATCTGACGCAGTATTTCCAAATCCCGTACCAGCCACATTTTATTGTCCGCCCGCTCCTCCAGCTTGGAGCCCTCGATGCGTGTTCCCACCGCCGCTTGCAGCACATCCATGATCATCTTCCGCCAGGCCTTGGGACGGCCCGGAGGCAGGAATCCCGTGACCTTTTGCTGTTGAACAGCAAACTGATCGTTCTTCTCCTCCCGCTCGATGATGCGCAGGGCGGTGACAATGACAGTTGGTTTCTTGCGCACCGTGTTCAGAGTGCGGCTGAGTATGAGGCGAATCTTCTTCTCCAGCGCCTGCGACACG
Organism: Drosophila suboccidentalis; assembly: GCA_037043435.1. NCBI lineage: Eukaryota > Metazoa > Arthropoda > Insecta > Diptera > Drosophilidae > Drosophila > Drosophila suboccidentalis. The sequence goes on along the minus strand of JBAMBK010000623.1, from coordinate 150,178 downwards.
GTGTCCACCTTCTCAAAGTGCCGCTTTAGGGTGATCTTATCGGATGCATGCTGTTTGGGCTGCTTATGCAGTTCGTACAGCAAATCATCGCGAGAGTTTTCCAAATCCGATAAACACTGATGGGCATTCAGTAATTTATCCTCATCAATCAGCGCCATTGTCTTTTGCACACTGGCATCGACGTTGAAAATGTGCTTCAGGTTCTCCATAGCGGTTGCATACTGTGAATGCTTTGTGTTCTCCTCCCGCACCACCTCCAGTGCATCGTATACGTCGGGCACGCCCTCCAGCAGTCGCTCCACCTCGTCCATGCGTCGCCGCACCTCGCGCACGTCCTGCATGCACGTCTCCAGCTGCTTCAATCCCACGCGTACGCCCTCCAACTGATTTTGCATCCCCGTTTTGAGCAGCGCCTCCACCGAAGCTTTTTTCCGTGCAATTCGATGGCGATACTGCTCCACCTTCTCTAGCTGCCCGGGGCGCTGCAGCATATTCTGTATGTCTTTGAGCGCTGCCTGGCGTGCCTCCTCTTCCAATTGTTGCAAATCCATAATTGCAATTTGCAAAAAATAAAAATTTTGTGCTCCCCTTTTTGTGATTAACCAGAGAGTTGTCGATAATCACGAATGTCATCGATAATTGGGGGGTTGCCAGAAACACGGTTGCCACTTAAAAATATCTGATTGAGCCAAAAACAAACAAAAAATGAGCCAAATTGACTAAAAAAGAGCCAAAACTTTATTTTTGCAGTTCATGTTATTTTTACACTTAATAAAATAAAAAATATTTCGTTCCCAAACAGTTAAGGCAATAACACATATTTCCAAAGTACATATTTCACATTTTCATCTTAATCTTAATTTTATTTAATTATGTTATTAAATAAAAATTAATATGTATTCAACCTAAAACTATACAAAATAACAGATTCTGAACTGATGAAAAAAAAAGCCAAATCGAAAAATAATGTGCCATTGCGCCAACAGGAAAAAAAAAGAGCCAGTTTTGGCGCAAAAACGCCAGTTGTGGCAACCGTGGCCAGAAATGTGGTGGTCGGGCGACTACAATAGTGGCCACACATCAGCTGATCCATGATGAAATTATAACAAGGTGATGTATTCGTTTGACGTTCCCTCTTTTTCGGGGCAACGATTGTCAGTACGAAAGCAAACGTGGTAGTAAGCGGTTGTGTAAAGAAGAGACAAATGTGGATAAATGCAACAGAAACAATAAGACAAACCTGCCATTGCTTTTTATTTAGATTTTATATAATGCACAGCGCACAAAACGAAAATGAGTGAAGAGAATAGAAAACCCAGCAAAACAAGTTTTTTATATACATATCTATCTCTGTCGTCTCTCTCACGACTCTCAGACTCTCTGAGAGCTGAACGTCGCGACGCCTCCAGAGAGAGCGAATACATCACCTTGTTATAATTTCATCACGGATGCCACTTAAAAGTAATCTATTGAGCCAAAAACAAACGAAAAATGAGCCAAATTCACTAAAAGAGCGCCGAATGTTAGTAACACTCACTGTGCAGAAACGAGAACATAACAGAACGGAGAGCGACAATGCTGCAAATGGCACTCTTCTCTGTTAGTATGCAAGTGTTAGTGACTTTTTCTCTTAATTTGAATTTGCCGTTTGTTAGTATTTGTGCGCGCTAAATTTGAAATGGAAAAACGTGAAATTTTCTAAAATTAATTTAAAAAAGCTGAGAATTAATTTCAAAAAAACAACAAAATCCAAAATTAGGTAAAATAATTAACTTTATTTAGAAATTGGTTTTGGTGGCAAAATTGAGAAAAACCCCAAAAAAATTGAGAAATAACAGGAAATTTGAGAAACAAGAAATATCAATAAATCGAGAAAAATTCAACAAACTCTCTGACACTAATTTCAAAGCTCTAGCTCAAAAAACAAAAAAGTTCACTTTTTCGGCCATGTCAACAATTTGACATTAAATTGCTGGAGAATTTATTCTGAAGCACCAGGCGCCCAGAACAGTCAAAACAGTAGCAAGTAGATACACAGAAAACGTTTTGCGTTTAGCGGGAGCGAGAGAGCGCGCTTTACAGCACACTGGAGTGACTGGTGCGACTAGCTTTTGCTTAATGGCGTGCTTGCCAAGCACAGCTGTTGGGTTTTGTGAAAATAGACTACACAAAACTGCCGCAAGGTGGCGTTATATACTGAACAATTAAATTTGTTTGTTTTGTGACAAAAACGTGCAAAGCAGCAGAAAGAAACATTAATATTTCTCAGAGAAACAATTGTGGCAACCGTGAGTGAAAGAAATTAAATCCGACTTTGTGTAATAAATGCCAACGAATATAAATGAATTTAAATAATTAATTGGTAGTTACCAAACAAATCGGTGCAAGATAGTGCAATATTTTCAATTTTAAACTGACTTTCAACTCTTGCAGACAGCAGACGAGCACGAGCGTGAGCTCGCGTCGCAGCGACGAAGAAACAGCGACAAGAAAAAACATACAAATACCTAATTCTGAACTGATCAAAAAAGGAGCCAATTCGAAAAAATAAGTGCCATTGCGCCAACAGGACAAAGAAGAGCCAGTTTTGGTGCAAAAGCGCCAATTGTGGCAACCGTGAATTTCATCATGAGCTGAGCACCTGGGTAATCAAATCAAAGCAATGTTCGACTTTGCTGCAACTTTTTCAAAGCAAAGTGATTTGATTAATTTAACAGGCTCTTTTCAAAATGAATTTGAAACAATCAAATTGCTGCATTCACTGCCCGCTGACAGGCATAAATACTTTAATGCACTAACACAGCAATTGCTGCAGAAATTGGATCAGCCGACGGACAAACAAAAATGCGCAGAACGTTCTCGTCTTCTGAGGGAAGAAGGAAACCGCGTGTATAAATCGAAATCAGCTAATAATGTAACAAAATCCGGGGAATGCTTGCTCGCCGCCAGTGGCCTCTACACACAGGCCATACTGGCAGCGGAGAACGCCTACGAGGAGCTGTGTTTGGGATTTGCGAATCGTGGAATTGCTTTGCAGGATTTCGGTTACTTTGAGGCGGCCTATGATGACTGTGCTTCTGCCCTGGACTGTGGATATCCGCAGAGGCTGCGGCACAAGCTAATCATGCGGCAGGCCCATTGCGCCTGGCAACTGGGCGATGTCAAGAGGCTGGAGGAGCACATGTCCAGCTTGAGGGGCTTGGAGATGAATCAAGGCTATCGCCAGCAATTGGAGCAGCTGGAGCAACAGCTCAAGTTAATGCGAGACACTCAGAAATTAGAGGAACAGGATTGCCCGAAGGAGGAGCTTCCAATAAGAACTCACAAGATGTAAGTTAAATTCTAGAATATAAACTATTATTCATTTATTTTAATGGAATCCACTTCCTGTTGCAGCATGTCGGAGTCTGGAAGCCGAGGACGCCAGATGCTCGCCACGGATAGTATTCCCCAAGGAGATCTCATATTCAAGGAGCACGCCGAGTGCTTTGTTCCCACTGGGCAGCGCTGGATCTGCCAGCAATGTGCATCCGTCCTGATGTGTGCGCCGATTCCGTGTCCGGATTGCCACCAGCGTGTCGTCTACTGTTCGCGCCGCTGTCGCCAGCTGCATGCCACAATCCACAGCTATGAGTGTGCCGCATATCGTCGTGATCTTCTCCGGATGCTCGGCGTTTCTCACCCGGCCCTGCGTCTGCTGCTCACGTATCTGCCACAATTGCTGCCACATCTTCAGGGCTGCAAGGATGCCTCCGAACTCTGGCAATCTCTCATGTCACTGGCTGGCCAGGATGGCAGTGTTCAATCTCCTCAATCCGTGCAGAGTCTGGGCATGATTACGCACCTGGACAAGGCGTCGCCCGAGGAACTTATTTATAGCGCGCTCTGCGCCAACTTGCTGCAGGTTTATCTCCACAAATGCACGAACTTCTACGATGCCTTGAGGATTGACTCGGGTGTGGCAATCTCTAGTGAGGATTGGCATCTGGTTGTTGCCGCTCTGATCCTGCGCTACGCGGGGCAGCTGCTCGTCAATGGCCACGTGGGCGATGCCATCGTTCCCATTGCCAATGGGAATGAGTTTGCCCTGTTGCAGCCCTCGCTCTGGCAGAGTCCGCATCACCTGAGATTGGGCTGTCTGCACAAGTTCTCGCAGTCCGAGCTGATTACGGCGGTCAATTTGCCGCATCTGAGTCTGTGCAATCACTCGTGTTCCCCATCGCTTCGCACCAGGTTCGATGGCCGCACCGTGAGCAACTTTGCCGCTGTGGCAATCCAACCGGGCGAGGAGATCTTCAACTGCTATACCCTGGACTGCAGACACTCGCTGTTTGCCCAGCGCCAGGCACAACTGGAGGACACCTACAAGTTCCGTTGTCTCTGCCACAAGTGTCTGCGCAGAGATCCGAATCAGGATTACGTGGGTAGTTTCAAGAGACTTAAAATGATTTCTTTTAATGAATTTCTCTCTCTGCAGTTCAAGTTTCATCGCTATCGCTGTGAGAGATCGCAGTGCCAAGAGATCTTTGTGCCTGATCCTCTGCCCAACCAGGGCAGCCTCAGCTGGTGGCTGCAACCAGATGGTAATGTCCACATCTCCTGCTCCGTCTGCGGAAGAAAACAAGTGTCCACATGGTATGATGATTTCCTGCAGCTTCTGAGCGGATGTCACGATTCCAAGGGACGTCGTCGTCTCTACAAAGCTTTTGATGAGCTCAAAACTTGGCTGCTGGATTATCACAGCCTTAAGTTGAGTCTGGCCAAGGAACTGATCAAGGCATGTTTTGCAGCCAAGGAAGGTATTTAAATAACTGCAATTAAGTCTGAAAAATCAAATTAATATTAACATTTCAGCAGGTGCGCACTTGGATGACTTTGATTATGGCCAATTGTCGTTGGTCATTCAATTCCAGCTGGCTGGCATTGCGGCACAAAGTGGCAACAACTCCCTGGAATACATCTCCAAGTTGACCTATTTATTGGATCTCATCGCTTGGAGGCGGCACAAATGCCACGCCCAGGATTTGAAAAGGATGCGAGCCACATTCGAATACCTGGCTGAAGAAACAAGACGAATCTTTGTCAACTATTACAACGACTTTATTGAGCAGTAATCTAACAATCAGGGACCTTAATAATCATAATTTAAAACAATATATGATTTACATTTTTGCGTTATAACAATGTGCACAAACAATCTATATAAAATTGAAATAATTATTAAAATGAGAATGATTTTAATTTTAAAAATATCAATTTTCTTACTTCTTGAAATTTGCATTTGTATTTACAAATTATTTATAACAAAAATATAAAATTAAATACACTATAAAATGTATACAAAAATAAAATCAGCATCTGCAGCTGTTGTCAGAATTTTATATATTTAGATTAAATATAAGAGTTAAATTTAAAATAAATTTTTGTATTGGATACAAAATCCGAAAAATAATCAACATAAAATATTCCCATTTTAATAGATATTTTTTTAAATATGTTAAATCATAACTCTTATTTGCGATCCCTGTTAACAATAATTTGTATATAAATTCTCTAGCCTCAAATCTATAAAACAACACTTTTTTTTTAAAGACTGTCTAAACTAAAACTACGTAGTACAGTGATGGAAAAAATAATAGAATCGATAGAAACGGACTTTTACTGTCTTTTAAAAATGTTGCTGATTGAAATAATGTTTTTTAAAATTTAACAAAACAACGGCTTTAAATAATCATTAAATAATTGTTTTGAAATGTCGAAATGTCTGTCGTTTCTATCATTTGTTCCAGCACTGTATTTGTAAGCAGCCTCGTGGCAAGATGCTAAACAGAGAGATGGCTCCATTAATAATGTGGTTGCCTCTTTTGGGTTTTTGGGTTCACATATGTATCTATATAAAGTGTGAGGCATATTCATGGGGCATCACGCCGCGTCGGGGATAGAAGGTGTGCGATGTGGAGAACTTGTGCAAGTTCGTAATGTCACTCGTATAAATGTCGGCGAAGCGGAAGAGTCGACGCGAGAAATACGTGGGATTGTGATACGTGCGAAAGACGCTGCCAAATTGTTCGTTGAACACGTTCTTTGTTTTGTTGCTGCAATCAGTAAATAAAATAAATAAATGAATTCAATTCAAAATAATTGATTGACTTACCGCAACTGATCGCGCTCCTCCATCCAGGCACGTAGACACAGCTGGGCCGGCTCGCTGTCGTCGTCCTGCGTGTCCTCGATCAACTGCGTCAGCATCTGCAGCCAGTTGGCGTTCTTCTTAAAGTCCACGTCATTCAGCGTCTTGATCTCGTGCTGCAAATTTAAAAATAATTCGTTTGTTTTATTAAGTAACTTTACGGCGTCGAATATTCAGAAATAAAGTTGGGAGCAGCCGCCGGCTCCCGGAGCCCATGAGTGCCCACCGCTGTTTTAAATAATTTACAGCCATAAAACCATTTCAAATGGTGGACATTTAAATAATTTAAATAAATTAACTTATTTTATTTCTACAATAATTCAAATTTATTTTTTATAAAGTGCTGAAATTCGACAGATTATTTAAATTTAAAACATTTTTATCAGTTACTTTAATTTATGACGTTAATAATATTATATAATTTCCAAATTTGCAATTTATAGTTTCTTATCCACAATTAAAATTTGTTATTTCAAATTAAAATGGATTTTTATCTCGTTTTGATCTCGTGCTGCAATTTGATTTATATGTAATTGAATATTATATAATACATATTTAAATAACTGAGTTTAATTAACCTATTCAAATTTAAGTTAAATTTTATTTTATCCGTAAAATATTTTAATTTTAATCTCATTTTTAAATTTATAACTTTCGACAAATAAATGTGATTTAATTATATGACTATTTGAATTTAAATTAGCATTTTTAAGTGCACATTCAATTCATTTATATTTATACATATTTATGCTTAAATTTTAAATATGTTAATAAGTTTACTATGAGATTTTATAGCTTTAGAATACTCACAGCCAACTCGCTGATGATGGCGCCTGTGCGCCAGCTGTGCTTCAAGGTGACATCCGCCAGATCGCTATAGGGATGATCGCCAAAGTAGAGCACGGAACCACCACGCCAGCCCTTCAGCTCCTGCAGTTGACGCACAGAACCCTGTGGAAGAAAAACAGTTGAAGATGTTATAAAATTAATTGAACAATCAAGAAATAAAGTCTTAAAACTAAACCAAAAATATAAGTATTTTAACAGCCTGATTCTGAATGTATATTATAGCATTATTGTAGCAGCTGTTATTTTCTTTTCTATTTGTTCAGTTTGAAATTGAAATATTTATACAACATTTATACAATTTAATCGTTACTTTATCAATTTTGTAATTTTGTAACAAGCTGTTTAATAGTTCGTACTTCATAGTAGATTCTGCCCTTTTCCAGCTTGAACACGCGATCCCAGACATGTGATCTGGTTTTCTCATCATAGAGCCGTATCGGTCGAGATTCGTCGGTAAAGAATTTGGGTTTCCGTGCCTGGACAATGACCACATCGAAGTAATCACGCCAGTTGGCGCCCACCAGATAGGACATGCCACAGTTTCTATATAATTATAAATAATTAGCAGAATATATTATAAATACAAAATTCAAACTTACACAAATGAGAATGGACTGTTGGTCACCAGAAAGAGATTCTTGCCCGCCTGTTGCAGCTTCTTAAAGTATTGCACCAATCTGGCATTGCGTTCTATGTATTTCTCCGTGTTCTTCATGACAGTCGCATGCATTATGGGATGGCAGGAGCCCATCGCGGTTCTCGTGTCATGGAATACGATCTCGGGATTGTAATCGATGCGATTGCGCTCGAAATATTCAATCACATTGCACAGCAGACACATCTCTGGCACTGAGAACAAATCCGCCAGTTGGACCATCTTCGAGTTTGTATTGTGCTGCGAAGAAAGTGAACAAAGTTTAGGATAAGTTTATAGATTGATTAATCACTGCGGACGGCAGTACGCGCTAGTGACGAAAGCAGCACGAAGGTTGCGAAAGGCGACTAGCAATATATACAGGAAGAATGGAAAATTTGCTGTGTCACAGGTCAAGTTATATTCCGATCAAAAGGTATCAATTTACCTATCAAAATTGCTTACTAAGAATTTGGAAAACCTACCTGGTTCGTGAGATAAACAGGTGTTAATGGGATGTGCAAAATTTAAACGGTTGGAGCCTCTTGATATATTTTTTTTTAATTTTACACTATTTTAATCAAAAATACGCGTCGAATGACACCTCGATCATCAAAATCCGACTACTGGTTCAAAAGATAATCTAGAAACTTTTGTTCTACGACTTTTCGAATGGGAAATCACTAAAATCCGCTAAAATTAAAACCATCACAGTAATACTGTGACAGTATCCAAACGATAGAAGCTACAGATATGATCTATATATCGTTGAAAAGGTATTTTAAAGGGCTTTTTAAAGTTTATTTTAACAGTTTTTAAACATTTTCATACCCCAAAGTTTCTGATATCCAATTTTGTGACGAATAATATTAAGTTTTACATATAAATTATTTTTAAAAAAAAATGTTGACCCTCGGCACATTGCGCTAAATTCTTCATACCCCATAAATATTACTTTTTTGCGCAGTGCCGAGTGACAAGAATTTTATTTTAAAATAATTTATATGTACAACTTAATATTATTCGTCCCAAAATTGGATATCAAAAATTTTGGGGTATGAAAATGTTTTCGTCACTAGACTTTTACCTCATAAAGAGGTTTTTTTAAGATAACTCTTACTCATCCTTACTTGATGGGAGTTATTGGGACCCTCCACATAGGCAATGGGCAGCAGACGATTGTGGTAGAGCTTCAGGACCTCATCCGCATCCACCTTGGTCCTCCCGCGATAAACGGAGCCCAGTTGCAGCTGCAGGAACGAGTCGAGCTTGACCAGCAATCCCTTTTCCACATCATAGTGCAGTCCACGCACTGCAAAATTCGGCTCATACTGGAGCTCCAGGATGTCATCCGGATATCGGAAGCGTTTCACGAGCACCTCGCGGGCCAGATTGTAGAGCAGGTCCTCCAATATGGGCTTGTAGCAGGCCAGCGTGTAGTCGTAGTCGAAGCCATAGACCTGCACCTCGCTCAGGTCGAGTTCGTTGCACGCGAACACCGCATCTGGATGGACGTCGACGGGCAGCTTTTTGGCTAAAAGATACAAGATACAAGATACAAACAGAAGAGACAGACACAATCACATAAGAACATTGGGTTCAAACTATTTAACCCCACTAATAATAGAGTATTTCTATTATGCGTTTAACTGCATACAGTGTGTCAACTAATTATTTTGACCAGCAACTGCAACTATTGCAATCTAAAAATAAAAATATATATTATATTTTTATAATTAATTTTCAAAATAACAAATATGTGAATTTTAGCTTTGTCAAAACAATTACTTGACTAACTGTACATATGTTAAATATTGTATGCATATGTATATATACATATATATGTATGCTTACAGTGCCTAACAACCAACAACTATTTTAAGGCTTACATTGAAATTTCTTTTTGGTTGCTTCGTAGAGCTCTTGGAAATCACTCACACTTTTTGGCTTGATTGATTGATATTGATTGATATGAGCGCGCGTCGTAACGGTTTCAGCCGTTATTACGGTATCACTGATATTCGTGCTCGTGTTCAAATGCCTTAAAAAGTCCTTTTTATGCCTCAGCCTGCTGCTGCTGCCATTTCTGCCTGTGGATGTGATGCATCCCAAGACCACATTTTGTTTAAATAATGCACTAACAATTGGACTACGCGCTGCACACATTTAGCTTGATTGCTTTTATTTAACTGAATGTGCGTTCTTCAATATACACATGTATATAATGTACAACACTTGTTTGTGTGTGGGTGTTGCTGCCCACGCGATACACGAGCAGTCTGCATGATGGCTTGTTAAGAACACACACACCGTGTGCCAGCGCATGCTTGCTAAATAAAATCAAGTGTATTTAATCGCACAAGTCTCTCAAAAACAAACCATATATTTAAATATGCTAGATATTTTACAAATTTTTTAATAAGGAATCATTCATAATTAATGTCTGCAACAGCTGATCTACATCTATTTTGCAGCACTGTTCCTGTCGCAATTAACTTATATCAATATCGGCTAAATCATTACAATTTTCGTTTTCAACAAATTGATTTAAAAAAAAATCTAAATTGAAAAGGAACATGATTTTATATCTTATAATGTTATCTAGCTCTTCAACTTGTTTATTTTTTGTTGTATATAAAAACATTCGATAGTGGACTACCAAACATCGATGGTTTCGATGTTTTGCAATCATCGATGACATCGATGTTTCAGTCGAAGTTTAGAGGTAAAGTGATCGGAATAGCGAAATTTAATTAATCTCAGAAATTAAGCGTTAAAATAATTAACTTTCGAACAAATTAAAAATACCTCGTGCTGAGCAACAAAATTCTCAGTACTTTTTCAAAGTAACATCCGTGGAAAAACCGTGCAGAGTGAATTTAAATTCGAAAATTTCTTTATGCGAGTGCATGCCTGCGTGTGTGTGAGTGCGTACGTGCGATTCATTCATTCCCATTACGTGTGCTGCTGGCAAGAGATTTGGACGGGGTAAAAGTTAACCAAATAACCAAAGTAGGAGCAACAAGCTAGCCCATGACTTGTACAATTTGGTTGTTGTGCTACTCAAATTGTCTAAATATGTAGAGCTGCTGCTGGCCCCTACGCAAGGGGGAGGGGCCACAGCCAAGTGCCATGAAATTGGAACAAAAGAAAAACATTTTAACAAATTCATATACTAAATATTAATATTTGCGCCGCAAATTAAAAGAAATCGTTCGACAAAAAGAAGAAGCAACAATAAATACGTCAAAAAATACCAATACCAAGGCGAATTGGAATTTCAACGTGTTGGTAAATACCCATATATATGTATATATGTCCATATATATAGGTAAAGTATTTTCAACAAATTTTGGCGTTATCAACACCACCACCCACCTAACGGCACAATTAAACGCTCAGTCGTCTGAAAGTGCCAAAGACAACGACAACAAAAAGAAAACGACAAGAAAAAAGACAAAGACTCACACACACAACCAAGCAACAAATATTTGATACGTAGAATTATGAACGTAGAGAACCAATTGAAGACACCGCTAACGCAGATTCGTAATTTGGTCAAACACGTGAACAAACGAAATTTTAATGAGAGCAGCGAGCAAATAAAGCAGGTAAGTTTCACATTTAACCTTGTTTCAAACAAATAATAAAACATACATAACCAAATAATAATAATAACAACAACAATAAGCGACAATGAAACTGTGTTTACAAGTGTTGGCAAATTTTGCACATATCGGTTAGCCGACCAGTGCTGCCAACTTAATCGGCACACAGCAGCTATATCGCCATTTCGGTCGCACATGCATTTTTGCCGACGCCATTACAGTTTGTGTGCAAAGGCAGAAAATTTCTCTGCGTTGCGCGAGTTTCTTGTAAAATAAATTTGCCTTTTTTATTAAGTTGCGAGTTATTTAGAATGTATAAAACTAGCTTAATCGTTAACTATAAACAATGCCCGCCGCTAATGCGTGCGCCTTTGTGAAAAAACCCAAGTGAACATTGTGCAAAAAAGAAAAGTAAAGAAACAAGTAGAAACTTTTCTGCCAGCTGCGCTGCCGCTGCCGCCGCCAGCCCTTCAAGTTCAGTGTACGGATTTGTCTACTTCACTTTTGTGTGCGCAATAATTTGCAAAATCCTTCAAATATATTTCATATAAAATTGGAGTTTGGTAAGAACATGCTTCTGGTTTAGTAAAATTATTAATTTCTAGCAACTTTTTTAGGTACATAAAGTATGTACCTTTTGAGGATATTTATTCCCTGCACCCCTTACGTCTTCTTCACGTAGGCCTGAAATTCCCAAGTCTTTTCTTTTTCATCATTTTGCATTTTTGTTGTGGAGCAGCAGCTGCGCGACCACAGCTGTTGTTGTCTCGCTTCTGCGTACACTTTGCTGGAAACCTTCACACACTCACACACAAAGTGCTTGTTATAGTGTATGAGTGTGACAGTATTATTCGAAAGTCTTAGATGTTTTATATGGGTATTTCCAGGATCGCGAACGCGACATTTCTACGTCTTTAAATTGAAAAAAAAATGACTAAAGTTGGCATTTTCAAACATGTTTTTTCACGTACTTAATGCACTTTATCAACACTATTTTTATTATAAAAGACAAGCTTTGAAGACTTGTCATTTTCGAATTATTTATAGAAAACAATGCATCGCGAACGCGACGAAAAATGGAAATCATGTTTGACTTCATGTTGACAAATGTGAATGTCTGCGAAATGTGACGAGTAATTTGGAAGGAAATACTCTTAAACCATAATAAAATAATGCAGCTTTCCATTTTAGAAATAATTTTGATAAGTTACTATCATTTTATTTATTTTACAAGTTTCATTAGTAATTTGTAACGCGACATCGCGAACGTGACAAGATTTCCACCTTAATTTTCCAAGAGTCCATTTTGGAATTCAATTTTTAAGAAAATGGGCAAAAATATAGAAAAAGTGAATTTATTCCAATATAGAATCTATATGTTCATCCTATTGAGTTTCTTCTAGCGTACATTGCTTAAATAACTAACTTGAATACATTTTTGGAAGAAAATTTCACAAGATGTGAGTTTTTGATCAATTTTACGTTTTTGGGCGAGGTGGACCTTTTTCTGGAAATGCCCATATATTGAGTTTATAAAATATTTGTTGTTAAAATATAGTTAGCCACGCCTAATATTTCTGTTTATGACTTGTCAAAATTTCAAAGTGTGCAATGAGAATCGAAGAAAAAAGAAGATATTAAATAATTGCATCAATTAATTCTGTTAATTGTGTGCGCTGTAATTGCTGTAATTGCTCATGTGTTGTTATCGATCTCTAACTTCTGTTGCCCGGGCACGGCAACATGCTCAGGTAAACAAATTGGCAGACACTGTTATTAATTACCAACAATCTCTCTCTCTCTCTCTCTCTCTCTGTTTCTTTCTATGCAATTCTCTCAGTTTATACAAGAATACGGCCTCGAAGCGGATCGTAGCTGTCTGCGTTATCTGTTTACGGTATTAAACTTGCAGGATTCGGCTCCGAACGTTGCTTCCCAGCTGCAGGCGAAGCTGCTTGGAGCCCATTTGCAGCGTCAATTGCAGAGCTCATCGTTTGTGACCAACATTTGCATTGCCTTCGACCAGCACTTTGCCAAACAAAAGGTGCGTTTAAATTCATTGATGATTCATTCATGCATTGATGACTTAAAATGTATCTAACATTAAATGTAATATTCCTAACAGAGTTTGAAGCCGTTTGCTCTTGCCGAGCTCATTGGACAGGTTGCCAAGCTAACCGGCATTAACAAGCTTTGCGAGTGCATATTTGCGCTAGCGGTAACTCACAGTTCTCATCCGGAACTTCGTCAGTGTGCACGTGAGAGTCTGCGGCATTTACTGCCCGATCTGCTTGAATCGTATTTGGGTCAAAACGCCGCTGCCAGTGGATTGCACGAGATCTCGTTCGATTTACTGCAGTATTTGTTGTGCTGCCTCAACGAATACGTATCTCCGCAGTTGGAGGCGAAGTTTCTGAGCAAACTACGCGACGAGTTTCCGCGGGAAGCGGTGCCATTGGTTCTAGCGCCGATTTTATATCGCAGCGCCGTAACGACGACGACGACGACAACAACGACGACGTCCAGCTCCAAATCCAACGAAACTGATGCAGAGGAGGAAACGGCGACCACGACGAACACCAGCAGTTGGAGCAGCTCCAATGCAGATAATCTGAATGAAGTTGGCATTGAGGATATCTATGACCATTTATGCGAGATAATATTTACGAAACAGGTAAGTCCCTAAACCTAAACTTAATTTAATAATTGCTAATTAAATTGTTGTAAATTCTTGTTATAATTAATAGTTCTTTAAGAGAAAACTCTAATCTAATCTTATGTTTATAATATAACCTTTCTCTTTTGTTTACATTAGGTCAAAAATAATATTATGGACACATCTTGGATTAATTTAATCCTTGAAATCGGTTATGAGTTTACATCGAGCGTTGAAGAGTGCAAGAATCATTTGTGTTGTGGCGGCGCCTCCCGCGAAGTGCAGCCCAAGGATGTTGCCAAGATTATTGGACTTATGTGCCGACGACACTCGTCGCTGCTCGACTGCAATGTAAATCTACCGACGCCAGCCAACTTTTGGCCTGGCCAAGGACAGCAGCAAAGTGGCAATGGTTCCGCTTCTGCTTCACAATCCGCACAACAACAACAAAACTCGAACAACAACAACAACGATGGCAGCAGCGAATCCAGCAGCTCAGCCAGCGACAAAAAGGACAAAAAGGAGACGACAGATGCAACACAAACATGGAAGCCGGATGTGTTCGTGCAGGCCCTCAAGGAGCTGGTGCCACAGCTCAACTGGAAGGATGTCTGCATGGGTAAGCCAAAAGTCTATTTGAATTTTTAAAATTGAAACGCGAATTATAGTTTAAAGAACCAATTTTAGGTCAAATTTGAATGGAAATAATTATATAAATTACTTTTGGATTTAATATAAATAACACCATTAAAATAACTAGTGGACGGTGCAACAGTCGAGCATACTCGACTGTCGGAGACCCCGTGGAAGAGCAAACACTGCTTACAATAAAATTATATTCAGATATTTTAAACAACAAAACAGTTTTTCATACTAAGACTTAATGTTCGACTAATCGTTCCTATGGCAGCTTTATGATATAGTGGTCTGATCCATAATCTAAAACAAACTCTAGCTCTTATAGTCTCTGAGATAAAGGCGTCAATACAGACGGACAGACGGACATGGCTGATGACAGACATTGTTGATGCTGATCAAGAATACGCACTTTTTTTTATTGTGACAAAGGTTTTTGACCAATGTACTTTTATTAAGTACGGGGTCTAATACTCAGAGAACCCAAATGTGTCAAATTTAAACAACGAACAAAAAATAATATACGAGTAGCATAGATAATAATGTCAATTTGTTGAGTTTCCCCAAGATTATTTGTTATTTGTGTCAGATGTTGGATTTATATTTAGTATTTGTAGTTATTTAGTTTTGAAAAGTGTTTACATTTACATAATTTACATAATCTTTCAATATAT
Organism: Drosophila suboccidentalis; assembly: GCA_037043435.1. Taxonomy (NCBI): domain Eukaryota; kingdom Metazoa; phylum Arthropoda; class Insecta; order Diptera; family Drosophilidae; genus Drosophila; species Drosophila suboccidentalis. The sequence goes on along the minus strand of JBAMBK010000623.1, from coordinate 134,931 downwards.
TGAAAATAAATTAACTAGAGTATTTATAATAGGCGATTTCTTACATATTATTTTTTGTCAAAATTTCTGCATTTCTGCTTACAGAGTTGGATCATCCGGAGTTTGTATTGAAGGATCGCATCGGTTTGGATCTGCTATTGACAATCTTGAGATTGGCCACGCAATCGAATCTGTTTCCACAACCGGAATGCATTTATCGCCATTGGGCGAACACCGAGGGGCAGCTGTCGTTGATCACGATAATGCTAAAGAATCCCGATTTGTTCTCCTTTGCCGACTACGTTTTCAGTCAGCCCACTTTGGATGTGCTGAAAACGCCACCGGATGCAGATAATAAAGAGATTGCGGCATGGAAATCGTTGCATTTGGTTGAAGTGCTGCTTTCCATTGCGGACAAGGGTTATTTCAGTCAAGTGCACGAGCTGTTCAAATTCCCAGCCCAGAACTGCCCCGATGTCTTGTTTCTGGCATTGCTGCACATTAATCCGCCATTGACGCCACTCAGACAAGATCTATTCAATCAGTTGATACCCACGTTCTTGGGCAATCATCCCAATTCGAATGTGATCTTGGCCAGCGCCTGGAGTTCAACCAACTTTCAGTTAAGACCGAGCATCATGAACGCCATGTCCGAATGGTATTTGCGTGGCAGCGAATTTGATCAGGTGAAATTGTCACGCATCTTGGATTTGGCACAGGACTTGAAGGCACTCTCCTCATTGCTCAACGCACGCTCCTTTCTCTTCATCATTGATCTGGCCTGCCTGGCCTCGCGTCGCGAATACTTGAAGGTAACTATCCATAAGAAGGGAATAGTATAAAGGAAATCCTTCGAATCTCATGTACTAAAATTATTCTAGCTGGAGAAATGGCTGAGCGACAAGATACGGGAACATGGTGAACCCTTCATACAGGCCATGATCAAGGTGCTGCAACGTCGCTGTCCCCAGGTGACCAACGCCAAGCTGCCCGAGGATCAGCTGCCGCCCAAGCAGGCGCAACTGCTGCCCGAAACGGTGACCACGATGATCAGCTGCCTGCAGGCGTGCATCAACAGTTGCATGCAGCCGGAAATTGCCGAGATGATAATGCAAATGGTGGCCAATGTGGCCATCATGGCCAACAAGGCGCGTGCTGCACAACAACAACAGCAGCAACAGCAACAACAACAGCAGCAGCAGCAACAACAACAAGCTGGTGGACCACAAGGTCTTGTGCCACCGCCGCCGAGCATTATGCATGGTGGGCGTCGTGGCATGGATCTGCCGGGTGGCGGCATTGGTCCTGGCTCGGTGCCACCGCCACCGCAGCCACAGCAGCCCTTCTCGGGCAACCTCAATGCCCAGCAAATGTTTGGACCCGGCGGCATGGATCCGTTGACCAACATGTCCAACAATCTGGCTGGCCTCAATCTGGGCGGTCCAAATGGCGCCTTCAACTTTGGCAACATGCTGAGTAAGTATTTTTTTAATTAAAAATATTTATTTAATCCCAATGATAACATAGTTTACATTTTCATTAAGTAAAATGATTTTGACAAGATAAAAATATGGCAATAATTTAATTTGTACTTTGCATTAAAATTACAACAGGAAAAAGGAGAATTTAATACTTTCATACTTCAATTTACATTTGTAAAATTCAATTGGTTTTAAATCTTTATATTTCAGTTTCATTTTAATATAATCGAGGTCTTTGAAAGATTACAAAATTATCACAAATCGCAATTTAATTCGTTTATAAATTTGAATTTAATTAGAACAGGAAAATGGAGCTTTAAATTACTTTAAGTATATTATTGTTTAAATTTAAGTGAAGCTTGTTTAACCATCTGCTCAAGTTATGTATTATTTTCTATACTTTGCTTTGATGTGTGCATGTTTGTAATTTGGATTTACATTTATATACCCACTATCTTTATGATTGGCAACAGACAACTTGGTTTCTACTCCAGCATCTCCGTCGCGTCTTATGAACACCGGCGCGAACCCGTATCCGCCCATTCCCATACAGATCCCAGCGCCACCGCCACCGAATGTGGGCAATCTGGGACGTATGCTGCCAGCGGGACCGCAACCAACGCCAACGCCCCCGAATCCGAACAGTTCAGTGATGGCCGATCTACAAATGCCCGTGTCCAAGGAGGTGGAGGATGAGGCGAACTCATACTTTCAACGGATCTACAATCATCAGCCCAATCCGACGCTGTCCATTGATGAGGTGCTCGACATACTGCAACGCTTCAAGGAGTCGAGCAATCGACGGGAACAGGAAGTCTTCCTTTGCATGCTGCGCAATCTGTTTGAGGAATATCGCTTCTTTGCCCACTACCCCGAAAAGGAATTGCAAATCACCGCTCAACTCTTTGGCGGCATCATTGATCGCAATCTGGTGCCCACATTTGTGGCCTTGGGTCTCTCGTTGCGTTGTGTCCTCGACGCTCTGCGTAAGCCCGAGGGCTCCAAACTGTATTATTTCGGTGTGACGGCCTTGGATCGTTTCAAGACTCGTCTCCATACCTACAACAAATACTGCGAGCACATACGTTCCATACCGCACTTCACCGACTTTCCCCAGCATCTGATCCAGTACGTGGAGTACGGCATGCATGGCCAGGAGCCGCCACAGCAGAAACTCATTGGCCTGAGCAATACAATACCATCGGCCATTGCTCAGGGCGCAGCGGAGCCGTTGTACCGTGCCAACTCCATGCCCGGTAAGTTGATCTTCTCAAGCATTTTATCTGCCCAAAGTGTGATGTAAATCCAAGTTTAAAATTGATTATTGACTATCGATTTATCGACAAAAAATCTACTGATATAAGTTTAAAATCAAAAACAGCCATCATTTAATTAGAATTACATTTTCTAATGGTACCGAAATGTGGTTTTCATTCTAATAACATTTCATTAGAAAGTTAAAAAAAAAACAATAATTTTCATACATTTTCTAAAAAGAACAATTATAATTTTATTAAAATCACATTTTACAATGCTAATGAAATGTGATTTATATTCTTATAACATTGTTCAATGGAAATGCATAAAAAATGTTGATGATTCATCGTCAAAAAAAAATAAATTTAAATTAGTTTAAAATCATTAACATAAATTAAGTTTTGTATTTATAAAAAGAACATTAATCATTTAATTATAATTGCATTTTCTAATGCTAATGAAATGTGGTTTTCATTCTGATTACATATCATTAGAAAGTTAAAAAAAAATAATAATTTTCATACATTTAGTTTTGTAATTATAAAAAGAACAACCATCATTATATAAAAAATTACATTTTACAATGCTAATGAAATGTGATTTTTAATCCTATTAAATTGTTCAATGGTAATGCATAAAAAACCAATTTAAATTAGCTTAAAATCATTAACATAAATTTAGTTTTGTAATTATAAAAAAGAACAGTCATCATTTAATTATAATTGCATTTTCTAATGTAGTCTTGGCTAATGCATTAAACAAGTTGATGATTAACCTCGTTTTACAATGTCTATTTCAATTTTAGGCGCCATGGCAGGAGCTGCTTCGAATGTCCAGAAGCCTCCCGTTGCGGTCTCGCATGCGACGCGCATGAAATCGATTGCGAATGCGACCAACATTGACACGCTGCTCGTGGCGAACCAGGAGGAGAAGGTGACGGTGCCGCCGGAGCCAGTGCAGGACAAGACGGCGTTCATTTTCAACAATCTGAGCCAGTTGAATATACCGCAGAAGTGCGAGGAGATCAAGGAGATCATGACCAATGAGTATTGGCCCTGGTTGGCACAATATTTGGTATTGAAACGCGCCTCCATGGAATTCAATTTCCACACACTGTACTACAACTTTCTGGATGCACTGAAGAACAGCGAGATCAATCGATACGTGACCAAGGAGACGCTGCGCAACATCAAAGTGTTGCTGCGATCCGACAAGGGTGTCATTAATTTCTCCGATCGCAGCCTGCTGAAGAATCTCGGCCATTGGCTGGGCATGATGACACTGGGACGCAATCGTCCCATTTTGCAGTTGGATCTGGACTTGAAGTCCCTGTTGGGCGAGGCATATCACAAGGGGCAACAGGAGCTGTTGTTTGTGGTGCCATTTGTGGCCAAAATCCTTGAGTCTTCGGCCAAATCGCGTATATTCAAATCGCCGAATCCCTGGACCATGGGCATTATGTATGTGCTGGGTGAACTGCATCAGGAGCCGGATTTGAAATTGAATTTGAAATTTGAAATTGAAGTCTTGTGTAAAACTCTCAACTTGGAGTTGGATAAACTGAAGCCTGTCATCTATTTGAAGGATCCAACGCGTGCTTTGACCATAGAACAGCAAATGTCTCAGCCAAAGTCAAAGATGCTGGAAGGATCATCTTCCCAGCAGCAGCAGCAGCAACAACAACAGCAGCAGCAGCAACAACAACAGTTGCAGCCACAACAACAACAATTGCAACAACAACAACAGCAGCAACCACAGCAACAACAACAGCAGCAAGCTGTTCCCATTGCTGCTCCGCCCTCAGCCGTTGCCGCTGAGGTGGATTCACCCATGCTGATGGGCAATAGCTCCAATAACAATGCTGGAGGCGGAGGAGGTGCTGGAGCTGTCTCCTCACCAAATCTGCCCACAGATGCCAGCCAGGTGGTCTTGCCACCTCCCGAGCCACGTTATTCCTACGTCGAGGTGAATGTGTCCAATTTCCAGCTGATTGCCCAGCAATTGGTGTTGCCAGCGAATATACCGTTTCTGCATGCCAATCCCGGGATCAAGCACATTGTGGTGAATGCCATCGAACGCACAATTACGGATTGGCTGCAGCCCGTCGTGGATCGCAGCATTCGGATTGCCTGTGCCACCACCGAACAGATAATACGCAAGGATTTCGCCCTGGATGCGGATGAGAATCGCATGAGGACCGCAGCGCATCAGATGGTGAGGAATCTTGCCGCTGGCATGGCCATGATCACGGGCAAGGATGAGATTGCCCGCGCCATTAGCCAGAATCTGCACAAGGCTTTTATGGCGGCCCTGACCGGAGTGCCCAGCATGTCGGATATTCAGGCCGCATCCGTGCAATTGGCCAATGAGAATGTGGAGCTCGTCTGTGCATTTATACAGAAGACGTCGGCGGAGAAGTCCGCTCTGGAGATTGATCGACGTCTGTCGACGGACTTTGAGACACGGAAAATTGCTAGGGAGGAGGGCAGTCGCTTTGTGGATGCCCAGATCCTGAGCTATCAGCAGGAGCGTCTGCCGGAGCCAGTGCGTCTCAAGGTGGGACCAGCACCGCCCACTCTGTACGCCGTCTACTCGGAGTTTGCGCGCAGCATTCCCGGTTTCCAGCAGATGAGCGATCGCGACATTGCCCTGTTTGTGCCGAAGCCACAGGATCTGCAGCCGCCGAATGTGTTTGCCAACGACGAGAGCAGCATGGTCTATGCCGAGGTGGCCAGCAAGATGGAGGCCTTCATGAACACGGCCATCAATATGCCCACGCTGCAGCTGCAGGCCAACAAGATGCACATGCTCCTCGCCGCCTTGATGGCCACCCGGCGTTTGCGTGATCAGGAGTCCGCCTTCAATCTGCTGACACGTGCCGTTGAGGGCTTGACCGAGGGATTGATTAATGTCCAGGACCATCTGGAGCAAATGAAACTCTATCGGGACATCCACCTGCGCATTCTCAGTCTGCTGCACAACAGCTTTGGGGCACCGAACACGGAGCGTGCGGTGACCAAATGCTTCTTTGACATTCGCGAGGAAGTGCGCTACAATGTGGAGGCGGCTCGTGCCCTCATCACATCCCATTTTGTGAACCTCAATCAGTTTGACGGCATGCTGCGGGATTGCATGGACAATGGCAACAACTATGTGGCCATCTCCTTTGGCATCGCTCTCCTCGAGCGTCTGATCATGGAGGATCGTGCGATTAACATTGTGTCGGACAATGAGTTCATGGCCACAGTCGAGCTGCTCGGACGCCTCACACAGCATCGCCATCGCTATCCCGAGTGCATTGTGAACGCCATCGAGACCCTCTGGTCGGGCAATCTCAATGCCAGCGACTATGGACCCTTCAATCCGGGCGAGCGCTATCTCGCCGGCACATCGCACTACATTCACTCCGGCATGCATCACGTTAGGGTGAGTCTCTCAAACTACTATTATTCAGGGGTGTCACAGAAAATAGAATTCAGCGAAATAGAATTCAGCTGAAAGCACGGAAATTTCCGCGCTGCCACAGAACTTTGAGTGATTTAATTTTTTTGTTAGCATTTCCACCAACCTTTTCGAGCTCGACTGCTAAGGGTTGACACCTTCTCAGATTAAAATACCCAAGGTTTTGCTTAGCTACTTTTTTAAGTTTATCAAAACAGAAACAAAAATTTTTAATTTGTTTTCTTTTTTAATTTATATAATTTAATTTATTTACAAACAATTGATTTTGCTTAGCTAAAAAAAAATTTAAAAGTAATTGGCGCGACAAATTAAAAGTTACTCGACAACTCTAGCATCTGTCAGCTATTAGTGTGGCAACTCTTCGTGACAAGTGTTTTCACAAATTGCACAATAAGTAAAAGAACTTTGCGGTAAAAATTGTTTTACCTCAATGCTTAATTTAAAGAAAACAGAAATGGTTCCGTATATATTTTTTAAATACCTTTGAATTCTGACTAAAAAATGTGGGATCGCTGCTCCTAAATCGGACTAGGTGGCAGCATCGGACGCCTGCGGATTTAGCGCTAGTTTGTTCCGCGCAAAATTTTTCAGCGAATTGGCCTGAGGCACAGCGGAATGAAATTAATGTGAAATTCAAGCGAACGCGATTTCTGTGGCACCCCTGATTATTTTAATTATATTTATAATAATTATTTAATATATTTATAATGATTATCAAATATATTTTGCAGTCATGCGACACAGATGATCCACCAGGTCTGCAGGAGAAGACCGAGTTCCTGCTCAAGGATTGGGTGGCGCTCTACACACAGCAGAATCAGCAGACGACACGCGATGCCCGCAACTTTGGCGCCTTTGTGCAGAAGATGAACACCTATGGCATCCTGAAGACGGATGATTTGATCACACGCTTCTTCCGCCAGGCGACGCACATTTGCACGGATGTCGTGTACCGGATGTTCGCGGAGCCGAGTCTGCCCATTAACCAGGCCAAGAACAAGATATTCCAATGGATCGATGCCTTTGTGCACTTGATTGCCATGCTCGTGCGTCATTCGGGCGAGGCGGGCAATCCCACAACCAAGATAAATCTGCTCAACAAGGTGCTGGGCATTGTTCTGGGCACGCTGCTCAAGGACCATGAGATGCGGGGCGTGGGCTTCCAGCAGGTGGGATACCATCGCTTCTTTATGATGCTGTTCATGGAACTCTGTTCCGCCGATGTCAACCTGGAGTCCCTGATGCACAGCATCGTGTCGGCCTTTGCCTACACATATCATCTGCTCAATCCGAGCGTTGCTCCCGGTTTCTGTTTTGCCTGGTTGGAGTTGATTTCACATCGCGTCTTCCTGGGCCGCATCCTGGTGCAGATTCCCGGCCAGAAGGGCTGGCCATTGTATTCGCAGCTATTGCAGGATCTCTTTAAATATCTGGCGCCCTTCTTGCGCAACACGGAACTGGGACGCCCTGTCCAGATGCTCTACAAGGGCACATTGCGTGTTCTGCTCGTGCTGCTCCACGATTTCCCCGAGTTCCTGTGCGACTATCACTTTGGCTTCTGCGACACCATACCGCCCAACTGCGTCCAGATGCGCAACATCATTCTATCGGCATTTCCGCGCAACATGCGCCTGCCGGATCCGTTCACGCCCAACCTGAAGGTGGACATGTTGTCGGACAGCAGCAATGCGCCCAAAGTGTGCAGCAGCTACATTATGAACATCCAGCCGCCCAACTTTAAAAAGGATCTCGACTCGTACTTGAAGGCCCGTGCCCCGGTCACATTCCTCTCGGAGCTGCGGGGTCATCTGCAGGTGACCAGCGAGCCGGGCACACGCTACAACATGACCCTCATGAATGCCCTGGTCATGTACGTGGGCACCCAGGCCATTGCCTTGATCAGGTAAGACTCCTCACCCTTCTATATATATTTACTGAGTTACATTTCGACTCCTCGACAGGAACAAGAACTTTGTGCCGAACACATCGAACATTGCGCACAGCGCCCACATGGACATCTTCCAGAATCTGGCCGTTGACCTGGACACCGAGGGTCGCTATCTGTTCTTGAATGCGATTGCCAACCAGCTGCGTTATCCCAACAGTCACACCCACTACTTCAGCTGTGCGGTCCTCCATCTGTTTGCCGAGGCCAATTCGGAGGCAATTCAGGAGCAGATTACACGTGTGCTGCTCGAGCGTCTGATCGTTAATCGGCCGCATCCTTGGGGACTGTTGATCACCTTTATTGAGCTCATCAAGAATCCAATTTACAAGTTCTGGGAACATGATTTCGTGCACTGTGCACCCGAGATTACCAAGTAAGTTGGCAATTTTGATTTTTAACTTATTTCAACTCTCTTTGAATCCTTAAGTAGTTTCTTTAGTCCTTTTTCACACACACAATTAGAGGTGGAGAACTATCGATGGTCAAGCGCTATCGAGCCGCCATCGATGGCAGACTTGCACTATCGATAGTGGTCGATAGTTTTTTATAACACTTAAAGCGTCACATTTGCATCGCAGCTTCGGAAATGTTTAAATTTTGTGTTTAATAGTTATATATTTTTATGACATGGCTAAGTTTCTTTACTTTAGTCAAAAAAAAATAAGGGGGAACGAGACGGAAATGTTTAATTTTATTGTTTAACATACAAAATGAAATACTTTTATAAGACCTAAAAACAATTTTAAATTTTTGTTGGAATTTTATATAAAAATGTATATTTTTTGGAATTTGTTATGCTTATATGTTCAAATTAACACACTATCGATTCGCTGACTATCGATAGCTCTCCACCTCTACACACAATGCACTCACACTGATGCCACAATAAAAAGAACAAGAAGAATGCGTGGTTATTTATTATGATTTCCTCGTTCACATTTGTTTTCAGATATTTTGGTGAATGTCTGATTGTATTCAATCGATTTGAGCCATTGAACGGCATTCAGTGTGCAGCATAGCAAGAGCATAATACCAATAATAATTCAAATTATTATTAATGATAATGATAATGCATGTATCCCCAATCCAAACCAACAAATCCATATATATTCAATATCCATAATTATTATTCATTATTGATTATTTGCAACCTATTTATAATCACAATGACCTAAATATATATAATGTGTAAATATAGATGCAATATAAATATTGTAAGTTTGATTTGATTGCTATAAATTAATTTGTGGAATTAATATTTGATATATTTCAAATTATTCTAATTACAGGTTATTCGAATCCGTGGCAAGATCCTGTCTGGCCAAATCGAATGTTAACCAGCAGCTGAATATGGCCGTCGATGGCGAGAATCAGGAAGTGGTCAACATTAACTAAAAAGATAATGCTACGATCCCCGGAGCAACAACAACAACAACAGCAGCAGCAGCAAGAACAACAACAGCAACAACAGTAGCAGCAAAAAAGGAAAACAATCCATAAAATCAATTATATATATATAATATACTAACAAAATGTGTTTAGTTTTTAGTAAATCGTTTTAAGCAAATAATGAAACAATGAAAATACGCTGAGCAAAACAAAAACCGCAAAACCGAAAGAAACAAAAACAAAAGAAGAAAAACCAAGAAAAAGAAAAACGAAAACAAAAACAAAAAGAAAAGAAAAGAAAAGAAAAAAACGCTGTTAAATACGATAAAATTTCAAACTGTATTTAGTAGTAATTGTTTTGAGATCTAATGATATATGATAACCGACAAAATGAGAACATTTTAAAAATGCCGCAAATGTTAAACAAATTTTTAATTGAGTTGTATTATAATTATAAATGAAATTCCTGTATTTACTACCTGTGGTTTTATACCGGTTACGAACAACAACAACAATTGCCCTAAAGTAAACACAAAAAACAAAAACAACTATCTACTTAGAAATACGCAGAAAAAAATAAACAAAATACAAAAAAAAACACTTGAAAAATGTTAAACAAAAAAAATTGTAAAATGTACTCGAAAATGCAAAAAACTAACAAATGCGATGTAAATATGTATGTAGTTGTTGTTGCTATTGAAACACAAACAACAACAAAACAAAACAACAATGATAATGATAATAATAATAATAATAAAGGCAGCAACATTATTATTATTATTAATAATAAGAAAAGTACATAGCAGCAACAACAAGCACATATAATTTATAAAAACAAATATATATATATATGTATATCTTTATATATATGTAACTAAACACTCAGATATGTGTATTTAAAAAAAAAGCAGCATCAATTGTTTTAAATCAATATCAGGTCAACATTTGTTAAATTTTATACATAATTATCTTTTTTTTGCTAATTAGTCTCTTTTTTCATATTCTCGCCAATTAATTTTTAAACTGTCTTTAAAGATATATACAATACATATATATATATATTTATAAATATAAATGCCCCATAATATTTTGTACCATGATTAACAAAAAAGAAAAGAATGAAAACGAAGCAAAAAATGATGGCATTAAAAAACTTATACCTTGTTATTTGCGTCGGATCAGAATCGGAGATGTATAGAGATAGAGATATATATATATATATATTATAAAATATAAATGCATATAAAAATAATACGTAAATGTAAAGCGATTATATGATTGATTGATTGATTGAGAAGCAACGAGTTTATTTTAAACCTTAAATTCCTATGTTTAGATTATTATTTTAGAAGTTAATTACATGTTATTAGCAATCAATACTGCAACAACAACAACAACACACACATTATATACACACACACACTCACATTAATTGTATTTATGTACGTCAGCAAATTGTATTTAAAATTAATGTGAATTCAGACTAGGAAAATGTGTTTTGTACAATTTGAAGAGGAAGAAGAAGCAGACACACCCATACATACACACATGCAAACGCACACGCATACACAACAATACCAATACCAATACCAACTCATTTATAGACTAATTGAATTATGCAGCCAGAAGCAAGAACAACAACAACAACATTTGATATCAATAATTGCAGTTAAAAAACGATATCAACATTCAATAACAATAACATTTTCCGATTCTTATGTAAAAACCGCAAAAACGAAGAATATATGAATATATTAATATAATCCATTACAATCGAAATAAGTAACATTATGCATTAAGAGAAATAATATTAAATATATATGTATAAATGGCAAAATTTTAAAAATACCGTGTTTTAATTTGAAAGTTAAAAGTGGGTTTTTAGCAGGGAAATTAAAAATTTTTAAAAATCTCCATATTTGACTTGTTAAAAATTCAATTTGAATTTATATGACCATTTGAAAGTGGGCGCAGACTTGTGTGTGACAGTGTGCAAACTTCCAGTTAAAATAAAACAACAACCATTTATTGGAGCAGAGGGAGAAAACCACACCCTTAGCCCCCACCTCTCTCTCTCACACAGATGCATACAAATGTATATACATGCTGTCCCATTTCCACACCCACATAAGACCACACAAGTGGGAGCTTGGGGTGGGGGGGGGGGTAAAGGGGGCACACATTTAGGTTAAGTAAACAGAAAAAAAAAGAAATGTCGATAAATGTATAAAAAGTGTACATGTTATATACACATTGCACATATGTAGGTATGTACATAAATAAGTTTCTTTGTTTTTTATGTGATAACTATTTCTTTGTCAAAATAATTACTTGACATACTGTATGTGTGTTTCTATTGTAAATACACATTGACACGAATTCAGCATTAATTGAAATGCTGCAGTCATCGCTATCGTTGGCTGTTAATTCCACATGAATTTTGACATAAGGCTGAAAAATACTACTATGTATGTATCGTTGTACACTGGCGAACATATTTATTGGCACAGCAAACATTTTGTTTCGAAAATTGACTTTTACATAAATTCGAAATTTTCGAAGGGTACTTAATGGGTTAAGGAAAGTTTTATATCATTCAAACGAAATTTAAATGACCTTTCCATTGATACCAATATGTTAACGATAAAGGAACAATTAAGCCCCCAAATCTCAAAATGTTTGCTGTGCCAATAATTATGTTCGCCAGTGTATATATGTATGTATGTATGTACGTATCTATGCATGTGTGTGTGCGCTTGGCAACCGGGCAACAACATAAAAAAAATGTGGCACACTTAAATGCTGCGTCGACGTCGCAGTTGCTGCGCAAAATTCCCCTGCTCTCTGGCCTCATGTGCTCCCTACATAGCGCATACATACACATCATGTACATAATATGTATTCGAAAGATACAAAAGCGCTTCCAATTTGAATGTGCTTAGAAGTGCGCGCGCGCGAGAGTGCGCTCGTGAGAGCGAGTAATTGAAACACAGAGAGCGGTAGAGAGCATAAGTAAAGTTTCGTTAAAAAGCTACTGCTGCGGTAGCGACGACAGCGACAGCCACAGCTTCAACCAATACAATTACACACACTCTGTCACGTGTTCGATGTGTATGTATCTGTGTATTTGTGTAGTTGCCGCGCAGCCTGTAGTTTTTGTAGCTCAGCGCGCTCAGAGCTTTTTGTAGCGCTGTCAACGCTGACTGCGCTGCCTACGCTCAGCGCTGACTCAGCGCCATTAGTTTGAACACATTTTCTGTATGCTGCCTTCGGGCTACGCTTTTTTTGTTTTTTCCTTTGCTGATTCGCTTTTTTCTCTACTCAACTTGGCGTTATTGTGTTATGCGCATTGCGCATAATTGTTGTTGCTTTTCAGTTCAGTTTTTTTTCTTTTTGCCTTTGTGTCGCCTTTCAAATGTTTATGCAGCGTTGCAAGAGCTGACAGTTACACCCACACACATGCATATGCATAGGCCAGCAATGGACTTCAACTAGACAGACCTTAAAACATTGCTGTTGCCACTTAAAAGTAATCTATTGAGCCAAAAACAAACGAAAAATGAGCCAAATTCACTAAAAGAGCGCCGAATGTTAGTAACACTTTGACTGTGCAGAAAAGAGAACATAACAGTGTCGAACTCTACACGGAGAGCGACAATGCTGCAAATGGCACTCTTCTCTGTTAGTATGCAAGTATTAGTGACTTTTTCTGTTAATTTGCAAGTATTAGTGACTTTTTCTGTTAATTTGCAAGTGTTAGTGACTTTTTCTGTTAATTTGCAAGTGTTAGTGACTTTTTTCTGTTAATTTGCAAGTATTAGTGCCGTTTGTTAGTATTTGTGCGCGCTAAATTTGAAATGGAAAAACGTGAAATTTTCTAAAATTAATTTAAAAAAGCTGAGAATTAATTTCAAAAAAACAACAAAATCCAAAATTAGGTAAAATAATTAACTTTATTTAGAAATTGGTTTTGGTGGCAAAATTGAGAAAAACCCAAAAAAAATTGAGAAATAACAGGAAATTTGAGAAACAAGAAATATCAATAAATCGAGAAAAATTCAACAAATTCTCTGACACTAATTTCAAAGCTCTAGCTCAAAAAACAAAAAACTTCACTTTTTTGGCTTTGTGAAGAATTTTACATGAATTTGCTGGAGAATTTATTCTGCAGTCCCAGGAGCCCAGAACAGTCAAAACAGTAGCAAGTAGATACACAGAAAACGTTTTGCGTTTAGCGGGAGCGAGAGAGCGCGCTTTACAGCACACTGGAGTGACTGGTGCGACTAGCTTTTGCTTAATGGCGTGCTTGCCAAGCACAGCTGTTGGGTTTTGTGAAAATAGACTACACAAAACTGCCGCAAGGTGGCGTTATATACTGAACAATTAAATTTGTTTGTTTTGTGACAAAAAACATACAAATACCTAATTCTGAACTGATCAAAAAAGGAGCCAATTCGAAAAAATAAGTGCCAACAGGACAAAGAAGAGCCAGTTTTGGTGCAAAAGCGCCAATTGTGGCAACCGTGCTTAAAACATTGCTGTGGTCGCTCCCACGAAACGAAACCACATAAAAACCACAACTGGATTTCTGTTTCTGCTTCTGACACGCTCACGCTCTCTACCTGTATTTGCCATCCACATGTGTCTGTGTGTGTGTGCGTTGATTGCTTCTATCACTAAGCTTATACGGCAGTTTAAGCAGGTTTAACTAAAATTGAGCAGACAAAAAATAAAATAGGTTTTGCTACTCAATATGATTTTGTTTAAATCGGGTTTAGCAGCCGTATAAACTTGGAATCCATTGTATCTCTTGCTAACCACACTTTCGTGCTCTAGCTCACACACACAGACAGCAATCTACACTTAATGTCGCTGCTGACCCAGTTTTCTAGCCTGGCCAAGTGGCCAAGTGGGTTTTGGGCTTGGGTTCGCTTTTTAACTTGGCTTTCACAACGCACAACTTTCTTGTTGCCCTTACCGATCCCCTCCCCACCCCACCTTTAATAAGTGCTCCCAAAAGTGGAACTAAATAGAATCCACTTTTGGATGTCATTGCCTTTTATTCTTTCCCGTCCCCTTGCAATGCTCCCCCATATTGTAATGTCCCATGTCCTCTGCTCAGTTTACGAAATTAAAATATAATCTTGTTAAATTGAAATGCTAACGGAAATTACACAACAGCTCAAAAGACACGTAGAATCGAAAATAAATTACAAGCTTCCGATTTGCGATGCGTGGAAAAGGAGAAACACATATGAAAACACACACACAGCCACCATACACCGCTGACCAGTTGAATATAAACACGATTGTCACTTGTTGAATCAAATACAATTTTAACATAGAAGCCAGCACCATCAGTTGCCACATTTTAATTAATATAATTGCTGCGTAGAAATAGATTTCCTAATTACTCAAATGTAGTGTCACTCTGTGCTTAAATTCAACTGAAAAATGAAAACAATCAAATTTCAATTCAAACACGATTGTTTTATGCATTGTGATAAGAATCACTATCATCGATCACTTAAAGTTTTCGATAGTCTGACGATACGATCAAGAAAAATGA
This sequence comes from Drosophila suboccidentalis, assembly GCA_037043435.1. Classification (NCBI taxonomy): domain Eukaryota; kingdom Metazoa; phylum Arthropoda; class Insecta; order Diptera; family Drosophilidae; genus Drosophila; species Drosophila suboccidentalis. The sequence goes on along the minus strand of JBAMBK010000623.1, from coordinate 119,846 downwards.
TCGAAAGTCGGCCATTTTCTAGTGATACGCGATTATCCTTGCAAGTTTTATAAAAAAACCTGCAATTAAAGTTACTTGTTGCAATGTGAAATGAAATAAAATACAGGTAAACTGTCAAATTTTGTCTCCTAATTAAATTGCGAAACATACATATGGTACATATGCATGTATTTGTGTGTTGTCAACCATGACTTAAATCTATATGTGAACAGGCCAGCAGTAGGTATCTTTCTAATTGGAATAGCAGGCATTGCTTCCGGCAACCCGCAGTCCGCACACCTGTGCGGTCGACAGATTTGTGCAATTACAAGAGCAAGACACACATACATGTACCCAACTATATGTATGCATGTGCTGCGGTTGCCAACTTGCTACCAGTGGCTTTTGTTGTTGTTGCCCCCATAGGCTAGAAGCTGACGTGCTTTGTCAATCCAATTGGGAATTAAATGCAAGCGCATAGTGAGAGCCGCAATTCGCGCAAGTAGAGCAAACACACACACAGATGATGTAGTTGTGTTGAGTAGTGGCTCTCTTCTTTTATGCTCACCCAGCAAACATTTTCTATTGCCAGAGAGTCTCAGGCGATTCGCCTAGAAGTTTCAGGCGACATCGCCTTAAAATCGCTTTCAGGTCTCCTTTTGTTAGAGAATGAGCCACTTCCGCGACACTTCTGAAAGACTCTTTTGTGAGTCTTCCAAAAGACTCTTAATTTATTGTTGTTAAGACCACGCGCTAACTAGAGAGCTTTCTGTGTCAAAGCTGATTATGTTACAGTCTTAGCGCAACAGGGGAATCGAACCTCAAAATTGGAAGTTCCGAGTATAACAGGTCGGCAACTTAAACTAGTGAGCTACGGGACCAACACTTTAGAGTACTAGAAAAAGACTGAATTAAATTGGTTTCGACGTGGAGCTCATTTTGGTGTTTTGGTATCGCTAAGCAGTCGCCTGGAAAATTAATCTTCTATTAATCTCCTGCGTGACTGGCAGAAGACTCTTTTCGGCGATGGGCGATTGTACAATCGCTCAAATGTTTGCTGGGCAGGCTGCGCTTCACTTTTGCTTTTGCGTAACGGTTCTTCAGTGCAATAAAGAGAGACTGAAATCGTAGAGTGACCATACTTTTAGTTTACTATTGCCAATACAAAACTTTGATCGAAGAGTGACCATAATTTTAATAATTAATATATGTATTATATTATAAAATTAAATTATTTGTTATTAGTATTTTTAAATTAAATTAATATTTTTTTTTAGACTGCCACTTTTTTGATGCCTTCTTTCCTTTGCCTGTTTTCAGCACTCTCTGCTTTCGTCCAGTTATCAATCACTTGCATTGATTGATTTAGGTCGAGAACTGCAATTGTTGATTTTTAATTGAATTCGAGTTGTGAGTTTCGAAAAACAGATTGCGAATTGCAATTGAGGTGCAGAGAATTATGAGAAAATTGATAGGAAATTGGAAATTGCGCTTCTGTCGTCGCCAAATCCAAATTGGCATTCAATTAAAAGCAATTCAATTGCCATTGACCAAAAGCGATTAAATCATCAAAAATACGTGAACATAGTCGAAATCTTAAAAGTGCATTTCGCTGTATTTTGTCCTTTAATCTGGTATCTCAAATTAGAGTTACCATATATGAATTTAAGTTTACCATAAATCAAACCTGACTAAATTTGGTATTATTTTTAAAAATTGTATGTTCATTAAATTTTTGTTTAAAATTGGTCTATTACATACTAAAAATAAGTATTTTATTATAATTTTCGTCAAAAAAACAGTTAGTTTTAATTTTTTTATAAGAAATCAACAAACAATTTGTAATTTATAATTAATATTTTATAAATTATAATCTTTACGTTACGGGCATAGAATTCTTCTAGAGATTGGCATAGGGTCCAATGCCAGCGGCCCTGGCCATCATGGCGGGAATATTGGTCTGCTCGTAGTTGCCACTGAAGTATTGGGCATAGGGGCCCGAGGCAAAGACGGCGACGTCGTCACCGCCGTGGGTTTCGGCGTCGAGGGGAACCATCGACGGATGCACGTAGAGCGGATGCTCAGTGTCCTTCTGGGTGAGGACCTTGCGACCCTCCGACTTGGTGAAGGTGCCCGCATAGCCGGGTCCATTGGCATAGGAGAGTATGCTGTAGGGCTTGTTGTCATCGCCCAGCGAGTCGGCGAGACCCGTGATATCCAGATTGCGATCCTGCAAGGGAAGATATGTTATCGAGTTGCGAATATCAAATATCTAGAGACTACTTACTGGATAACCGTTGATGCTGAAGACATGCGAATGGTCCGAGGTGACCACAATGAGCGTGTCCTCCTCGGAGGTCATTTCGCGAGCCCTTTGCACGGCCCTCGCGAACTCGGCGGTGTCCTCGAGGGAGCGACGTGCGTAGTTCGAGTGATGGGCCATGTCGATGCGAGCTCCCTCCACGAACAGGAAGTAGCCATTCTCGTTCCTTCGGAGCACTCGGAGAGCCGCCTCGGTCAGTTCGGTGAGCGAGGGATCTGCCAGGGGGCTGTGGGCGGGGCTGCGAGCACGATCGCCGTCGTACGGTAAATGGCCGCTGGCAAAAAGGCCGAGCAGAAAGTCCGTGTTGTCCAGATCCAGTTGGCTGAGGCCCTTGCGACTCCAGACGTAGCTGGCGGAGGAGTTTCTTTGCTGTTTATCATCCAACCAATCCTTGATCAAGTTGCGTCCATCCTGACGATATCCCGGATATCCCGCCTCATCCCGCACCGTCGAGTTGATAAAGTTCTGTCTGCCGCCGCCCAGAATGACCTTGAGATTTTTACCCACTGTCCACTCGACCAGCTGACGGGCAATGTCAATGGTCTGGCTGGCATCACAGCCGCCTTCGGTGACCTCCATGTCATTCTCCCAGTTGCGATCCGCAATGTGGGCATAAACGCCGGCGGGGGAGGCGTGTGTGACGCGGGCACTGGTCACCAGGCCCGCATCCTTGCCCGCCGCCTGTGCCCACTGTGCAATGCTCTGCACCTGATCCTCCTCCTTCAAGGCACCCAGACAATTGTAACGCGGCACATTCGCATTTATGCCAATTGTTCCATAGTTGCCTTTGACTCCGCCCAAATACGCGGTGGCCGTGCAGGCGGAATCCGCCACCTGGCGATTGACGCAGTACGTCTTGGACATGCCCGTGAAGGGGAACTGCTCGAAGTACACTTTCGCCGCGCTGTCGCCGAGCAGATTCCGTGTCGCCGTCACCGTGTGAATGGACATGCCGTCGCCCAGGAACATGATCACGTTCTTCGCCCGCTTCGTGTGCGCCGCCTTCAAAATAGAGATGACAGTCAGTTAATCGAGTTATCGATAGTTTATGAGTGGTTAAAAGTGCATTTAAATACGGTGTTTTTAGATCAACTAGGATTATGAATAAAAATTATATATAAAAAATATATTAATTCAGTTTAGCATTTTACTCACAAATCAATAATAATAATTTAGTTAAATTGTTTATTTTAATATCCCTTATTTTATTTTTTTATGGTATTAATTCCACATTTTATGCCAGATTTTAACAATTAACGTTAGCTACTATTATTACCTATCTTCCTGATAAATCGCAACAAGATCGGACAAATAGAAAGGTGGTAATGGCTGATTTAAGTTTTTAGGCAATGTAAGTGCCTAAAAGCATGCAATAAAAGATTTTTTAAATTTATTTAAATACGTAACGGGTATCCTATAGTCGGGAGCTCGACTATAGACTTTCCCACTTGCCATTACCTGCAATTGTTCCAGCTTCGCTGTGAGAATCTTCTGGGCATTCTGCCTCCAATAAGAACTTTCGGCCTCCGCCTCGTTCTTTAAGCCCTTCGAGGAGCGAACGGAACGCGCATGTTGATGGTCTGTAAATTTAATATATATGTATTTACTTTTATAATAGTGTTTAAGCATTTATTTACAATGGTTTTATCTCGATTATTTACTAGACAACTGTGAGCGTAAATTTAATTTGTACTAATCGGCAATAATCAATGGTCATGTGCGTGTTGCCATATCAGTATTGACGTCTCTGTTTTATGGCCAAGATAAGCTCTTTCATCTGGTAATAGCAAACAAGCCAGGCGTCAACTTCCTGAACTATTCGAATATTATAAAAAATATTTACTCCTGTGTAGAAAATAAATAAACTCTTGTTGTTTTAATTCAATCAGATTCAGTTTCAAAGATTTTCACGTGTTTTAATTTTTAGCCACCAGGGGACAATATTATATTTAACAAATAAAAAATGAGAAAAAAAATATAGTGATTGACTGAATGACTGATAATTATAGTCAATTTTTAGTTGAAGAGCACTCAAAAAATTCCACGTAAAACTTGTGTTTATTTAAGTTTTTGCGATAATCAATAAAAATCTTTGGCACGTTTCTTGATAATCCAATTAAATATTATCAGAGTCTTAATTTTAAACTTGACATAAATTTTAATGCATTTGACGTCAAAATATTGGCAATTAGTTAACTGAGGATCTTGAGTAGACATTTAAAAATGATCCTTATGCTGACTGAATGATTGACTGAGTGACTGACTAAGATCATTATCATGATTGACTGTGTATCTAATAAAAATCAAAATAAGCATTGTAATTTTCAGTTGAAAAAGAACTCAAAATATTCCACCTACAAGTGGTTAATAAATTAGAAAAATTGTAGTAAAATTTTGAATATTTGTACATTAAGTACTAGATAATTTTGGTTTTGTTTAGTAGGTTATAAAAAGTCAAAGTTTGTTCCAATCTTTGGCCCCTAAGGGAATCTAAGCTTCATTTTTCTTCATAAAATCAGCTTCCATTTCTTGTCACATTTTAATAATCACTTTTGATAGGATATAATTGATATCTGCCCTAAAAAACTTGTACTCACCTCTCTGTGCGCTGACCAAACCGATGAGTAAAATGGTGGCCAGCAGTCGGAGAATTAAATTAAATCCCATTTCGATTCTCAGTCCTCGGACTTGTGGCGAGATCAACCTTCGAAAGTGCACTAAATTGTGTGCTTGGCCAATTATATTAACTTTCAATGCGAACAGTTAATCGCGACGATGGGAAAATGAAAATCTAATCAGTAATTCTTGGTAATCAGAGTGCCAAAATCAAATCGACAAATGAATTTATGGCCAGTAGATTGAGGTATTAAGTGTTGAGCACCTTGAATGATGAATTCACGTGTCCGCAATGCGGACAAGAGGCTTAAGTTTGATGTAAGAAAGATAAGACAGCTTATTACAGCATGCAAGTAACAACAACAACAGCTATAAAATGAATTACACTGATAAAAATAACATTTCAAAGTTAACATGAATATAGCAAGACAAACGAACTTAGCTAAAATCATGTTTATTTTAATAATTCGATAAAATCAAATTAATTTTATTCTTATTTCTTATTTATTCAACTTAAATTCAAAGATTTTTAGAGCTCATTTAAATTTGCAGTGCAAATATTTTAATATTTTATTTACAATTCTCATTAATTAACAACATTCCACTTGTTTCTCTCTGTGTAACTACAGCCAATTCTGAGCTCGTTACGTATACGACCCAGAGTCCGGCAAACTGAAAACTGAAACCTGCAAAACTGGCAAGAATTTTCTTATGTCAGAAGCCTGCAGGCGTTTTTAATCAACCACTTCCTTTGTGTTGTTGTTGTTGTTGTCCTCGTTACTGAAGCCTTTTGACGTCAATGGCAATTGTTGCAAATCGAAACGAGTTAAGCCAAAATCTGCACAAATTTCTTTTACAAACTATGACAAATTCCAAATTCAAATTATCTGGCAATAAAACTATTTTACCTACTGCAAATTCCTTGCCAAAAAAACGAAAAATTCCTCATTGAATTGTGTCAACAAATTGTTCAAATAGCTGTGCAAAAATTCAACAAAATATTTACATAATTTGAGTTATTTATGACGGAGCGAAAGATGGAAATTTCTTAGCAACTGATAATCGTGTGAAGTGCGCAAAAAGTGCTGCATACTTTTAGGATAAGTGCAAAGTGACAGACACTTGAAAAAGTATTCGTATCTTGGCGCCAGCTATTTTAGTTCTTAGCCAAGTAATTAAAACGATACACAGTCTTATGGGTTTGTGAGAATGTCTATAAGATTTATTTTTATAAATATATTTTTGTTTAATTGTAAATATGTGTTTCATTTATAGTGATTAAATCGAACGGCAGCGAAGATACAAGTACTGGGCATCTAACAGTCGAGCATTGCAACGGTAGTGTTCTTACTTGTTTTTATTTGGTATTAAGAGTTTCCTTCGATGTGGTCGATAAGTTGACTAGAGTATGGTTTTAGCCAGCGCCACAATGGAGCCCGTAAACTTGATGACCTGCAGGCATAAAGGCAACAAAAATACTCGTATAAAACATAAGCTCCAAATGAACTAAACTATTGTCCAACTTAACCGCTGTAAAAGCCGGCAGAGAGGGCACAAAAAAGGGCACATCCACAATGATGGGTCGCTGGGCGCGCATTATGAACAGATAGACACGTTGTCGCACCTTCCGATCCCACTGATACCAGCTGCTATTGTACGCCGATTCGCCCAGTTCCAAGCTCTAAAAGGATAGTCAATTATACTTTGGATCAGCGGTGGGCACGCATGGGCTCCGCGAGCTAGCGGATGCTCCCAGCTTTATGTCTGCCTATTCGGCGCCGTGAAGTCGCACAAAAGACTCGCGAGTAAAATAACAACAACAGGATGTCTAGATTCTACACTTATTAAAAGTATTCTTGTTTTCAACACATTTTTTGGACACAAATTCTTAGTTTTTGTGAAAAGTATATCATATTTTATTCGATATTCGAATAATAAACCTTCTGGTTTCCAAACTCTACAAAAAATGTCAAGTATACTCCAGTTTCTGCACTCAACGCATTTTTTTTTGACAAAAAATATTAGTTTGTGAGAAATATACCGCTTTAAAAATGGAATTTATATAATAACAAGAACATTTTGAACTTTATTTTCTAAGCTCATAATCGGATTTTTGTTTCAGCTATATTGTGTGAAAATTTCAGCTTTCTAGCTTTAACCGTTTGGCCTACACGTTGATTCTCAGTCAGTCAGTTTTTTTTTTATCTTTCGGTCTGAAAATTCTAAAAATTGGAAATGTACTACACTATATTTTTTAATATATTTTAGATACCCTTTTTTTGATCAGTGTACTTTTAAGTTTCCCTCTTCCCATTCAACTTACCGCCATAGACATTTCGGTGCCTCCGTAGCAGTAGAGAAGGAGGCAAGAACTGACGGTGCTGGCGTAGACCACGTAGCGTATGATATTATACCCGGAATACTAAGAAAGCCGCATAAAACAAGAGATAAGGAGAAAGCCACGCAAAAGTTATCAGGACTTTAGATCAGATATTTATAAATGTAGACTTCTGGCAGTAATGAAGTGTCTATTAAATTTATCATGAAGAGTTTATAAATAAATTGATCGATAAAAGCTAATTTCTATAAATATTTTAGGAAATTCCTTCTTTATAGAAATATCGATATGTCATATGTCGATAGATCTGTGTGCCACTATCCTATTTTAAAAATGAATGAAATAATTTTAAGGTATTTCGGCACAACACTATCGAGATTTCCAACAATATTTTAATATTTGTATATTATTAAACTATCGATATATGTCGATAGCATCAACATCATAATCACGCTTATACTTAAACAAATATGACTTAGTCCTCTCAGTATATTCCCGTTATTTTGTGAGCTAACTGACCATAAATGCCAAACATACTCACCAGCAGTATATCGATAACACTGGTGGCTATCACCAAGCTGGCCGATAGAAACTGGGCAAAAGTAGGCGCGGCCATAATCACAGAGAACCGCTGCACAATGCCAACGATATCGTTGTGGCGATCGATAATATTGTGCAACTGTTGACAGCACTTCTCGGACTCGCGTTGACTTGGATCTGTCGATAAATACTTATCGATTAATCGATAAACGATAGACACTGTAACAACTCACCCTGCACGGATTTGAGCACACTTTCTATGTCCATTTGGAGCGCCTTGAGCAGAAATGTGACGTAGAGTGTGAAGCTGAAGAAGAATCCGTCGGTGGCGACGAAGGCATAAACTGTGACTTGACCGCTCCAAGTGGAGTACAGATAGGCCAGGGGATACAGGGGCAGGCGATGAGCGATGGCAGGGAAACTATCGAGATACATAGGAAGAAAGTAAAAATCGGAAAAAAAAACAAGTGGGAAAGGCTATAGAAAGGCTATAGACTATAGGATACCTGTTACTTATTTAAATAAATTTAAAATATTTTTTATTGCATGCTTTTAGGCACTTACATTGCTCAAAACTTAAATCAGCCATTACCACCTCTCTATTTGTCCGATCTTGTTACGATTTAGTAGGATGATAGGTAGCTTTTCTCGATTTTTGGAGGCGCAAAGGGGCGTGTCAAAATGTTTAAATAAACTTGATCTGCGTGGGATTTATAGTCTCTGAGATCTAGGCCCTCACACAGACGGACGGACAGACGGACATGGCTATATCGACTCGGCTATTGATGCTGATCAGGAATACATACACCTTATAGGGTCGGAGATGCTTCCTTCTCCCTTTTATAAACATTGTAACGAATACAATATACCCTTATACTTATCTTTTAAGTAACGGGTATAAATATTTCAACAATATCAAGAAAATTTAAATTATAAGTGAAACTGGAGGTTAAAACATGATCAAAATGATGTTCCGACTAAAAATCGGTTCAGTTTTGGCAGAGTTATAAACTTTTAGATCACTAGCCGGTATATGGAGCATCCCAAGCATGGACTTACTGCATCCGGAAGGGCATGTCGTACTTGAATGGCCCGTGGCGTCGCATCCACATTTCCCAGAGGGACCGCAGTACAAAGGCCGCCGTGTTGACGGTGCCCAGGGTGAACATGAGCATGCCCAGGAGCGTGGCCATTCTGTAGTAGCCTCGCTTCAGCTGCTCCTTCCTCTGCCCGCTCTGCTGCTCCGTCAGCTGGCGAATGCGGGCGATGAGAAGCGAGACTTCGGTGCGATTCCGCCACATGCAGGCCATCTTGAAGAGCGTCGTCAGGCTGCAGGCGAGGGGACAGAAGGCGTCCATGGCATCCACGGGGCTGCTCGTAATGTAGAACCATCCAAAACTGAACTCGGCCTGGCAGCAATGCGCCAGATTCACAAAGCTAAAGATTAGCCAGGCTGTGGACCAAATTGTTGGCTTCTTCTCGAATCTCAGGCCGAGCAGACTGAAGGAATATCTCGTGGAGAAGAAGAGATCCTTGGCCAGTGGATAGCTGCTGCTGAGAAAGCGTGGATACATTTTGACCAACTAATTGCGGAGGACTCGACACTGCTGTGTTTTTATACTCGACACTCGACACTCGACACTGCGAGCAATTAAACACTTTTCAATTATCAATTATGATTGAATTAGATCCAATTATAATTACATTAGAGTCTATTGTGGTTAATAACATGTTCATAAATACCTGGCCAACTAATTGGGCTCTTGTTGATGCCATGTTTGGCATATCAAATGGCTTAATTACGGGTCGAAAGGATTGAACGCACCTCGTTCAAGTCAATTGACCTCAAAGGTTGTTCTTAATACTCAACTAGGAGATACCTCTGAAAAGGAGAGAAATTTCTGAATAAAGTATCTTTGAATTTCTAGAGATTTTGATGAAAACAATCTAACAAATTGACATTTTAAAACCGATTTTTACTTAATTCATATTTTAAAAGTCTCAAAAATGAGCAGGCAAAACTTATTTTCAGATATTAACAAAATTAAAAATGATTTTTAAATGTTTTTAAATTAAGGTTCTTAATACTCAACTAGGAGATACCTCTGAAAAGGAGAGAAATTTCTGAATAAAGTATCTTTGAATTTCTAGAGATTTTGATGAAAACAATCTAACAAATTGACATTTTAAAACCGATTCTGACTTAATTCATATTTTAAAAGTCTCAAAAATGAGCAGGCAAAAATTAGTTTCAGATATTAACAAAATTAAAAATGATTTTTAAATGTTTTTAAATTAAGGATCTTAATACTCAACTAGGAGTTACCTTTGAAGAGAAAAGAACTTTTGAGTAAAGTATCTTTGAGTTTTTAGAGATTTTGATGAAAGCAATCTAACAAATTGTCATTTTAAAACTGATTTTGACTTTATTCATATTTATTATGTCTCAAAATTGAGCATGAAAACTTTTTTTCAGATATTGACAAAATCAAAAATGATTTTTTAAATTAAGGTTGTTCTTAATACTCAACTATGAGGTACCTCTGAAAAGGAAAGTACTTTTGAATAAAGTATCTTTAAATTTCTAGAGATTTTGATAAAAAAAATTTAAAAAATTTTCATTTGAAAACTGATTTTAACTTTATTCATATTTTTATAGTATCAAAATTGAGCAGGCAAAACTTATTTTCAGATATTAACAAAATTAAACATTTTTTTTTATATTTAAACAATAGTTAAGTTCATTTTAATTTATTTTATGAATTTGATTTTATTTTGTTCAAATGAAAATTAAATTTAATTAAAGTTTACATTTAACAAACATTTAACAAACATTTTCTGTAAAGTTTTATTTAATTTGTAAATTATTCTAATTAAATTCAAGCTTTATAGTTTTATATTTTTTTACAGTTTCTCAAAATATTTTGATTTTTTTTAATTCGATTTTTTGTTGTTCTATATATATTTCTGATTTTAAATATATCTTCATTGGACAACAAATTTGACTTCCTTTCGCATTCACAATCGAATCTTTTCCCACAATGTTAATTGAAGCGCAAGTCATGGCATAAATCTGCAGGTTCTTGAACCCGCAGTTCCAAAAAAATGTACATAAAAGAAATAAAATACATGTATCTGAATAAATAAACATAAAACGTGAAGCATCTCTTTTGGTGTTGGCTCGTTGTCAGCCAATTAGAATTTCAAATGGATCTGACACACGAGCAATTCAATAATGCTCCGATTTATATAGGTCACTATGTTTTGTTGCCCCTTTTGCACAAACATTTTCAATCTTCCTTGTATGCAGATGTCTTCATATCCATTTCTCAATTTCTCCATTTGCCAATTGTCATTTATGCATGCAGTTTACAACAAACCTAAGATTTAAATTATAATAAATTATTCAATTAGCCAATTTGTGTTTCAGATAACAATGTTTTTGATTACATAAATGAAGATTGGCAAGGTTTTTTTAAAAGTATTAAATTTTTTTCAATCGGGAAGTATATTATGATTATATTAAAGTACTACCTTCAATTTACAATCTCTTTAACATTTCGGAAACTCTGTTAAATCTTCGGTTATATATTCTATAGAAGGATTTCTTTCTTCTATATTCAAATAAATGCTCTTAAAAATATAAAACATGTTACAAAGTTTTCAAAGCTTTTATGTTTCTAAAATTTACTATTTCTTTAAACCTTTCAAATCTAAAACGATTTTTCAAATAAGTGAGTTGAAACGTAGAGCTTAATTTAAATGCAGTTAAACGCAGTGGGACAGTGGCTGTCATAAGTCTGTGTGCAGCATATGCTGACATGTAATCAGTTTTAATTAAGTAGCAAGCTCGCAGCTTCACACTGTGCGTCAGACGTGGCGTATACGCAATCAAGTGTCAGCACATATTGATTTCAAAGATAGAGAGAGAGAGGTTTCATTATTTGGCAGCCAGCTGTGACAATGCTGGCCATCGATTTAGCACCACTGTGTGCGGTAAGTGGCATCCTTTATGGCCAATATGCATGAATATGCAACCATCGAACCAACGAACTGAGCACTGAGCCACAACGACTCCATTTTTTGGCTGATATCATCGCATGGAAATACAGCATGTAAGAGAAAGTGGCCACCCTTAGGGCAACCACCCAACCCACTCGAACCACCTACTTAGTTGCCATACTGTTTGACTTTTATGACAACAAACAAATAAACGAATCTAAGTCACGCACACGTCAATGTTGACGGAATTTCAACGGCTAAAATAGCTAGTATTACCTGAAAATAGTTACAAAACTATCAAAACTTCTCAATTAATAGAAACCTTTCAAATTATAGTTTTCTATTGCGCTTAAAATAAGAAAATACACAATATAGCTTAAATATTTTAAGAAAATGTTCTAAATTAAGATTTTTTATGACTTCAAATATTTGTTGTATAAAGTTTGTATGCTAATATTTTCAAACTCTTCTTGACAGCGTCTTTAAATATTTGTTTTAAATATTCAATTTTCATTGATTACTTAAATTCTTTAAATTTAATGGTTTTTCCATTTACCGAATGTCAAAATCTAGCTATAAAGTAGCTAAAAAAGTAGCAAACCACCCATAAACCATGCGAGTTTTATCAGTGTATTTATATTATTTTTTCTATTAAAAGCATATCTTAAAATTATGTAACTTTTATATTTACAAAATAGCAAAGTCTAGCTAAAAAGTAGCTAAATCGCCACCACCCGAAAACCATCCGAGTTTTATCAGTGTCTTTAAATAATTAATTGAAATATTCAGTTTTCTATTAAACGGATTTTTTAAAATGTTTCAAATTTTGCAATTCCAAAATCTAGCTATAAAGTAGCTAAACTGTCAAAACTGTGCCACACGCAATCACCCGAAAACCATCCGAGTACCACCCAAAAAACACCCAAATGTTTTCGAATGCTTTCACATGGTGTTTGGGGAGGCGCCACGCCCAGTTTTTGTGGCCCCCAAACAACCGAAAATCCACCCCCGACCAACTGGAAACGGAGACCCTGGAAATTCTGGTTGTATAACGTTGCTGCTGCTGATGATGACGATGTTGATGATGATGATGTTGATGATGATGATCCTGCAACAGCAAGTGGCAAGTGGAAAAGGTGTGCCAGCAAACGAGTCGCGGAAAAATCTGAAATCAGGCCATGGTGTCATGAGGAAAACTCCGTCGACAACAACCAGAAAATAAACCAGTTTTTCGTTTTTCATTTTTTATTTTGCAGAGACATTTGTAAAATGTGCTCGTACTTGTGCCCTACATTGACGCGGCCCCTGGCGGTGGGAGGCAAGAGAGAAAGAGGTGAGGGAAACGAAAACGCGAATCGAGTTTTTCCCGACGCTGCTGCACCAGTTGAAGTTGAGTCACGATTTGGACTGGGTTTATATTTTGTTTCTCTCTCCCTCTCTCTCACTCTGTGTTGGAAACAGGTTGATTTTCCTGTTGTTGTTCTCTCGGCGACTCTCGACGCCGTTGGCCATTAGCCAAATGGGATTTCACACGCTTCCTTGGCTCGCATTGCAGCCAAAAGAGGCGAAAAAGAGGCAGAAAGAGTCATTGATGCCAGTTCCACATGCTTTTCCACATGCCACTGCCCACTTCCCGCTTGCCACTTGCCCCTGTTTCCCTTGAAGCTCACTGCTCAATCAATTATTAAAACTCACTCAGTTAGCCCAAAATCTCTCGTATTTTCACACATTATACGATGCTCTGAACCAAATTGGACAACTGGTGCTAAAATACCAAAATGGAAATGGAACAAAAATGATTAAGGATAAAAACATGTAATTTGAAAATAAATTTAAGCAAGTGGGAAAGGCTATAGTCAAGCCCGACTATAAGATACCCGTTACTTACTTAAATAAATTAATAATATTTTTTATTGCATGCTTTTAGGCGCTTACATTGCTTAAAAACTTGAATCAGCCATTACCACTTTTCTAATTGTCCGATCTTGTTACGATTTAGTAGGTTGATAGGTAATAATAGTAGTTACCGTTAATTAGAAAAAAAATCCTAATATCTAGAAAACTAATTTTACTAGAAAAATATAATTTATGAAATTGGAACACCAAAAATAAAGAAAAAACAATATTAAAAATATAGTTTATTATTTATTTTATTTGGAAAACTTAACTTAAAAGTTCTTAAAAGGTAGGGAAAACAACTTGATTGTAAGGAAATTTGTTTTATTTTTGTTATTAATTTCTATATTTAAGTCAAATATTCTGGATTTTAGTAACTAGTTTTTTTTATCAGTGTATCTTCCTTTCTCCCTCGTTTCTCACTCCGGCATCTATTTATCTTTATCGTCAGTTGCCAGCTACGCCTTGACTCTAAACATGCCCCACATTTCTCACTAGTACACATGTTGAAGGTGCAGGGGTGGGGGCAGTGGTGTGGTGGTGCAGCGGGGTAGTGGGGAAAGTGGTGGGGACTGGGCTTCGAACTAATGCTGACGGGTCTCATGTTAATGTCCATTACGATAAGCGACTGAAATGACAAAGCGTCAACCACGTGTCCCCCATATCACGAAAGAAGAGCTCTTGATCTAAGACATTGAGGGTATTCCCAGACAACAACAAATAGTTTGGTTTATGTTTTTATTTAAAAATATTTGCAATTTATTCTACTGAAATAATTCAAATTTAAAGTATGATACTTTTGAATACTTTATTAAAATATTCAAGCAAAGAAGAGAAGTGCAGGAATAAAATATTGAGGGTATTCCCTGTAAGCAATAACTATTCCCAAATGAAACTTGAATATTAAATTATATTAGTCTTTTTTTTATTAATATTTATATTTTATATTTTGAATATATTCCATTCTACATAAAAGATAAAAAAGGTTTTTATGATTCTTAACAAATATAATTCAGTAAATTTGAAATTCTTTTTATTAAAACTACGTTCGTCCTTGGTTTAAGCTCTAGTTGCTCTTATTTCAGCTCGACTCGATTTGCAACGCTGGAAAAGTCACAATTTTAATTTGCAATGCGGCGTTAATTATAATTAAAACTATTGAGCTAACAAATATGTGCATAGATAAATAGCGAACGGTACGGATACATGACACATAGATACACACACACATACATTTGCAGATACATTCAGTTACTTACAGATACATTCGCACACTCGCATTGTAGATACATTGTAGTATTAGTTGTTTAGTTGTACATAGATCAAGTATGACACAATACAATTTGTGCACTGCGGCACTTTGTTCTTCACCCCCCTTCCCCCCACCCACAATTCCCCACCCCCTCCCCTCACCGAACCCTCTTTGTGCCGCGACGTGACATGACATAAGCTAAATTGTTTTAAATTTTGTTGAATCGCTTTTCAAATGACTGCATAGAGGGCTGCCAACTATTCTATACCCTGTACTTATTGAAACGAGTATATGTCGAATTTTCAATAATTTTTATTTAAACAATTTCAATAACTTTAAACGTTCATAACTGAATCAAAACTATACCAATTTCATCATTTCTTTAACTCCAAAATGATTCCGCAACAAAATTACAATTTTCCATTTACAGCGTAACATGCAGTCGACAGTTAATTTATTCTTGCTAAATTTAAGAATATAATAATTAAAGTAACTGCATTTTGAGTAACTGTCATGTGCTTGGTGTGGAAATCGAAACAAGCCTCTTCTATAGTCTATATCTAAGTCGACTTTTGTTGTTGTGTTTGTTGTTGTTGCTGTTGTTGTTGTTGTTGTTGTTGCGGTCAATAGTTCACAACATAATTGCCGATTGAATGAGACTGTCAACTGACGTCAGCTGCCAACTGATTAATGGCAATTAACGAGCTTCTTTCTGGTCTAGATCTATTTCATGCCCCGCCCTCACACACAGCTAATAAAGCGACTACACTCAGAGAAAAAAACCTTAAATTTAAAGACAGTTTAATGAATACATTTTTAGGTATCTCTTACCTAAGAAATACGCAACTTTCCTCAAACATTTAATGCATACTTATTTTCATTAACTTTTCAGCTGCTTTCTCACTTTTGTGCCATAGAATTCTCAACTGGTTCTAGCCGCACAAAGATGACAACAAGCTCATCATCACTAGTACTAGAATTTAGTTGTTTTTTTCTGTCCACGCTTCGCTCGCAAAATTGAAAAGAAGGTCTTTAGTAGTCCGGTTTCACAAATTTATATAATAAATATAACATATTTTGTAAAAAAACGGAAATATTTAACTTTCGCTGTCCGCGATTTTAATGTTGCTTCCTTGCAATTGAACTTTTGCTAAAAGTCAGATTTAGTGATTTGGCGGGAAAAAGCTAAATTTGAGGAAAAAGTCAAAATTTAGCAAGATGAGTTAATCAGTGAGTTTTGTTAGAATATCTCATACAACAACAGTTTTTGATTCTATATTCTATAGTAGATTATATAGATTTTAAAGTCATCCGACTTTGACCAAATTTGGTCAGTATGTAAGAGACAGTATCAAACATAGAATTTGTGAGTTTGGTTGGGATATCTTAAGAAACAAAAAAGTTCTTCATACTAATTGTAATTTGTAATTTTGCTCCATAGAATTCTCAACTGGTTCTAGCCGCACACAGATGACAACAAGCTCACATCATTGTATCTGGTACTAGCACTGGAAGTTGGTTAATTTTTTCTGTCAATACAAATAGATAAACATGTATAAACTTCATATATATCAGACCATATCATACCGCACATATTTGTAATTTTGTTGGAAACACGCAAGGCAAAGGCGAGGCGAGGACAAGTCACGCCAAACACATCTTTATGAAGTTCTCAGACATTTCACTCGGCCCAAAACTAGGTTCCCAGTTGTTGTTGTTATAGTTGTTGTTGTTGTTTTTGTGGCGCCATAAATCTGCAGTTTGTGGCACTCGCATGTCGCTTGGCAATTGAACAAATGGCTCCAAAACTGGCGCAACACTCGCATCAAATAAAATAAAATGAAATAAAATAAACTTTATGCATTCGCGTGTCCCACAATAGAAGCATTTTAATTTTGTGCTAAAATCTAGAGTCTTGAATCTAACCCCGCAATTGTTTTGCTCTGTTCTGTTCTGTTCTGTTCTGCTTTTGACTTGTTGCCTTTGTCACGTAGCCAGAAAGTTCAACTATCTTAGCCATTATCGCGTAACAAGTTAGTACAACAAACTATTTTCAGAAAGTTGACTACTAAAAAGCAGCGAGAGAAATTTGTATCACAAAAGTTATGTTTTTTTTAAATTTAAAAACAACTTTTATTTTATATTATTTTGAAAAATAATTAAAATTTTTAAAGAATAAATTTTAAATAAAAATCGCTTATAATAATTTCATAATTTAGATACAAATTTAAAGTTTTTTTTTTTCATTTTAACAAAATCAACAATTTATTTTTAATTTACAATTTATAATTTAAAAATTATTTTCGCTAAGAAATAGTCTCTGATATAAAAATTATGGGATCAACTTGTGCTAAAAACAATCAAAAATCTTAATTATAATTTGGAAACGCATTAAATCAAATATTTTTTGTATTTTAATAATTAAGTTTACATAAATATGTAATAATCGTTTTGGATCATATAAAGCGTATTGAGGAAAATCTGCGTCATAAAAATGAAAGTTAGACGTTGATTGAAGGTAACCATTCCAAACATATGAATTTCTGTGCTCTGGCAACTGAGCTGCAGGGACATCCAAGAGATCTGTAGGAAATGAATTGATAGAAATTAAAATTCTATAAAATATGGCAAATAATGTGAGCTTACAGCGCGTTCCACTTGATGATCCTGAGGCTGCGATTGCCTCAAAACTGCTAAAGTATTCGGTATAAGATCAGCTACAATACTGGTCAAATTGTTAAGAACGTAGAACTCGGCGAATGAATAAATAACAAAGATCAACATGGTAATGAAGGCCATTCCTAGGTGTGGCTCTACCACAAGTATTCGAATTAGAAAATATGCGCTCATAACTCCAGTGCAAACAATTTTCATGGGATACCAGAGCATCAAATGACGGAAAGTTCTGCAGAATTCGTTACAAACATCGATCAACGACTGTTGTTTTTCAAAAATCAGAAGAAATTCTTTAATTTTAGCTCGTCTCGTTAGCATCGTCTCAAGTTGGAACTGTAGCTTCAATCCACAGTCACAGATCTTCCACAGAATATCATACATCTGAAGGGATATTGCCGTGATCATGATATCAGAGCACAATTTATAGATTACACAGAACCATTTGAGTGAAATCAGTTTATTATATCGTGTATAGTTGAAACTCATGATAACGACGAATAGATAACAGATCAGAAATATTTTTCTATATAGCAGGGAGTTTACATATCTCTGATCAGTTGACGGCAGTTCAATCTCATTCAATCTCTCAAGTTTGACAATGATCCTTTGAATGGAAAGTTGCAGGCAATGTGTACAGTAAATTGTGGAGAGTACAACTATGGAATGAAGAATAATGTATAACCAACTGCCGTAGATCATCCAATTTGAGCACAATCGATATATAATCACCGGATTATCCGACAGAGTGTCCAGGAACAAAAAAGGGAGTCCGCACATCATCAACACACTGTGAAACATGCTGTAAATCTGCAGATATCGAGATCTCTGAAGATATCCAGTTTGCGGATTGGGATAATATTGGGTTATCCCATTTAGCGCCTGGAACCAGCCGATAAATACTTTGAGCTTCTTCATTAGAACGACAACTGCAGAAGTTTCTAATTGCAAACATTTTCTCTTACTTTTTCAATTAGTTTAATGAACGTGACAACTGTCGAGGAACTGTCACTGATTCCTCAAATTTTAGAAAGATAAGCAGCGATGAGTGCAGAACTGAGTGACAGCTTATGGATTAGTTAATGACTCCGATTTTAATTCACTACACAGAAAAAAAGCCGTTCTAAAATCAAGTTAAAAAAAATTAATTAAAACATGCAGTTTTAAGTATATATACAGGATTAATCTGTATAATTATGTCTGTATCAGGATTAAAATGGAAAATTAAGCTCAAATTCCTTGATTCAAGCTTAGAAATTCTTAAAATGTTCCGTTGATCACCACATTTGCTGAGCGCGAGAGGAAAATTCTCTCATTTCCTCTCTCCTTTCGACCGATCCGGTGGCTCAGTGGTTAGAGGCGCCGACCTGTCACATAGTTAGAACTAGAGATGGGCATGGGCCGTGCCGTGTCCGTGCCGTGCCGTGCCTATTTAAAAAAAATCCGTGTTGGGCCCCTTATAAAAAATTGCCGTGTTTTACCGTGCCAAAGTCGGTAGGCACGGTTGGCACGGAAAGCACGGTACAGATTTTGAATTTAAATATGGTAGTATCGATAAGTTGGCGTTGTTTTATGGCTTGAATGTCAGCTTGAGCTGTAGGATTCATCGATGTATCACACAATTTGCGAACACTTACAACATCGATAGCACGATTGATGCCATTATAATAAAAAAGTGACGCCACGAAGTGACAAAATTGGAGATGGGCATAGGCCGTGCCGTGCCTATTTAAAAAAAACCCGTGTTGGGCCTCAGTTTTTACCAGCCGTGCGTGGGCCGTGCCGTGCCTCAAAAAGGAGGCCCATGCCCATCTCTAGTTAGAACTTCCAGTTTGAAAAAAACCTGGGTTCGATTCCCCCCGTCAATTGTAGTCAAACATGTGTTTTTAAGATCTTCGGAATGAAACGTAAAAATATATAATTCCCGTCATTAAAAAAAAAATGTTAAAAAAATGTTTAAATAAAATGTTAAAAAAAAAAATGTTAAAGAAAAAAATTTTAAAGGAAAAAAATTTTAAAATGAAAAAAAAAAATTTAAATGTAAAGAAAAACATTTTAATTATTAAAAAAATGTTAGCCTGAATTACACAATTTCAGGATTGAATTCGGGAATGAAAATATCTATGAAAATTTTTTCTGTGTAGCAGTTGGAATTTGGCCTCATACTTTACGATTAATTAAAAAAACCAGCCTTCTAGCTCTTACCGTTTGGCCTACAGAATGATTAATCTGTAAGTCATTAAGTCAGCAAGTGATGATTTATATTTATTTAAGGCTATGTATAATTTAAATTTATATTGTACAAGCTTAACACACACTTTGAACATCTATATTAATTTTATAATATAGTAGTTGATTTTTACACATTCTATTTAAATTAAAATCGTTAAATCATTAAGATCGCATGAAAATTAAATAATCGCCTTGAATCATATAAAGCGTATTGAGGAAAATCTGCGTCATAAAAATGAAATTTAGACGTTGATTGAGAGTTATCATTCCAAATATATGAATTTCTGTGCTCTGGCAACTGAGCTGCAGGGACATCCAAGAGATCTGTAGGAAATGAATTGATAGAAATTAAAATTCTGTAAAATATGGCAAATAATGTGAGCTTACAGCGCGTTCCACTTGATGATCCTGAGGCTGCGATTGCCTCAAAACTGCTAAAGTATTCGGTACAAGATCGGCGACAGCTGTGGCCAAATTGTTAAGAACGTAGAACTCGGCGAATGAATAAAATGCATGACCATGGATAATATAGAATAGAATTTCCTTTACTGCGATTGCGCTTTGATCACAGACGTTTGCTCGAATTAGAAAATATCCGCTTAAAACGCCGATGCAAAGAATTCGCATTGAATACCAGAGCAACAAATGACGGAAAGTTGTGCAGAATTCGTTACAAACATCGATCAACGACTGTAGTTTTTCAAAAATCAGAAGAAATTCTTTAATTTTAGCTCGTCTCGTTAACATCGTCTCAAGTTGGAACTTTAAGTTCCTTCCACAGTAACAGATATTCCACAGAATATCATATATCAGAAGGGCCATGGCAAAAGACAAAATATGTGTCCACAAACTGGAAACTACGAAGAGAGTTGGGATGGAAACTTGCCAACGCCAAAATGCACAATAAGTCTGCAGAAATACATGATTAGACATTAGGAATAATTTAATGTACAGCTGACTATATAAATATCTCTGATCCGTTGTCCCTTGAGTTTGATTCAATCTCTCCAGTTTCACAATGATGCGTTGAATTGTAGACTGCAGGAACTGGACACAATAAACTGTAGAGAGTGTAAACATTGAATGCAGGATTACGTATAAAAAGACGCCGAAATCGATCCAATTTGAGGCCACTCGTGTTATCATTTGAGGCTCATCAGAGAGTATATCCAGGAACAAGAAAGGTAGACAACTTAAAGTCAACACACTGTGAAATACACTATAGATTTGCAGATATCGAGATCTCTGAAGATATCCAGTTTGCGAATTGGGATAATATTGGGTTATCCCATTTAGCGCCTGGAACCAGCCGATAAATACTTTGACCTTCCTCATAACAATCACTACTTAAAGTGTTCGGATATGCAAGTTTCTGCTTTTACAAATTCAATTATTTTAATGTATCTGACATTTGTCAAATCGTGACAAGTTTCCTTAAGCTTAAACTTTGTGTTTCCTCATGCGTAAAAAGTTGAAAGATAAGAACTTGAAATTCAAGTGACAGTTTCTAAAGTATCTGTTGAACTCTATGGTGATCTTTTATTATTACTTATTAAATCTTGTATCATAATTGATCTTTTATTATTATTGTTTATTACAAATAATTTCTTTAAATATTTTAAATATCTTATCAGCAATTTCATTATTATTGATTGTTATCTTTCAGATGCTTTTTATTCTATACATTTTGTTGTCAAACTAATAAAAAACAAGTGGGAAATGCAATAGTCGAGCTCCCGTTAGTTGCTTAAATAAATTTAAAATATTTTTTATTGCACGCTTTTAGGCACTTACGTTGCTTAAAAACTTAAATCAGCCATTACCACCTTTCTATTTATCCGATCTTGTTACGATTTTGTAGGATGATAGGTAATAATAGTAGCTAGCGTTAATTAGTAAAAAAATCGTAATATCTTTTCGCGATTTACGGTTGCTCCAGCTCTTATAGTCTCTGAGATCTAGACAGACATGGCTATATCGACTGGGCTGTTGATGCTGTTCAAGAATATATATACTTTATAAAGTCGGAAATGCTACATTTTAATGAAAACAATATACCCTTTCACTTATTTTTTAAGTAGCGGGTATAAAAAGCCTTCTAGCTCTTACCGTTTGTACTACAGAATAATAAGTCTGTAAGTCATTCAGTCAGTAAGTCGGAATATTTATATATACATGGAATATGATGATTTCTATTTGTTAAAAACTATATTATTAATTAATTAATAATAGCATTTATAACTACTCGATAACTCTGCGATAATAATTCTTGAGTTGTACACAGTTTCCTTCCCTCTGCTCAATTAAGTTTTACAACTATTGCAATTCAGGTATTTATAGCTAAAATAAGTATGAAGTAGGAATGCTTCTTTTGGGCTCTTTACGGAATTTAAGTAGATAATGCGAGTTTGATAAAATGGTAGCAGATGACACAACATGTTTGAACAATACTTGGCTCAAATAATTAATAAGAGTGTAAGGAAAGGTGTTGATAAAATCAAATCAAATCAAATACAGAAACACGTGTCTTATTTCGAGTGTCTCGAGTTATCAGCTCCTCAGTTTTCACAATATAAAAGGGCAAACGCAAAATTGCAATGATCCAATTTGTTCAAGAGTTTTGTTGTTCAAAGACTGAAAATATGGGAATATCAACTACGTTTTTTGGCCTTCTACTCTGCGCCGTCTTTTTGACCACGGTCTATGGCGGCAACGATTATCTGTGGGGTGAAATTGGACCCAACGATTATCATCTGGCCAAGGATACCGTCTCCAAGGCCTTCTTTGTGGGCTTGGTTCAGCACAAGAAATTCGTTTTCAAGCAATCTGTGTGTTAAATATTTGTTTACATTTTCAATTTATGTTTATACTCCGTCATTTTTTGTATGTAGAACAATCTTGATGCTTTGACCATTACGGCCATTAGGGTCACTGACAAGAAGAAGAACAATGGCGCCACTGCTGTCCTCGTGGCTGGCGGTCCTGGCTCAAAGGGAGCCACCATTGAGTTCACTTCCCAGCGTGGCTATGGCATCAAGGATCTGGTCGAGATTTGGGGACGATAATTCTAAGGAAACTCCCTTGAAATATGCCTCAAAATATACTTAAATAAAGAGTTATTGAAATTAATTATCAGACTGTTTCAATTGATTATATTTACAAATATGTTTTTATATCGAATTTTTAAATAACCTCCAGAAAAACAAGATTATTTATTTATTAAAACAAATTTAATCAAAAAAACACTGATTAAAATGAATTAACTTCGATTTGTGATGGAAAAATGATTATTTATTTATTAAATTATTTTATTTAAATTTTTTCGAGTTTAACAAGAGCTCAAATGTTGAAAGTTTTGATTAATCTTCAAATTATAATGAATTTAAAGGCACAAACAAAAGTTCTGAATCAATTAGTGAAACGATTAGTCACTTGAATGGAATCTACATTCATGAATTGTATATAAAATTTAAAAAGAAAAACGACAGTCCGTTTTTTAAGTTAGACATATTTCAACAGACATCTAATCCCATTTATCATAGTCTAGACGCTATGTTTATTCTAACAATGTATGTAGATAGATACAACGCATATAAAGATACGTTCATATGAATTCCCAGTCAAGCAACAAGCTCTCAACTTAACACAACTCGTCGCGTCAAGGCCAACTTCTTATTAAATGCCAAAATGTGAGCGTTTGTATTGAGAATAGAAACTACAAAGATACAGCTACAGCTACAGCTACAGTCGCAGCTACAGCTACAAGATACAAAGATACATTGCGAGAACTACAAAGCAGGATTATAATTACAGCGTCGCGTTTTATGATCAAAGATCAATTCGAAGCCTTGAGTTTATTGGAAAAATATGGTGAAGAGAGCAAAAAAGATTTCCCATACTCTCTAGGCCTTCAAAACTTGGACTTGCTTGGATTTTTCAAATGTGGGCGGAGTTCATGGTTCATTGGAGTTGTCGTCATTGGATCGACGATATGTAAAACTAGCTCCAAAGATTCGTCACATACAAAAATGGCGTCATCTGGTAGAATGAGTTTTTTTAAGCCCTGTACTTATAAAAGATAAAGGCTGATGGGTTCTTGAGACTTGGATCTTAGATATTCAGATCGTGTAATTATTGATCTCGCAAATAATGATATAGCAAATTAAGAAAATGTTGTGTATTTATTTATTCATGTCTCTTTATTTAATTAATTTCATAAATATTTTTTATTTACATTTTTCTTACATCGTAGCATATGCGTACTGGGCATCTAATAGTCGAGCATTTCGACTGTAGCTTACTTGTTTTTTCTGGTTTTTTTTTTAGAATGAATGTTCAGTTGAAGTCGTAACGCGTTTTGCTAATGAGTAACAACAGTCTCTCCACATAAGCACGTACACCTCTATATGTATTCACTTAAACAGTGGCTCACAGCTTATTTAACCCACTGCATTAAAAACTAGGTTTTATTTTAATGCTTTATTAATTTAAAAAACAAAGGGGGACTATAGGATACACGTTACTTAATTAAATAAATAACAAATATTTTTTATTGCATGGTTTTAGGCACTTACATTGCTTAAAAACTTGAATCAGCCATTACCACCTTTCTATTTGTCCGATCTTGTTACAATTTAGTAGGATGATAGGTAATAATAGTAGCTAACGTTAATAAGTAAAAAAATCCTGATATCTAGCAAACTGTGTAACGGTTATAATATTTAAATAAATACTTTTTTCTTCAGTTTTAGCATTTATTAAAAAATCTGCATTTTAAGTTTATGATATTTTCTTCCCATAAGAGCTTTGAGTCAAAAAACATGCTGGCAGTCACTGTATATAGCCAGATCCGTCTGTCTCTGTATTTTGTTCGTCTAACTAAAGTTGCTTCAAGGTCAGCCACAACTTCTCTATAGTCAGGGCCCCAGAGTGTGAGACCCAGTCTCAATCTCAATCTCAAACTCAGTACCAGCCTCAATCTGAATCTCAGTCTCAGTTCCAAGTCTCAGTCCCAAGTCTCGAATCGATTCCCAGCCTCAGTTTTAGCTTTTTCCGACTTTGTTGCAAACTCCAAGTTTGAATGCAAAATACGAGATACATATGCATCTATTATACAGACAATATCTATTAATTATACATGACTAAAGTCTATTGAAATTGTCGAACGTACGTGATTTCATGCCAACTTATTCTCTATCCTTTTCCCTCTCTCTCTCATTCTCTCTCTGTCTTTCTCAAGTGCAAAGTTGTCTAGCAATACAAATATAAATACATGGTGCATAATAACTAAACATCAATTTATTGTACTTGAAAAAATGCCGAATACAGTGAGTCACAGCTTATTTCACCCACTTCTCTTACATATTACTCTAATTTTAAAAACATTCATTTTTTTAATAAAAAAAAAAGCGATATAGCTTTTGAATTTCTTAATTAGTTTTTAAGCCCAAACATTTTGATTTTAATTTTATTATTTATACTTTTATTAAATGCAGTTTAAATAAGTTGTGAGTCACTGTACAAATAGCTCGTTTACTATTTGATTTAATGGTACAAAAATATACTATATGCTCTGTTCCAAATTGTGTACAAGTTTCATATTCATATCTTTTATACTTTTCATGCGAGAACAGTGTTGCCAACGCCTCTACACAAAAAAAGGCCGGTTAAACCCAAAAAAAAAGACAGAAAACGGATTTTTTTTTTTAAAGGACATAAAATCTGGACATACAATGTTTTCTTATTAATACATACAATAATAATGAATACTATAATATCATAGTTTTCAAAATAACGCCAATATTGAAAGTATTAGCTCTTTATTGGCCAGTCAAAAATTTCCCACAGGAAATGCATACATTTTTTTTTTAAATTTCAAAGTTATTCGGCGATAAAATAAAATAAAACAAGTAATTTTTTTCGGTATTTATTTGTAGGTGAATTCCATTTTATTTTTATTCAAATCTTTTATAGTAAAATTATTTATAATAATAAATAAAATTTAAGCGCTTTGCTGCCTTTGTGTTTGGCAATAGAATTTAGTATTCTTATTCGTCTCGATTGAATGCTGCATTTAATGAGTCTTCCCATTTATTTACATACATATGTATGCATATAATTTTCTAAATAATTTGAACAGGAAAATTGCATCACCAACAATATAATATAAGCAACAACAACAACTATAAAACCTGACACAAACTGAATTATCTTAGTCATTTTAATTGTTTCGGGGGAAAAAAAATGAATTTTTGACGTTCACATGAACATCCCATGAGAATGCGTTTTGGGGGCGGTGCATACAGTAACTCAAATAGTTGTTTTGACAATATACAAAAAAACTCATACATATCAAGTAATTGTTTTGACAATGCAAGCAAAATTCACATACAGTCTAACTTCCCTAACTCGAATCACCATTATCCAAAGAAAAGGTTCGAGTAATGGAGATATTCGACTTATAGAGTTATTTTCCTAAGTTTATTAACTTTACTGCCACTCATTTAGCTAGAGTTAGAGAGAAATTGGAGTCATACAAGTTAGAGTTAGGGAAGTTCAACTGTAATTGTATTTCTTATGAAAATAAATAAAATGAATATTAAAATATAAATGTTCCTTTTTCATTTGGTTAGAATAATTAGTTGACATACTGTATCTCTTTGTATGACACACGCGACACACTTGGCCACATGATCCACACAGAGATCTCCATCTCACTCTCTTCCCGTTCGCTCCGTTGGCCACAACATACACTGCCTGTACACACACACACACACACACTCATATAACGTATGTATGCGCATATGTAAAGCACCCCAAAAATTCCTAGCAAGAGACTCTCACCTGTCAGCAGGGTGAGTATGTGTGTGAGTGGACATCATGTAGAACTTGTTTATTTTGTAAATTGATAGATTTGCCGCGTTCAATGGAAAATCTAAATGATTCAATTTCCAATTTGAATTAATTTGTGCTTGTTCGCTAATTGGACAAGGCGTTAGACGTCAGGTGTTAAATCTCATCTTTAAAGGTCCAAACTGCAAAAGCTTTTCAGGCCCCATGTAAACTGATTTCTTAATCAACTTTCTTCAAAGATAAAATCACGCGTACACATGCAAATGTATGCGTGTGTGTGTTTAGAGAGCGACCTATTTGTTGCTCTCTCTCCAAAACTAGAAAAAAAAAGTATTTCTACCCACAGTACAGTTTCATTCCTTCATACATACGTACGCAAGTTGTGTGTGACTGACTTAGCAACAAGACAACAAAAAAAAAACAGAAACAGACTCTGCCGCCGTTTGTTCTGTTCATAGTCGTAACGGTTTCGTCGCTTGCGTCGCCACTTCTCTCGTTTGATAAAGCGTATACGTGCGACAGAGCTAGAAATATGCATGCGTGTGTGAGTGTAAGGGAATGATAAAATGTGTAATAAAAGAAAACGTTTCATAGCAGAGCAATTTTTATTGAAATTTCATGTAAATGAATAGAAAATTATACATATTTTGTATCTTAAGAGTTAACCACTATTTAATAATTAAAAAACACAATTTCCAGGATGATAATT
This sequence comes from Drosophila suboccidentalis, assembly GCA_037043435.1. Taxonomy (NCBI): domain Eukaryota; kingdom Metazoa; phylum Arthropoda; class Insecta; order Diptera; family Drosophilidae; genus Drosophila; species Drosophila suboccidentalis. The sequence continues at coordinate 92,434 of JBAMBK010000623.1, read as the reverse complement.
TGAGCATGTTGATACGCCCGCAATTTGTATAGGAGAGAGAAAAAGACTGACTACTTCAAAAGCACAGTAAGTCCCCGTCTCGCTCCCACATAGGTTGCAGTACGTTGCGTTGATAAAAAGAGAAACTCCTTCACAATTTAACACACGCTACACAATATATATCGATAGCATGTAAAACAAATACACGAAAGCGCGAGCGGCAAAAGAAGCAGCGAGGAAAAAAAATTCCATTAGATTTGTGTAACGCTGCTTCCCCGGAAAGCTTGCGGCACGAAAAACGCGGCCAACTTTGTTCGCTGTGCAGCTGCAAATGGCGCGAGCAAACACAAAGCAAACGCTGCCGAAAGCAAACTTGACGAAAAAGTCAACTCAACGAATGAGCAGCAAACACGAACGAGAGAGCGGTTGAGCGAGCGAACGTTTCGTTAGAATTCGCGTATGTATGTGTTGGTGTGTGTTTTTATAAATTATGACGTTGCCCGGAGCGAAGCTTTTTTTTTCCTCTATCGAATTTAGGTGAAGAAATATGTAGTCAAGCACATACACACATGTACATATAAATATATATTTTTTTTTTCAGACTTTTGCCTTCAGCCGATAGTAAAAACCCACATGCAAACTTGTCGAAATGCTTGTGTGTGTGTTCAGTTTAATCAACGAGCGCGAGCGAGATGGCAATGCTCACACTCTTCCTCCATTTACTCAGCGCCATTTGCAAGTTGCGTAATTGTCGGTCGATTCAAAAATGTGTCATTCAAGTTCCTGGTTCTTGGCAGCAGCTTTTTCCTCCTCTCTTTTGTCTTTAATTTTCTTTTATTTAATATAAACGATTTTACGTAATGCGCGCGCTTTGCAAGAATTTTGTTCGTTTGCGTTGTGCACGTTTTGATTAAAAGTTTATTTTTTTTTTTAAATATCTTTTATAGCTTTGCTCACATGATACACATGATATAAAATCGTACACATATGCATACACATGTATAGTCTCCAGGCAAAGTTCACTAGAAAAAACCACCACCACCAGCAGCAGCCGCAGCGACAAAGCCACAACCACCACCAACAACAACCGTCGCGCCACTATTTAACTATTTTCCACGTTAGCAACAACGGATTCTTTTGCTCGCGTTGAGTAGTTTTTTTTTTCATGTGCTCTCCTTTTGGTTTTTATATTCTTTTTCACTTGATTGTAGAATTTTTTGTGGTTAAAGCGCTACAAGCGCTCAACGAACCGCACGGTGCAACGTTCAACGCACGAATGAATCGACAGCAGCGCCAGCGACGGCAACGCGGCGACAAAACCAGTTTTATATAAGCCCGCGCGCAAGTACAGTAAATATAAGCTATGTATTTGTGTGTGTGTGATTGTATGTGTTATGTACATATGTGCGAGAGCAGCGCTGCCAAGCTTCGTGAAAGCTCTTTGCCAGTTACAGCGGCACATAAGCGAGAATATTGTGGTGTATGTATGTATGTAGTTTTGTCGTTGACACACATTCAATTTGTGGCTGTGACTGTTGCTGCTCTTTTATGTGTGTGTGTAGCTGTGTAGTTTTGTAGCTTTGACGCCGTTAACGATATTTCCATTGAAACGCTATGAAAAGATGCATATCAAAGTTGTGAAAAAACAAAATTACAAAAAAAAAATAAACAACAAAAATTAATGCTGACTTTATGCTTAGATAAATTGCAAAGATAACGGCAGTGGGAGTATGCAAAATGCTTGATGAAAACAAATCTAATTAGAAAATGTGTAGTTGTGTGTGAGTGTGTGTGGTAGAAAGTGTGCCACCGAGAGAGAGAGAGTGAGAGAGAGACGTTGGTTCAGTGGGTGGTGGAGCAGGAGGAGCAGTGTTGGACAGTGACCGCAGGAAGCAAGTACATAGTGTATGTATGTAAATAGTTGCCAATCAGCGTGTATGTGTGTGTGTGTAAAAGTGTGTCATCATTTTGCACAACTAGAAAACTTGTTATTTACAAAAGCAAGAAAGACAACAACAATAACAGCAGCTTTGCTTGTTTTTCGCTCTCACTGTGTATTGCAATTCTCTGCTTCTTCTTTTGCACTTCTTGTGCACATGTTTACACACACACACACACACACAAAGTGCAAACTAGAAACTGAAACTGGGTTATTGGTGCAAATGTGCGCGCCTTTTTTTTCTTCTTAGCGACCAACCTGCCTTCCCCCTCACTCTACCTCTGTTAACTTTTTGTGTGTGTGTGTTTTCAGTGTTGTTTTTGCTTTTGCACTTGTCATACGAAAGCTGCAGCTGCATTTGCTTGTTGTTGTTGCTGTTTTTGTTGCCTGGCAACGTCAAGTGGGCGGAAATTGCATCAAATGACTAATTTCATTGTGTTGCCTATTGCCTATCGCTTATTGCTCTTTGTGTTTAATTTTTTTTATTTTGTATGCTCACAGTATGTTAAGTAAATGTTTTGACAAACTACAATTGTTAATTTTAATTCTTTTCTTATTTTACTGTAGTTTCTAATAAACAGGAAGTATTTTTATAAAAATAAGTTTAACCATTTGTTTGTTTGTCTATAGAATTATTTGCAGCACTGTAATTGCAAGATGACGACATCAACACATCAAACATGAAGAGAAACCGAACGAGTTTGTAAAGCGAAGACACAAATTTTTGGCGATGACGCCACAGTTGCTGTTGTTTCTTCTTCTTCTTAGTGTTGCTGCTGCGTTTGTTCTCTCTGCTGCGTTGTTGTTGGTTTTATTGCGTTTTATGTTGAAAATTAAAAGCCACGCACTCGTAAAACGAAAGAAAGCTGCCCTTCTTCCTCTCCTCTCTCTCTCTCTCACTCTCTCTATATTTTATGTGTATTTTGTGGCCTTCTTTTTGGTCTTTTGCCGCCTCTTTACGAGCAAAACGTGTGCTGCATGTGATTTCATTTAGTTTTCCAATTTACTTCTCTTCTCTCTCTCTCTGTTTATGTTTACAAATACAAAAAATCTTTTTTTTGGGTTAAAAGTTAATGCGCTCCAAGCACGATCGCATTTGTATTCTCAATCTTTCTTGCATCTTTCAATTACAATCCACACGCAGTCCACCAACCAGCGACCACAATTTGTTTATGCGTGAAAGCTTTCCATTGGATTTGATTGGATGGGACGCTCTCTCTGCAGTTACTTCACAATGGAATCTAATAATTCCATTTGGTATACGATTGTTCTGATTGGAATTTTGTTGGACTTGTTCTTCTGCTTCCCCTACTTTTTTAAGTATAAAGCTCAGTGACCCACTAATTTATCTTTAAGATAATCTAGCCGTCAATTCTTGCATCTGACAAATATTTGAGTTTTTTTTGTAATTTATTTCTGCAATTTCCTGTTTTAAAACTATTCGAAGCTGTTTTTAGAAAGCTAACTTGTGTTTTTTTTTATTAATTTTGGTTTTCACATCAGCTGTCAGCGCATAAAAACTAATGATTTTCATCCGATACAATGTATCTATTTATCTGTATCTGTATCTGTGTGTGTGTGTGTGTGTGCACAGTGTGTCAATGCCGCCCAGTTGAGTTTTCCCCAATGATAACTGTCATCAGTCAACAGCAGCAGCAGCAACAACAATTGGCATAATAATAAAAATAAAAACATGTTTGTGTGCACGTCCGTTTGGTTTTAATTGAGGTTCTTTTTAGTTTCCAAGCTCCAATAGATATTCATGTGTGTGTGTGTGTGTTTGTGGATTGTATGTGTATGTGGATGGGGAAGTTGGAACTGAGCTGAGCTCAGCTTTTGTTGTACATTGCGCTTTTGAACTTTAAATACGAATTCCACTGTAAATACACAATGTATGTGTGTGTGTATATATTAACAAGTTTATACGGCAGCTAAACCTGATTCAACTTTTTTTTTAATTATCAGCTTTTTTTACGTGTTTTTAGCTGTCAGTTAATTGAGTTCTTTTTATGTTTTTATACAAAAATATGACATATTGCAAAACTGTTAATGGAAATCAGCTGATTTTTAAATAAGTTTTAAAGCTTGTTTGAATAAAAAAACTAAAAATAATTTTAAGCTGCTTACAAAAGTTATTAGCTAATATAAGTTAGATTTTTGAGTTTTCTTTTTATGTAAAACTGACTAAAATGTTAAATTTAATGTATCTTTTATGACTAGTGCAGTAATTTATAAGACTGTTTTACTTGTGTCATTAGAAAAATTCATATAAAATGGTGTTATTAAATGCTGATTTCATTCAAAGCCGACAAAGGTCGTCGTATAAACTTGGAATACGTATATGTACAACTAGTGCGAGTATATAACAAAGAGTATAGTTATTTAACAACTGGAAAACCTTGAAATGTGCACGAGTGACTAATTAGACGGGGCAACTGCCAGCAATGAAGCTGAAACTGCGAACCGAGAACTGAGAACTCGACTCAGGTTCAAATTCCAATTAATTCCATTGATTTAATTACATTCAACATTGTGTATTCATGATAATGATAGCGAAAGAGTCACAATTGACTAACCTAGTGCAAGGGGAATAACAAATTCTACGAACAATTCTGGGTTCATCCCACAACTACTGACGTATACTTACAATTTAACCGTTTCCTGGTCAATTCATAATATATTTACAGGAAGTTTCTTAATCGTGATAACGTTAAGTAGCAAGTTTAACAAAAACTCATATACAGCATGTCAAGTAACTGTTTTGATAAGCAAATTAAAGATTTATATAGTTTTTTACCTTTGATTCATATTAAAAATAAATTATTTTAAGTTTTTCTTTATTTTGGCTGGTATTAAGAACATAAAAACTAAAAAAATTTGTATTTCTTAGTATTATACTTAAAAATTTATAGTTTTTCAACTATATATTGTTATTTTTCAATTTAAACTCACTCAAATTGGTTTTATTTTTTAGATAATTGAATTGATTTCTGACAAAATAAGTTATGTGAATTTTTGCCTTGTTAAAATAATTACTTGTCATACTGTAATTGCTTATCACGATTAGGAAGCTTCGCATAAATTTATTATTTGCTTGACTTGAGCTTTATTTTTTTCTGTTTTCCTTATTTTTTTCTCTTGGTTTTTCCCTTGACGATTAGGCGACACTTTTGATCCGTTGCGTTCTTTTTCTTATCGAATGAGTGTGCTGAGAACTTTTTGCCACCACTGTCCGCTGTCCGTAGAAATATGCGCGTCTAATGCCAGCGAATAATCATTGGCGAATGGTGCGCAGCCTTTGCCTTTGCCTCCAGTTCCAACCAAAACTGCGTTCCATATACAACAGACCCATGCATATGTACATACATACATATATCTATGTGCAGTTGTGTATGTATGCTATAGGGGAAGCCAGTGTAGGTCAACGAGAGACAACAACAACAGAATACTTTGTGGCGTCGTCGATGACGTTGGCGTCGCAGTCGCCGCGTTTGTTGTTGTTGTCTTTGTCGCGCAGCTTTTTAAAGCTCCCCAAAATGTCTGCTGATGGGAGCAGCTAAGCCGCAGCAAGCGTAACGCTTCAAGCTCAGCGCAGACATGTGACGAATCTAAGTCGTTTCCAATACAATGGAAAGCGTCGTCGTTGGAAGAAGAGCAACCAAAAATGTTGAAAATTGCGTCGCTGCTGCTGCTGCGGCAAAGTAAACAGAAAGCTGCGCAGTTTGCGTCTTTGTAATGTAGCTAAACTCAAGTAGTTGGCCCAGGACATAAAAGTGTGCAAAGCCTTATATGTTTGTGGGAATTTAAAATATAATTAATTAATCATTTAATAATGTTTTTAAATATCATCATAGCTTTAAACTGGTTAATTTTAATTATGAAGTACTGGGCATTTAACGGTCGAGCATCTTGGTTATTTCTAGCTTACTTGTTTCCTTTATGTACACACACATACATACATACATTCATACATCTGTGACTCGGTTTATTTCCGCAATGAAATTGATTAGAGAGCGAAGAGGAGAGGAGAGGAGAGGGAGAGGGAGATGTAGCAACCTTATCATCATCATGAGTTTTTGCGGAATTTCGTTGTTGCCAAGCGTCGTCGTCGTTGACACAGTGTCCCGATTCAGATTCCCGATTCCCGATTCGGATTCCCGATTTCCCATGTGCAACGCAATGCAACTCAAGTTCTTGAATCGTTTTCTTTACTTTGGTTTAAACCAAAGATTCCTCCCCTCGTCCCACCCCTCGCTGTAACCCCGCCAAGCAACCCTCGCAAGTTGTATTATTATTTTTATTATTGTTTCTTTTCTGGTTACTGCGCATGTTTTCCACATTTGCCCCGTGTCACATTTTCAGTATGCATGCAATTTCTTTGTGTTTTTCCTTCCCTATGCTACCTGAAGGAATTTTCATTAGAATGTGACAATATATGTATTTACATATATACAAAATACTGCGTCTTATCGCCTCAGACTTCTTTTCCGGAATGCAATCGCAATATTCGTTGTAAGTGAAATACATATGTATCTCATATCTTGTATCTCTATAGGGAGGAAAGTACAAAAATTTGTATGTAAATAAGGCCAGAGAACCAGTTTGTATTGTGAGCTAATGAAGCGAGGGGAGAAATACTTGGCTCTGATTGTTACTTGACCATTTCTACGCGGAATCAGTTGAGACATTCAAGCTTATTAGATCATATAATTCCATTGAATTGAATTGATTACAATGCCAGTTAATTAAAGCTGTAACTCTATCTTTACATCTAACTGAACCCGATTGACCAGAAAAATCTATTGAGATTTAAATATTTATTTAGATATTTTTAGGATAACTTCAGTATAAACAAGTGGGAAATGCAATAGTCGAACCAAGGACCCGACCAAAGGATACCCGTTACTTATTTAAATAAATTTCAAATATTTTTTAATGCATACTTTTAGGCAGTTATATTGCCTAATAAATTTAAATCAGCCATTACCACCTTTCTATTTGTCCGATCTTGTTACGATTTAGTAGGGAGCTAGGTAATAATAGTAGTTAACGTTGATTAGCAAAAAAATTCTTAAGTCTTGAAAACTGTGCATGTGGTGGTTTTTCGCGATTTGCAGAGGCGGAAAGAGGCGTGGCGGGTACAAAAACAACTTCAGTAGAAGCACTTTTAGAGCAAATAAAAGATATTTACTCTTAAAGCAGGCGTCGAAGGCCATAGCAGCTTGTACGCTACATGTTATATTAGGCATAATATTTTATATTGTATCTAATAATTATAAATAAAATAAGAAGATATTTATGAGAAAATTAAGATAGTTTCAGTATAGAACTCTATTTTATATTTATTTTTGAGAAAAAAATAAAATATTTATTAAGAATTTATTAGAATATCTTCAGTATAAATGGAGAAGTTCTTTTATAAGAAAATTAAAAAAGTTTTAGTACAAAATTTTATTTTAGATATTTTTTGTGTTTCAGTTTCTCTGAACATATTTCTTATAGAAAAAATATAAGATTAAGAATCTAAGAAAATTAAAGTGATTTCAGCATATTTATCTTTTTTTCCAGACATTTTTTAAGATGAATTTAGTTATATTTTATTTAAAGTTAATATTTTATTTAAAAATCCGTTTAATATCTTCAAGGATATCTTCATTCATATTTTTAAACAGACAGACAGAAATTTGTTTTATTTTTGTGAACTCTGAAGACTCAAAAATAGAACAGATAAAGAGTGTCGAAGTGACAGATGAATAATGCTTGAATTAGCTGCCATTATTCAAGTGCAACAAAGAGACACAAAGGTCAACAAAATAATTAATCTCAATTAGTGTAAAATTACTATATTTTTAGATATCTTCTATCTAGGACTTTATTAAATATTCTACTCAAATTTACTGCTAACAAGGCATTGAAATGAATACTCTGCTCATCAGTCTAATGAATACTTTGTTAATTTGTATCTCTGGATTAAGTTTGCCCTCAGAAAAGTCAAACAATTTGCACTTAATTGGTAACCAAAGACAGTGCCGACTAAAAAGATGATTACAGGCACTCAATTATAAATGGAAAACTCTTGAATTTCGTTTAAGATTTCTCAAATGCAGAGAACTCATTAGCGCAAAAAGAAACCAAATAAAGGTTTATTGCACTCAGGTAAAAGGAAAAACCTGAAGATTGAAAATTGAAACGGAAGGAAAGTCAGGGAGCAGGGAGCTGAGGGGTAGGGAAGGGAAAGTCGCATCCGTATCCGTATTTTAGAATTTCCATTTATCTTGGAAGGTTTGTTCACATACTGAGATAATGAAGGCATTTTAACTGAACTAAAAGTGAACAACATAAGAAGTGAAAAAAAGTAAATGAAAAAAAAATACATGGGTGAAGCAATTCCGGAAAGTCGTAGCCCAAAAAACGACAACAACAGCAACAACAACAACAACTGCAACAAAGACGACAGTAAAGCGGGCCAAGTAAACAAAAAATACAAAAAGATGATGTTGTATGGGAGAAGGAGGAGTTGAAGAAGAATGGAAAACATTTACAAAAGAAGTTCATTGAACCTGCGTAGCGTTGGCTACTTTACAACAGCAACAACAAGAACAACAACAATCAGCTCCTACTCCAACTCCGACTCCAACTCCGAGTGCGTCTTCAGCTCCAGCTGCTCGACTCTTAAGTGCCCAGTACCTGGAGTTCGTTTCAAAAACCATTTATATGAAATGAACTAATAAATAAGCATAACAAAAAATATTACAAGAATTAATTAACAAGTGGAAAAGGCTATAGTCCAGCTCCCGACTATAGGATACCCGTTACTTATTTAAATAAATTTAAAATATTTTTATTGCATGCTTTTAGGCTCTTACATTTCTTAAAAACTTGAATCAGCCCTTACCGCCTTTCTGTTTGTCCGATCTTGTTACGATTTAGTAGGAAAATAGGTAATAATAGTAGTGGATTTTCGCGATTTACGGAGGAGGAAAGGGGCGTGGCAAAAATTTGAAACGAACTTGACCTGAGTGGGTTTTATAGAAGTCTGTGTGCCAAATTTGGTTGCTCTAGCTCTTATAGTGTCTGAGATCTGGGCCCTCACACAGACGAACGGACAGACGGACATGGCTATATCGACTCGGCTGTTGATGCTGATCAAAAATATATATACTTTATAGGGTCAAAAATGCCTCCTTCGCCCTGTTACATACATTTCAACGAATACAATATACCCTTTTATTTATTTTTTAAGTAATGGGTACCAAAAATGTTCACACAGACGAACTTACATTGCCACAAACTTATAAGCCGCTGCAACACTTTGTTACTGGGCTAACAATGTCTTGAAGTTGATTTTTTGAGTTGCGGGAAATGAGAGAGGAAAGAGAGAGAGGGAGGGAGAGCTAGGGAAACCCAGCTGCACATCTGTCGCTGAGTGCATTAGACAACAAAAAGGGGCGGAGGGCGAGAGGCGTGGCACACACAAGTCAGCTGAAAAAGTGGACGCCTTAAGAAATGGAAGGAAATTGTACATAACTAGTATGTATAAATGGATATGCGATAAGATACACAAATATGCATACTTACCATTGAATTTGATCCCTCTTAATAAAAAATAAACCACTGTCCTCGCACTGTGATCAAAATTCAACTTGCAACTTGCAACTTGCAACATGCAACATTCAAAGTCTTGCACAGAATTCGTTTTATTTTATTGCTTTATTTATTTTTTCAAATGGGAAGTGCGAATATTTAAACAGCTTTTATCAACAAACAAACGATTGTATGTAAGTATGTATGTATGTATGTATGCATGCTCGAATGTATTTACATAACAACAACGATTGTGCATGCATACATACATACATACATACAGTGTTGTATATGTATGTATGCATTATGCATACATAGCACATGTGTAAGTATTATGTAAACATACTTACAGACGTGTGCACAGAGGCGATGTTCGAAATTAATTCAAAAGGGGTAAAGTCTAATTCGAATTACTTTGAAAATATTCTGCACATATCTGTGAACTAAAGGGGAAATATTTTAAATGTGATAATTACAAAAGAACATAAAAGACATAAAATTATAATTGTACTATTACATTTTTTAATTTCTTAATATAAAATACACATGTACAAAATATTGTGAAGGACTAAACATAAAAACCAGTGTCTTTCCTAATAAATAATTATGTATTTTAAAAAGGTGAATTTGTGTGACTTTTTTCATTTTGCAAACATTTAGTTGACATACTGTAACCCCCTTTAGGGCACGCCACTGGTATGCATACATACATACATACATACATACATAAGTACGTCGAGGCATATGAAAGCGATGAAGACGACGACGACGAATGACGACGAAAACGCGAACAGCGAACAACGAAACGGGCAGAAAAGCAGCCAACGAAACGACGAAATAACGAAACGATGAAACCGATGGCATGACTGTACTATGTACGTGTATGTACAGCGAATAACAAACAACAACAACAGCGACGACGACGACACGAAAGCGACGACGACACAGATTGTATGTGTATGTGTGTGTGTGAGTGTGAGTGGATGATACGTGTGCCTGTGTGTGTGTGTGTGTGTGAGACAGGTATAGGCGGAGGGTATGTACGCGCTTCGCGCCTGTTGCAAAATTCAGTGCCGCAGTTTCGTTCGTGACGAAAGGATGTACGCCGGTTTCTAGAGCATATGTAACGTGTACATACCTACATACATACATACATACCAACATACATGCGTGTACATGTATTATAGACCAAGTTTAAATGCATAACGACAACAGCATGAGCATGGCCAACAGCAGCAGCAGCCAAGAATATGATGAGCTCGCTCAGCTACTGAAGTCATGGAACGTCAGCGAGCTGTTGCCGCATTTGCAAGGTAAACAAACCGCAAGCTGATGAAATCTCTGATGAATTCGTTGGTGTCTGAAATGGTGTGATGATATGTCCGATGAATGCATGATGAATTTGTGTGCTGAAAAGTCTGTTGAATGCTTGATGAAATGTAGTAGTTCATACAAATTTGAAATAGTTTTGTTACCTTTAATTTTTCAGATTTTTGATTAATATTTAAAGAAATAACTTGAATTTTTAAAATTTTATATTAATATTTAAAGAAATAACTTAAATTTTCATATTTTTGATTAATATTTTTAGAAATAACTGGAATTTATTTAGATTTTTGATTAATATTTAAAGAAATAACTTGCATTTTTTAGATTTTAATTGAATTTTGAATTAAAATTTTATTTATACTAATATTTGAGCTGAGACTGTCTGTAAATGTGTCAGGAAAGCTCTGATGTATATCTCATGAAATTGTCTGTACATGTGAGATGAAAAGTCTGATGAATGTCTGTTAAAAACTGTCTGTAAACGAATGATGAAAAGTCTGATGAAAATGTCTGAGAAATGTCTGTTGAAATTGTCTGTTAGCAAATGATGAAAAGTCTGTTGAATGTCTGATGAAACGAGTTAAGAAAAGTCTGCTGAATATCTCATGAAATTGTCTGTAGATGTGTGAGGAAAAGTCTGATGAATGTCTGTTGAAATTGTCTGTAAACGAATGATGAAAATGTCTGATGAATGTCTCGCTGTCTGCTTGCAGAGGAGGCCATCAACACACAGGAGCTGCAGATGCTAAAGCGTCATCATCTCAACGAACTCTTGCGCAACTTTCGATACGGAACTCGAATACGATTCGAGCATCACTTGGAGCGTTGGCGACGCTGGATGAATGTGCCACTGCAGGACGCAGCCCTGGATGCGGAGAGAGGATTTAGCGGTGGAAACAGTCACAGTAACAATGGCAACATTGGCGTACACTGCAACGGTTGTCAGTGCGCGTTGTCGGTGAATGCGGCAATTCAGATACCAACGAAAAGTCATTCCAAGCCCGATCTGCTGGATGAATGCGCCAAGCAGCTGCCATCGGAGCCATTTGTGTCCCTCAACGAGGAGGCCGACGGATCCTCCGCCTTCAATGTGCCATTGCCATTAAGTGATCACACGGAATTGGTGCACACGGAACTCGTTGCGGCGGATTTGATAAAACCCGAGATGCCCGAAATGGATGGTAGTGTTGAGAGCGGTGTTACCGTCTTGGCCATACTACAGGCATCCCCCATTAAAGCGCAATCTTTGCTGGAACGTCTTGGCCATAACGAACAGTTGGATGCGGTTCAGAGATTGCTGTTGATTCAACTCATCTGCAGTTACTACGAGGACAATCGATTGCATTTGACGCTGCAGCGAAGTCATCTTCTGGAACGTGAGATTCTTCAGTTGTTCCCCAAGGAACAGCTCTGCTTCTATCGCACCGAAAGACGTGGCAAGATCTACGTGAGATTCACGAACATGAAGCGAAACAAACGCTTCGGGCACCAGCGGGATCAGAAGCGACGACGGGAAGAGTCACGAGAACTGGCACCGCCCAGTTCCTCCTACGCGTCCAAGCAGGAAACCTTTGGAGGCGATCCCATGTCCAGTCCGGAGAGATCAGATTGATACCATTAGCATTACATTGTATCGTATAATTAGCTTCTAAGCAATACACGCATCTCTTCAAGACATGCTACCTATAAGCATTAAGTTCGTAACTAGGGCTGGCAAACTATCGATCGATATTTGCGATAGTTTTAGATATACTGGGGTGCCATAGAAATCGCTTTCATACAAATTTGAGTGAAATTAAAGCGAAAGCGATTTCCGTGGCACCCCCGATAGATAAATCAATTACGAGTTTTCAATTACAATTCCTCAAAATGTTTCGATAGTTTTTTTACAATCATGCGTAAATTTTAAATTCGTTACCTCGATCGTTAGGGAAAAAGTGAAAAATTGATATACACCGATAGTTTGGCAGCTGGTAAACTATCGATCGGTATTTGCGATTGTTTTAGATAAAGATAAATCTATTTCGAATTTGCAATTACAATTGGTCAAAAAGTTTCGATTGTTTTTCAGTATCAAACTAAAGATTTGATTTTTCGATAGTTTGCCAGCTCTAAACATAGAACCCCATATCATCAATAAGTGTATCCATAAGTCCTATTTGTTAATTACTTGAGTAACTTCGCTATTCCTATATCATCAGCTATATCGCTAGGTGTTTCGTATGAGCACAACAATCGTATTCCATTTATACACATACAAATTTTAATTTAATTTCTTTTTAAATTGTTTTAAAGCCCTTTGAATCTTGAGTGGAAAGTACGTCCTTCAAATAATCTTAGATATTAAACCGTTAAATATTATATACGTATGGATACCCCTTAAATATAAAACAAAACACTCTGTTTAAACAATGAAAAATTGATTATAAATTAATTTTAATGGACTTTTTAATTGTTTTATAAATTGCCTAAATAGCTGTGGCTTTTTATATAAAGCAGATATTCGAAATTTAAGTTTATTAAGCTTTTAAATTGTTTAATAAAGATCATTAGGCCTAAAGGTCATTGTAACTATATTTAATAAATCTTTATTATTCAAATCAGGCTTTTAATTTTAACGATGTTTTCGTTTTGAAAAGCTCTTTCAAAATATCATTTTAGAGATTCAACGAGCTAAGCTCAAAGCTTTTGCAACTGGAAAGCTGTAAAGCTTAGATGTGCACAGCTTGTAAATCTCTTCAAAGAAGAGTATTTAAGCTTCGCTTGCTTTGGACTGACCAGAATCACGTACTGAAATAAATCTAGAGAGATACGAGGTGACAGTTGGCAGCAGGAGAATTGCAGTGAAGATGGAAGTGTGGGACAGGGAGGGGGAGAGTAGGAGAAGAAGGGGTGAGTCAAGTCACGTAGAGAGAAAACATATTCAAGAAATGCTTTTTCTTTTTGTTTTTGGCCAAAATCAACAGAAGACAAGGCGAGCGACAACTGAAGAGAACGCGTGCTCGCTATCCACTAGAATATTACATGTGTGCATATACAATATTTATGACTGTAGCTGTTGTCGTTATTGTTGTTGTTGTTGCTTTTGACATAAAGTACACTAGTAGCCAGACAATTTGGCAGGCGACAGACTTCTGGCATATTCTGATTACATCAGCAGCAAAAAATAGCGCCAAAAACGGTCTTAACAATTGGATCGATTAGCTAGCTGCAAACTATGACCACGTATCTTGCAGATACATTTACACCAACGCAGATACATACACATACAATGATGAGAAAAATAATAGAAACAAAAATTGCTTCGAATAAAATAATTCATTTTTAGTTTCAAATTTTTACTTAATCGCTATTTAGAATAATTGGTTTAAAATGTCAAAATAACTTGTTTCTATTTCTTTTTCCATCACTGTACATGCTGTGTAAACTTAATTAAGAAATATAAAAATTTTCAAGTTTCTTGTCAGCAAAAAACTACAACTGTCAGTCTGGCAATTAAATCAGCCAGAACGTCACCATCTGCTGATAATGAAAATGATAATGAAGATGTGGCATTTGTGTGGGTGTGTGTGTGGCTGCAAGTGTGTGAATGTGTGTATCTCTGTATTCTCAAGCTAATTAATTACGCGCTTCGTCTGTTTGTTTTTTTTTGTTTTTGCACTTGAGAGTCGCTTGTTTTCAGCTAATTGACTTTATCTCATTGTCGCGACAGTGAACAAACAAAACTATCTTGCAGATACATATGTATCTGTATCTGTGTATGCATCTGTATTTGTATCTGTAACTGTCTGCTTTGTGATAACACAGCTAAATTCATTTCGTTTCGCTTCGTTTGCTTTTTCAGCTTTTTTAATATACAATTTTGATTTTTTTAAATATGGTTTTTACTACAGTTTTCCAACATTTTTCCCTTTGCTTTTCACTGTGCACTAGTATTAAAGTAAGGGGCGTGTCTAAACATGCATACAGTATGTCAAGTTATTGTTTGCATCAGCTGGAAATTCACAAACAGTGTGTCAAGTAGCTGTTTTGACAACAACAAATGTATGTTTTTAATTTTAAAAAAATAATTAAACCGAATAAAATAAAAATTATTAAAATAGTTGTGTTTTTCTTTATCAGCACAATTACTTGACATACTGTACAGACTATATGTATTTCGTTATGTATGTAGCTGTGTGCGTGTTTTTTCCATTTACTTTATGTGCATGTATCTAATGGATACAACGCAGACAACGCAGCTACAAGATAAATAGGTCGTCGACTACAAAACTATTTGTCGCCTGCCACACAGCCACAAACTACTGCTACAAGACAGCTACTCGTAAATCTACAAAGCTTTTATATACATACATATGTATGTATCTTATATACTGCTTGATGCTGAGCGAGCTTTGCTGCTGTAAAAGCTCCTGCCAATATATAGGCTCTTGCTGCTTTTGCTTCGCTCTCTCTCTCTCTCTCTGCCTAGCTTTTATTTACTGTTTGCTTTTCTGTTACATAGATATTTATTTGTGTATATGTATGTATGTGTGTGAGCATAAATTTTCAACAAATTGTGGTTATTAACATGTCAATATAAAATTATGTTTTTTAAGTACCTTCTGTTATACTTCACTGTTATACACAGCACAAGCTATGAACAAGCTTCCCTCCCACTCCACTCCACTCTCTCGCTCTCTCTATCTGGCTCTGCAATGGAAAACACACACACACATGCATCTGTCTGTATGTCAGTTTCACAGGCAAACAAACATTTGCTTTTGCTTCTTCTTCGCATAGGGAAAGTAGGTCAATTACACGTGTCATATACAAGTACTTGTACATGCATATATATATACATATACAACGGTGGCCAAAAGTATTTTGGCACCCTTTAAAGTTAGTTCTAGCCGAATTTTGAACTTACTTCATGTAATGTTTGGTATCAATGGAAAGGTCTTTTGAATTCCTTTCGAATGGTGCCATATTTTCTTTAACCCATTAGGTGCCCATTGATATATTCGAATATTTGTAAACGTCAACTTTTTCAACTTTTTTCCTCGATTTTTTAAAAACAATGTTTTGATGCAGAAAGTTTCTTTAAACAATTTAAATAGTATCTGCAAAAAAAATTTATCAAATATCTTTTTGCTAATATTTTTTATAATTTTTTGAAAATGGCGAAAAAGGCACTTTTTCCTCATTTTCATGCAAAAAGTGCCTTTTTCGCCATTTTCAAAAAATTATAAAAAATATTAGCAAAAAGATATTTGAAAATTTTTTTTTGCAGATACTATTTAAATTGTTTAAAGAAACTTTCTGCATCAAAACATTGTTTTTAAAAAATCGAGGAAAAAAGTTGAAAAAGTTGACGTTTACAAATATTCAAAAATTTTAATGGGCACCTAATGGGTTAAAGAAAATATGGCACCATTCGAAAGAAATTCAAAAGACCTTTCCATTGATACCAAACATTACATGAAGTAAGTTCAAAATTCGGCTAGAACTAACTTTAAAGGGTGCCAAAATACTTTTGGCCACCGCTGTACATATGTACACACTTTGTGCTTGAGCAGCATATCGTTATTATTGTTGTTGTTGTTGCTGCTTCAACTCATTACTTTAAAAAGAAAAACTCATTGCTTTGTTGTTCATTTTACGGTTTCTTTTCTTCTTGTTTTTCGTTTTTCGGGTTTTTTCTTATGCTATTTGAGAACAAATATGTTTCTGGGTCGCATGGCCGGATAAACATTTGTTTATGCCCAAAACTCAACAAGATTAAATATGTAGATAACAAACAGAAGCACATACAGTGATGGCACAAATAATAGAAACGACCTTTTTTAAAGTTTTTGCCGCGAAATGAATTTACTTTAAATTCCGCATTTTTTGGTTTATCAATATTTAAAATTATAATTAATTGAATAATTTTTCCTATTACAGTACATAAGAGTACAAAATTTGACTGTCCCTAAGTGCTTCAAATCTCCTCTAGATTTAAATTAACAAGCGGAACAGTCGAGTGCAGTCGACAATAATATACCCTGGGCCTAGATGCCCATGTAATTCTCATACTAATCCTTAACTATCGACCTATCCTTTTTATGGCAGCTACATATGAATGAGTGATTTGAACCAATTTGCACGGTATATTTAAATTTTAAGAATGTATTAAAAGTATAAATAATGAAAAAACAATAAAAAATGGTTTACCACGCGCACGGGCGCTTATCTCTAGCATTGGACTGACAATTCAAATAAACGAAAAATTTTAAATAGTTTAAAATCATTTGCATCGACAGGACCGAGACTCGAACCTCGATCGTCCGTTTTGCTTGCCGAGCACTTATCACTTCCACCACTCCGCCACTTGGACTGATGCTGGCAAATTCGATATAGATTCTCGATGTACATTCTGGCAGAGTAAATGTAAAATGAATTAATTGATCATTAATTCCAATTATAGAATTGCCAATAAAAGACCTTTGACAAAACTGTTAATGTCTTCACTATTTATGGCCCAAGCGTGATGAAAGTTGGTTATTAGTTTCTGAGCATGTTCTTACACACGTTGCATAAACTTATTTTGATTTTTAAATGTAATCATATAGTAGAATAGGTGCTAAAGATAAACTAAATTGTAAGTTTATGTTAAAAAGAAATTTTCGACTCTAGCAGTTCAAACTCTCAAGGTACTGAAGAAGAAGAACAAGAATAAGTAGAAGAGATTTATTTTGGCTTTAGATTAGGTTACCAAATTGCAGTTTTAAGCTCGTTAAGCCAACTCCCCAGCCCACTCCCTTTTCCACTGTGGTTGCAGCCTTTGCTGATGACATAATGAGCATGTATTTCGGCAAGTGGAAACTGGTAATAATCCGGATGCCACATGCAGCATGCATAACTAGGAAAATATGTACACCAGAATGTGGTGAGAGCGAGAGAGACACAGACAGAGAGAGTGAGAGAGAGAAAAGGGCATAAAGAGGACAAACGCTTCAAGGCTTTTGCTTTTGCCCCCAAAGAATTTAGACATTAAATTGCGAAAAAAAGCTAAAAGCTTTCATATCATCCTGTGGAAAGGACGTTGAAAGGACGAAGCCATTGGAATTTGCCAAGTATATAGTGAGAGGGAGAAGGAGAGAGAGAGAGAGAAAGAGTGATTGAGCGAGAAAGCAACAACGTTAAGGAACCCAACTATGTACACATGTGTGTGTGTCTGCACAGAAATTGGGTCAATCGATAAAAGTCAGCACACTAGCAAAGCAGCGACGCCAGCGTCGACGTCAACAGAGACAGCAGGCACATGCGCCAAATGTGCGGGGGTTGAAGCTTTTTTTCTGTCACTGTCGTTGTCGCTGCTGCTGCTGCTGTTGCGGCGAAAGCTTGCGCAGAGCTTTTGACGGTAATCCAATTGTAGCTGGGCAGTAATAACTAACTGTACATAAGCTACGTATGTATGTGCTAACGGTACATGCTCCATGTGACCCCAGCCAAAATGCTCGTTAACAATTACATACATACATACTTATGATTACATCATGCCATGTACGTGATTATATGTATGTATGTATATGTATAAATGTGTGATTGTGCGTGTGTGGGTGACTTTTAATATTTTATAGGGCAGCTGGCACTGCGATTCCAATTGCGTTGGCTGCCGTTACTTCTCCTCCTATCTTCCTCCTTTCTCATCCACACCCTACCATTTGTGGGCCTATTAAACGAGAACGGGAAAGAATTCGGAATTCTGTATTCAGTTTGCATGAGCATCAAATAAATATTGCCGCATAATGAATGAATTTGTTGTATTTGGGGAAAATGCTTGCAAATAAAAGACTGATTTAATTTCGGTTATGATTGCAACTCCATTTCATTTGTTACTTATGTATGTAAAGAATATTTATTTAAATATATTTAGTTATTTAACTGCGGCTTCTCTGGCAGCAGTGCTGCCAACTTTTTATCAACAAAAAAGCTACTTTTAACTGGAGAGATGGAAAAAAAGCTAACTTTCTTAATTTTCAAGCTAGAATTTTGAAAATTTTGCCAGAATTTTTGTTAAATTTTTCTCGAATTTCTATTTTTTTCTTTTTTGCATTTTTTACTCATAATACCGTTATTTAACGATATTTCTCTGGCAGCCGTTAAAACGTGATTTTAAATAGCACTGCTTGGTAGTGTTAATATCTTGCACTACTTTTACTGCTTGCCCGTCTCACAGCGCGCAATCAGCGCACATTTGAGCTGCGTAAGGATGGCTGCGATTATTTGAATAAGTAAGCATAGCGCACTGCTTGTTCTGTACTTCTGATGTTAGCGCACTTTTGAGTCAACAGCATTATGTGAACGCAAAAGTGCAGCTGCGCACATTTGAGCTGCGTGAAGGTGGCTGCGCTTGCACGCATGCGCGCGGTAGTTTAAATATAACTGAAAAAAAAGCGCCAGTTTTGGCGCAAACGCCAATTGTGGCAACCGTGGTTTTAAAACTACTGAATAGAGAGAAAAGTAACAAATCTAATACTCACCATTTAAAAAAATTGTTTAAAATGATTGCACAATGAAATTCATATTATTTGAAATATATTTTATTGGTAGGCAGTTTTGAAGAACATTTGTAATGACATTTATATATAATGAACATGTTTCAAATAAACGTTTTCATTTTTTTTCATACCTCTCATTTCATCTCGATTTTAATATTCTTCTATGTATGTATATAATAAATTTATTTATTTATTTATTAAATTTTATCTTTTGTTATTTTATTACTTATATTGTTTTTGGTTTTTGATGTTGTTTTTTT
Organism: Drosophila suboccidentalis; assembly: GCA_037043435.1. NCBI lineage: Eukaryota > Metazoa > Arthropoda > Insecta > Diptera > Drosophilidae > Drosophila > Drosophila suboccidentalis. Next base: position 72,818 of record JBAMBK010000623.1, on the reverse strand, counting down.
ATAGTTGCTGCGGTTGCGATTTTCTTGTTGTTGTTGTTTGTTTGTTTAATGCATATACCTTGTAAACTTATGTAGTTCATATATGTATAATATATATATGTATATGTATATGTATGTGTATATATATATAATGGCTTATCTATATATATATAATATATATATAAGTATTTTTATTTATTATTTATTTATCAATAATCAATATCGTAGATCACCAAACTTGTTAAAAAAATGTTTACACGAATTTTATTTTGCCTCATTTTCCTAGTTTTTTCATTTTCCATTGCTCGCTAATCAAATTGTTGTTGCTGTTCTGATTTTATCGTAAATTATGATCGTATGTGGATTTTCTCAGCCTACGTTATCTGATGACATTGAGTTTTCTTTGCTCGCTTTCTTATCTTTTTTTTTTTTTTTGAAATAAATAAATACTTTGCGCTTTTGCTTGGTTTTTTTTTCTTCTATACTTTTTAAATACTCTTGTACATAACAGTAGGTTTATACTGTAATGGAAAAAATAATGGAGACGACGCGTCGTTTCAAACAAAGTTTTATTAATATGCTTTGTTAAAATTTGAAACATTGCTAAATAGCAGGGTGTAAAACCAAAATGAATATCGGTTTCAGTTACGGTTATAAATTTCAATCGGTTAATACCGGCTAAAGGCTAGGGCTTTAATCCCTGCTAAATAGGTTTGAAGTAAAAACTATAAAACTAGAAAAACATATTTTTCCGAAACAATTTTAAAAATACAAACAAGTAAAAATCGTTTCTATTATTTTTTTTATCACCGTGTGTGAATTTGGTATGCCAAGTAATTGTTTTGATCAAATTAAAAATGCACAATGTCGTAAATTTTTAATTTAAATAAACAATTACTTGACTTGAAATAAAAACATTAAAAAAATTTGCTTTGTATGTGTGTGTGTGTGTGTGTGTGTATGGTTGTGTTACATGCTCTCTCTTGTAATTAATAAATTCATAATTGGCCTTACTTGATAAACTACAGTTAATGCATACAATTTATTACTGTGTGTGTGTGTGAGTGTGTATATGTGTGTGTGTGTGTTTAATATTGAGTTTATAATTTGCTAAATTACATATTAGAATTGCTAGTTTTGTTGTTGTTGTTGTTGTTGTATAGAAAAAGTTGAAGCTTTTCTCTTACGTTTTTTTATTATTTATGTTTATCTTTTTTTAAATTTAGTTTGTAATTTGTAATTTTGGGTACACGACGGCGGGGATAATATGATTAAAGTGTGTTCTCTTTATAATTATATATATGTATGTATATAGACAATGTACCATTAGTTCTTCTTCTTCTTATTAATCTTATTTTGTTGTTATTGTTGAAACTATCTAGGCTAATAATAATTTTAGTTTTAGTTTTTTGTTGTTTATATTCATAGTTGAAAGGCAAGTGTTGTTGTTGTTGTTTCATTTCTATTTAAAGAACTCGAGAGTGAGTGAAATCAATGAATAACTTTCTTGAATTATCGAATAATCGAGCTATCGAATTTTGGTGCTATGCTATGTAATTTTTTGTTTATTAAATATTTATTTTACCTATATAATCATTTGCTCTAAGCGCCGATATGTTGGCTTCCAACAGATTTTATTGTTATACTTTCGAGTTGTCGTAGTGTGTGTGTGTATCTGTGTGTGTATGTTGTGTGTGTACTTTACAGGGACCGTAGCGATTATAACGATTTCTAAATACAAATTTTAAGATGAGACTTATTTCGAAATTTTCATCAAAAAATGTATACATCAAAAAATAATTTAATTTCAATTTGTATTTTAAAATCAAAGATATTCAATTTAAATTAAATTTTAGCACAAGATTATGTTGTTTTCAAGATACTATATCCACAAAAAGTATATTTAAGATTGTACCATTAATTCAGATTATTATTTTCAGGTTTGGTTTTTTTTTTAATCTCATAAGTCTTATTTGCAATCCCTGGTACATGTGGGTGTGTGTATGTGTTGGTGTGTGTGTAATATATATACTATATATATATATATTGTCAATTGTTGGTGTATTTGTTGGTTGTGTGTTTAGTTTGATTTGTCTTAAATTGCTGGATTAAACTGTACTTTCTCGTCTTGTTGTTGTTGTTGATGATAATGGTATGGATTAAGAATATATATATATAGAGATATATGTTTATATATATATATAAGTAGTTATATTTGTAAGTTGTAGTAGTATGTGTTTTCTGTTATATATAATACAGCTGCTGTTATGCTTAATCTTTAAATATATTTGTATTTTATATTTATAGATATATTATATATTATATATCGTATATCGTATATTTATTTTGTAGTATGTACACACTTGTCGGTTTACCGTTAATTACGTTTATTACTTGACTTGCAACTCGTGTTTTAATGCGTTTTACCCGTCGTTCCTAGTTTAGGAACTTTATAGGGGGCCCTTAGTTATGTACACATAGCGAACGTGAATCGAATGAATATACTCATTATATACTCATTCATTTACTCATTCATACATGCATTCATTCGATATCACGATCACTCAGATCTAGCTCAGATCTATAAGTAAGTAAAATTTAAGTAACATAACGCGAATACGAACGAGTACCCGTTCTAATAGTCTGAATACACTTGCGAGTACCCGTTTACTCTAACGTACTTGACTGACTGAGACACGTGTGAATAACAAGGTATGCTTTATTTTTTGCCTAATTGCCTAAGCGGTAAGGATAACGGTAACGATATCGACAACGATAACGATAGCGATAACGAGAACGATTAATTATTTTTGCATAAATCGATATCCAGTTTGGACTAATAATGCTTATGAGGGTATCTTCTCAAACTAATATTGCAGCGACAAATCGAGTTTAATTGGTCGTTTAGATATACATATGTATTTATCGATCAGTTATCGATTAATCAATTTACTTTTATTTACTTCATAATCGAAAGTTATCTGTGGGATTTAAGACAAAAACTGCTTTCTCTACGCACACAAAAACTAATTTATTTAATTTATCGCTTGTTTAATGAATGTATTCATGAGTGTATTCATATTAAGTCATGTGTCGCAGTTTATTCAGTGATATTCAGTTAGATGATATGATTGTGTTTGTTGTTGTTGTTGTGTTCTTCTGAATGTCTTGGGCTTTTTGTGGCTTGGAGCAAATAAATATTAGAGGTATTCCCCTATTAAACTAACTAGCTTCTAAGTTCTATACAATTAAATGCGTAACAACAAACAGAAACAATATGTTAATATTTCCTTTGTTAATTTTAAGTATGCGTATAATTTTAGCAGGAATACCGCTATTGCAATGCAGCAGCAACATAAATAAGCTACGCATAATTCAAATTGGATTTGTTCGACTAATTGGCAGTGATAAACATTTTGTTTTATTGAATTTATCATAAGTCAAATAAATCATAAAATGGTATAATTTATTTAAATGTATTATTTATATGTATGTATATATGCTCGATAACAATAACACTTTTTGAGAGTTATCGACTGGCAGAGTCGCCTCAAAGCTCATTTCGCTCAGTGTATAGAGAGTAGGGTGTCCAGAGTAGAATTGTATCTAGATGTAGTAGGTGTATGCAAGATGTATGTATATTATGTGTATATAGCAGCGGTGGGCACGAAATCTGAATTCGGAAGCAGCCACTAGCTCCCGGAGTCCGTGCGTGCCCAACGCCTATATACAGTGTGATAGATGTATATTTAACTAATTAAAATAGAATTTGAATTTCAATTGTTTTTTCATTTATTTTTAATAGTTCAATTCGAATTAATGGGCATATTTCTTGTGTATTATTTAAGTGTTATTTTTGCTGTTTTTCTTGTTCTTGCTCTTTGGTACACGGCTAAAGGCTACGCAATATAATATAATATACTACAATATACAGATAATCATATACATATGTATATACATATATATCGTCATATCATTATCGTATCGTGTATTATATTTCGTATAAATTATTGCTCTACTTTTTTATTATTATTATTTTGTATTTGTATATTTTTTTTGTATTCATATTGTTTCGTTTACGATTACGATTACGATAAATGCATCTATGCTGTATGTACAGTGTAGGTATGTATGTTTTTCTGTATGTGGCATGATTTAATGTCTTTGTCTTCATCAATTGTTCAGTTTTTAACTAACTATAACAGAGGCTAGCATATCGATAACTACAAATATTATGTAATTTATTAATTATGTATACGTCATCAGCGCCTAACAATTTATTATTATTATTATTATACTCGTATGTAGTATTAATTATGTATATTAAATAATTATTGATTTACTATTAATTTTGCTTTTGTTTTATATTTTATTTTGTCTTTGTTTTTGCTGTGAATCACATTCGCGCCGTATGCAAAACTAATGATGGGATTTTATTCTTATCGATAGATATCGTGATATTGTGACATCGTGAAATCGCACAGCGTGTAAACTTGTAGTGTAGTCTACTTTTTAGCGCATCGATCGAAAATTTACAAAATGATCAAGTCAACAGTTAACTAGACAGCGAGACAGCGAGAGAAAGACGGAAAATCGTGGCTGTACGAGTGAGACAAATATATGCGTATGTGAGTCTGGGTGGTGTGTGTGTGTGTGTGGGTGTGAGAGAGTGAGAGAGTTAGAAGGATAGAGTATACGTAAGAGTGGCATTTAAGGGTATACATTGAGTTTAAGTTTAAGTTCGAGAAAGAGAGAGTTACTAAATTACGTGACCTTACGTTACGTGACGTAACGTGTTACGTTTTCTGACTGACATTTACATAAATGCATCCATAATTTGAGTATAGCGGCAACCTAATTACAATACAATAAATATCAAATAATTTTTGTTGCATTTACATATGTCATTTACAAATGTGTGTGTGTTTATAGTGTGTTGTGTGTGTGTGTAAGTGTGTGTGTGGTACATAGTAGTAGAAGAAATACTGCATAGTCGGTATCGGTATCGGTATCGGTAGTATACAAAATAGTAGACAGTGCTGTTTGTTATTCTTTTTTGCTTTTGCTTTTTTGTTTGTTTGTTTTCTTTTTTTTTTTTTGTTTGTTCTATTTGCTTTGTAAATATTCAATCTTCTTCTTCTTTTGTGGGTTTTGTTTCCGTTTCCGTTTAGAAGAAGCTCTTCAAAAAGCCAGCGGGTCCAGCCTTAAATTAAGCATTTATTAAGTTATTGCATGTATTTAATTTCTTAAACATAATTTGAACTCACGTCTTGTTGCTGTTGCTGCTGTGTTTGTGCTTGTTTGACTTTGGCTTGAGCGATCTTTAAGGCTCTGCAAATGGATTTATTTTAATTTTTATTAATTATATACTTATAGTAAATTTGTGTGTGTTTTTATACCCGTTACTTAAAAAACAAGTAAAAGGGTATATTGTATTCGTTGCAATGTATGTTACAGGGAGAAGGAAGCCACCACACGCACAGTTTTCAAGATATAAAGGTTCTTTTACTAATTAACGATAGTTACTATTATTACCTATCATCCTACTAAATCGTAACAAGATCGGACAAATAGAAAGGTGGTAATGGCTGATTTAAGTTTTTAAGCAATGCAAGTGCCTAAAAGCATGCAATAAAAAATATTTAAATTTTTTTTAAATAAGTAACGGGTAACCTAAATTCCGTAGCTCGACTATAGCCTTGCCCACTTGTTTATTTTCTGGGTACTCACTGTTGCAAGTCCATGATGGTCTTCTCCTTGGCATTCTGCTCCTCCTGCGACATTTGTACCAACTGCAGCAGTCGCTCCGTTTCGGTTGCCGCCTTCTTGTGCTCCTCTTTTGTGTTTTGCAGTTCCTTGACGCAGCTGTAAGTTACATGGATAAATAGATTAGTTTGAGCCCAGTTAACAACTGTTGGGGCCATAACGTACGCCTCGAGTTGCCGCTGCGTGTCCATGAGCTTCTTGTTAAGTTCTCCCGCTGCCGCGGCGCCGCCTCCCTGGGTCTGCAGCGACTTCTCCAGCTGATCCATTTGCTCCTTTCGCTTGCGCAGCTGCACATCGAACTCGGACATCTTCTTCTCCTTGTCCTCGATGTCCTTGCGCTTCGCCTCGATCTGTTTGCGCTGCTCGTCGATGATCTTGCGCTCGCCTTCGGTGGCCTTCGCCTGGTTGTCGATCTGCTTTCTCACCTCCTCCAGCTGCTGCCGCTGCTGCTCCAGCTGCTGTCGCTGCACGTCCGTTGCCGCTGCCCCCGCGCTGCCCGCCTGCTGCAGCTGCTGCATTTGCTGCTGCAACGTTTGCACCTGTTGCTGCAGCTGTTGCACCTGTTGCTGCGCCGTCTGCAGCTGCTTCGCCTGCTCCTGATTGGACAGCTGGCTCTTCTCGAGCTCTTGCACGAGCAGCTCCAGCTGCTGTTGGAAGCGATCGCGTTCCGTGCACGCGGCCTGCAGTTCACCTTTGACCTTCTCCAGCTCCTTGGCATCGACGCCGCTGCCGGCGGCTGCTGCTGCCGTTTGCTGTTGTTGCTGCGCTGCCTGTTGCTGCTGCTGTTGCGTCATCTGCGACATTTGCTGCTGCATCTTCTGCATCTGGGCGTGCTGATCCTTGATGTGTTGGTCCATTATCTGGATGCGCTTGTGCATCTCCTGGGCCGCCTTGTCGGCCATGTCGGCGCGATTCTTCTCCTGCTCGATGACCTTGCGCCATTGCTCGATCTCCTCGCGACTGGCACCTGCCGCCGCCGCCGCCTGTTGCTGCTGCTGCTGCTGCTGGGGTCCAACGGCGGCCAAGGCTCTCTCGGACTCTTGCAGCTTCTGCTGCAGTGCCTGAATCTCCTTCTGCATGGCCTGAATCTCGGCGGGTGCGGCTGGAGCGACGGGTTGTCCGTTGCGCAACTTGCGATTCTCCTCGCGCGTCTTCTGCAATTCCGTTTCGGCATTTTGCAGCTCCTTCTGGAAGTTCATCAGAATCTCCTGGCTCTTCTCCAGCTGCAGCACGAGCTGTTCCCGCTCCATGGCCAGCTGCTTGATGTCGCTCTCCAGCTTCTGGACATGTTTCTCCAGTTGGGAGCCGACTTGGCCGCGATTCGCCGTTTGACGCAGCGTTTCCTTCTCCGACTCGGATTTCTCGAGACGATCGTGGAGGCGTCCCAGTTCGGCGCCCATGCGCTCGAATTCGATGCGCGTGGACTCCGTGTTCTCCTGCTGTTTGGCCAAATGCATTTGTGCCTTCTCCAGTTCCTTGGCCAAGCGACCGGCCTCCAGTTCGGTGGCATCGCGCGACTGCAGCGCCTTCTCGAGGCGATCGCGCAGCCGATCGATCTCCTGTCGCTCGCCCGCCGACAACGCGATCGACGCGGACGAGGACGAGACACGAACCGGTTCGCCGGGGCTAACCGAGGACTGTTGCAGGCGCAAACGATCGACCTCCTTCAGCAGCTTCTCGTGCTTATCGCGCGCCTTCTCGCGCTCAATGTGCGCCCGCTCCAGCTCGCTGCGCTGCTTGTCCTGATTCGCCAGCAGTTTCGCCACCTCGCCCTTGCTCAGCTCCAGCTGCAGACTGGTCTCGTGCAGCTTCGACTCCATGTTCTGGATCTCGTTCTCGATCTTCTCGTACTTGTCCTTGTACTTCTCAAAGGACTCGGACTCGTACTGCGACTTGCCGCGTATCGTTTCCAGCTCCATCAGCGTCTTGTCCAGCTTCTCGCGCAGTCGCTCGTTCTCCTCCTTCAGGCGACGCGTCTCCCGTCCAAATGTATCTGTATCCTGCAGCTTGCGCAGCTCCACCTGTTGCTTCTCGTAGCGTTCGCGCATCTTTTCTAGCTCCACGGCATAATGGGCGGCCTCCTCCTTGGCCGCCTCCACGCTCGCTCCGGCCTTGGTCTGCGCCGCGTGCGCGCGCTCCAGCTCGTAGGCCACCCGCTCCAGTTCCCCCTGCAAGTGCTCCTTTTCGCCCTGCGAGCGTCGTATGTCCGTCTGCAGTTTGTCGAACCGATCGCGATTGTGCTCGAGTTCGCTGCGTGCGTTGTCCTCGCACTCCTTGGCCCGACTCAGTTGAAGGGCGGCCCGATCGCAGGCCTCCTGCAGCCGTGTGCTCTCGTCCTGCAGCTTGCGCAGATCCTCGCGCGCCTTGGACGCAGCCAAACCGGATCGCTCCGCCTCCACCTCGAGCCGGGCACGATCCGCTTCGGCGGTATCGCAGCGCGATTGTAAGCGATAGATTTCGTTTTGAGCACGATCGTATTTCTCGAGCATCTTCTCGAACTCCTTGTTCGAGGTGTCCTTCTCGTCGATCAGCTTCTGGCTGGCATAGAGCGCCTTGTCCAGCTTCTCCTTGAGTATCTCCACCTCGGTGACGGCGTCATCGCGTTCCATCTGCAAGAGAACACAGATTTAAAAGTGCAGTGACATTTGAAACGTGACAAAGTATTAAAAAGCAGTGACTCTTGTGTGGAACGAAGCTACAATATAATTAACAAACAGCCAATTCATTGGTTTTAGTATCACGTTTTCAGTTCTCATGCGATTTAGTTTAGAGTTTTGGATAGAACAGTATTAGTTTTTGATAGAAAGCCAATTTTGTAAGCATATACCTCTTGGTGAGTCTTGTTTTGGGTCATCATCGTGAACAATTACCTGCAATTTCTGTTGTATGGCATGCGATTTCTCGTACCGCTCCTTCAACACCTCCAAATCGGTCTGCATCGCCTCCCGATCGCGCGCGGCCTTCATCAGTAGTGTCTGCGATGATTCCGATCGTTCCTTGAGCGTTTCCAGTTCATCCGAGAACTGATCTCGCTCCTTCTGAATACGCGCTAGCTGCATCTATTCTCAGGTTGATTTTGTATTCGAAATTCATGGATGGTTTCATGGGTGAACACACCACACACCACAAAGCACATAGCACAGACAGTTTGAAAGATAGATATGCGTATAGGTATACATATGTATGTATGCGTAGGAAGTACATTTATATTTATAGTTATATATACTTATATTTATATGATGCATAGTATATTTTGTGTATGCACTGAGAAAAACAAGGATCTTTTTTTATTTAAAGTAAAAGTGGAAAATATTAACATATCATTTTATGAACCAATTAAAAAAAAACAATTAAATATGATAGTACACTGAGAAGAACATTAAACTTTTAAATGATCTTTTGTAATTTAAAATAAAAGTGGGAAATAATCAAATATCATATTATGAACCAATTTAAAAACACAATAAAATATGATTTTATGCCAAAAATTTAATAATTTTCAAAATTAATACTTGTAAAAATTATTAGAAGTAAATATTTCTTAATTTTAATCAAATAGATTCGTGATCCCTTTAATGTTGTCTGGTTTTTCTCAGTGTATTGTTAGGACATGTTCATGAGGGTGGGGGGTTAGTGTTTTGTTTTCGATTCAGTTTCGGGGTTAATCACAACACAATATACTTGGTTACAGTTACAGTTCACAGACATCGATTAGGCAAGTTCACAAGGTCTACGCATGTGTGTATGTGAGTGGGTGTGTGTGAGTGTGTGACAGAGAGTGAGAGAGAGGGGGGAGTGTGGGGGACAACCTGCATGCATACCTGCGTCTTCTCCAGCTTCTCACGAATGCGATCCGTGTCCAGCGTGAGAGTCTCACGCTCCTTCTGCATCCGAGCTGCCTGGCCCAAGGCCTTGTCAAGTTGAGATTGAAGATCATCGAATTCGTAGGTCAATTTCTCCTTCTCGATCACCAGGCGACGATTCTCGGTACAGGCCTTGTCCCATTTGTCCTGCAGATGATCGACCTCGTTCTGTGCCTTGTCCAGCGAATTCTGCAGCTTCTCGTGCTGCAGCTGCGATTTGCCGAGCGTTGCCTGAGTCCGCTCCATTTCCTCCTTGATCTTCTCCACCTCGGAGAATGCCTGTGCACAGCGATGGAATCAAGTGAAGCGGGGGAAAGGTTTGTATTTCGGTTGAGGGGAATCGGAGAGAGAGGTCTTAAGCAAGGCTGCAAACCTCAAAAGTCGTTGACAATTCATAAAAATAAAATATTCTACATTCGCAATTGTTTTCCTATTTTCCTCAATTAATTAATAAATTGATTATTTACAAAATAAAATATAGATAATGGCCGTGTTCACCAGAACAATACAACAACAATACAATATCGATGAAATTTGTATGATTATTCAGTGAACGGCAGTGATTAGCAATCATGATTTCAAATTTTGCGATTATGATGACTGTAAATTCATCACCAAAATATTACGCTGAAATTCCCTGATTGCGATACTTTGTTATCGATATAACAAATCGTAATCAACAGAACACAAGATTTGAAAATAAATAGGACAACATTATTAATACTAATTTGGTCTTCTTAAAAAAAATTACAAAGAAGACGTTGGAATCTGCGTATTTTTAAGGAATGTGGTTAGGAAAAGTGCTTAAAACTTTCTTATAAAAAATATGAAATGCGCATATTGGTTTAATTTTTGAATAATGAAACATATAATCTATTATTTTAAATCTGGCCTTTTGTTGTGTTCATTCCCATTACAACAGCATTTAGCGCCAAACTGTTTTGAATTGTTTTAATAAATATTAAAAGCTTTGACAAAAAAAGAAAGGACAACTTTTTTTTTGCCTTAAAATTTCATCAAAAAGTTCACCACCCATAAACAATTTTTTGTTTTCTGATACATGATTACTGATCGATTAGTTCTGGTGAATACGGCCAATTGGTTTCCTTAAAATATAATAAGAAATGATAGTAATTTTATAACTCTAAAAAAAATATCAGATTTATGTACATATTTTTTTTAGACTCACAACAATTTTGTAATATTTATAAAAAGTGTTATCCCCTTTTTCTTGTTAAAATATTCCAAACTTTTTAAAGAATCAAAAGCTAAATATTATTTAATAGATTTGGTTTGCAGCCCTGGGTAAGTGTGAGTATTGCCTACCCGGTCGCGATCAGCGTGAATGCGTGAGACGCCGCTCTGGGCCTTCTCCAGCTCCTGGCGCAGACTCTCCTGCTCGCCCTGGGCGTTCTCCAGCTTCGCCTTGAGGCGATACACTTCGCCCTGGCTCTTTTCCAGTTTCTCCTGCAGGGCGGCGGCTTCTTCACGTGCACGCTCAGCATCCGACTGCTCGTTATCGGATGTTTGGGTGTGTTATCGATTATCGGATATCGATTGTTCGATTGTTGGGTTGTTATTGATTGGGGGGTAAATTGGATATGGATACGGATATTATTTACAGGTACCATGTGAGGATGGTCTTAAATGATTGATTGACTGACTGACTGACTGACTGACAGAGGTAAACAACAATAGTACGAGTTCTTAAAGATAATTACGATAACGATTACGATAACGTCTAGAGCGAGCGATTAATGCTGCGAGGTTGAGCACAAAAGCGAATTGACAATGACTTATGACAGATGGATACGAATGGGAGAGACAGAGAAAGAGAGAGCAGGCAAACTGACAACGATAGGTGGCGCTTGGGTGCAAAAAATGAGCAAGAGAGAGAGAGCGAGAAAGACAAAAAATGTACGTGTGTGTGTGTATATTGTGTGTGTGTTTGTGTGTGTTAATTGAGCTACAAGTATTAAATCAAAGTAAGGCAAAGACTTTTAAGGCAAACTGTATGTGTGTGTGTAAATAATGTACAGATGTGTGCTAGTGTTTGTTATTGTGTGTATCTGTGTGTACAAGAAATTAACAGCTTAGGTAAATCAAGCCCAAGTTTTAGAACTTTTGCAGAATCTCTTTTGAAAACAGTTGCCAAAGTCACGTTGTAAATGGCTTCAAGTCTTGACTGAGTTTCCATGTGAGTGTGTGTGTTATTGTGTATGTGTGTGTGTGCTTCCAAAGACAAAGTTTTGTCAGGTAATACCTAATGTACTTCAGCAAGATTTGTTTATTTAAGCTTAGGACTGTCATTTCAGTTATTTAAAAGAGAATCAGGAATAGGGCAGCTTTCATTTATGCTCTCTGTCAAATCTCTGACAATTCTAATGTCAAAGTTTAACTTTTTTAACTAAATTAAATTTGTTTTCATATTGAAATCAAGTATCAAATATACTTTTTTGCAATTAATATTGGATTTTTGGGGGCTTGACAAAATTACACACAATTCATGCAGGGGACACTTGAAACTCGGATCGATGAGAGAGAGAGTGTGAGAGTGAGAGAGAGAGAGAGAGAGGGATGAGGCTGAGATGGACTGACTCAAAGCGTTCTTTTTACAATGTCAGTGGATAAATAGTAAGTCAAGTAATTGTTTTGACAACATATATACTTTTCTAATTCATAAATTGTAGTTCATTTTTAAATATATATAAAAATTAATATAAAAATTGTATATTATGTCACAACAATTACTTGACATTACTGTATATGTGTATATATGTATATATGTTTATTGTGTATGGATTCGAGTATTTTATGTAGGTAAGTATGTTAGACAAAGCAATTTACGAGTAGTTAGAACTGTACAGTAAATAAAACACATGACAATAACGGATGTACACACAATACATACAATACAAATGGATGGCAACTATATTGTATAGTTTTTTTTTTTTAATTTTATCATACATTTTTTTTTAATTTGTTATCAAATGTTTTAGTTGCTGTAACTGGTTACTAAAGTCTTGTTTGTGTTTTGCATTCGGTTTCTTGTTTTGTTTGTTGTTTATAAGCATTTACTCACAAAACGTTTTTCAGTTTCGCCCTATATAGAAAATGAATGTAAGCACAACGGTTTAGATAGAGTTTAGGTTTTAGTATATTGTACATTGTTCAACAGCTTAGAGAAACACAAGATATTTTAAGGTAATTTGTTGTAATTATATCAAGTTTGGTTTTTACTTTTACGTTAAGGCTACGAAATAAGAGTAATTAAATATATATGGCAATGAAAAACTTTGTCTAATTTTTACAAAAGCGATTTTTCGAATAATAATTTCCAAGTTATCATCGATCAAATAGTATTCAGTCTGTAGATAAAGAATCAGCTAGCAATATCAATTATAAATATTTGATATTTCTTTTAATTTCTAAACTAGCATCAGTTAGTCTAAATATATTTTTAAACTTTATTTTAAGATTTAATAATATTCTTGTAAGACATTGAATTTTATATACACTCAAATTGTGATTATTTTGCAGGTGCAAAAGTGTGTGCAAGTGTGTGTGGTTGTGTGTGTGGTTGTTGTTGTTGTTGTTTTCGAGACAGCTGAATGTGTGACTTAAGAAGAGATATTTATAGAACTTGATGCAGTAGAAAGTAGCATACATATGTATATGTACGAGTGTATATATTTCATGGATCAATCGAACCAATGCGTTGTAGAAGTAGAAGACTGTATTTTTAATTAGCACACGCACACAGAGACATAAAATCTTGCGAGAATTCTCATAACACGCAGACATTTAACTAAAGAGCACTTTATGCACATATGTTATATATTTATATATGTTGTATAGACAGTTTTCTAGATGATAATGAGAATGGGGATTCGTACCTGTGTCACTCTCAGCTCGGCCTGAGTGCGTCGCAGCTCGGCAGCTGCCTTGTCAGCCCGCTCCTGCGCCCGATCCAGCTCCTGGGACGTCGTCATCGTAGTGCGGCCGAACGTTGTCTTTGTGTTTCAATTATTTTGTTGTAGACGAAACGTAAAACAATTAAATTAGTATTAAGTAGGCAATGCGTAGTTTAATTAACATTTCAAAGGGTGCAACTACCAAGCATTAATACTAACAATTAGACAAGTAAAACATTAGCAATTTATGTCCAGCAGGAAGGCAACAGAATGGCATATGTTGCGTATACGTAATGTGTGCATTAAGTTCACACAACTTCGACATACAGTTAGTCAATTCATTGCATATTTTATTTGCATTTTTTAAAGTTTAATACATAATAACAATTATTTGAATATATTTTATTTTTTTTTCAAATAAAATATGTGAATTGACATAATGTAGTTCGATTGTGTGTATTGTCTGAAGTGATTCTGATTAATTAATGAGCATGAGTTTGATTTTGGATTTTGTTTAAACATAGTTGAGTGCATTTAACGCTTTAAATTTTAGAAACACAGTTTGTTGTCTTTTAATTGACTTTCCTTTATAAAACTAACTAATTTGCAATATATTTCAGCTATTCAATTCTCACAGCCTGTTTTCTATAGAGTGTCTACATGGCGTATACTTAATGTTGAGCATTAATTTTAACAATTTGATTGATGGCAGTTGGCAGATTTTTGACTAGCAGTGAGCGATTTTTGTTTCTTTTTTTGTTTGTTTTTGTTACAGCTTTAACTAATTCTACTGGCCAACTTACCGATATTTTGCCCGTTTCGAACATTAACTTTTGTACATTCTGTAAAGTACGATATAGAGTACGATATGCATGTTCAGCGGCAATTAAAACCAAATTCAAATTGAGACATTGCATGGGCATACTTAATTAAAGGTGATGAAGTTTTATACATCACGCTTTATATTATATATGTATATATTATATTCCATTACATTTAATACCCCCCACTTGAATTATGCACTTTAATTTGTAATCGTGTAAGTGTAATTGAGATTAAATCAAAACCTCATGTGGCGAATACGAATGCGAATACTAAGTGCGAATACTTTGTGCTCATAATGTTGTTGTTGTTGTTGCTGTTGTGATTTTTACTGACCAGGCTAAAATGGTGCAATGTGCTAGCTGGTAAACGGAAAAAACGGGGGTGTGTCATGGCTGAAACTGGTGATTAGTCATTGGTGCTAACGAGCTAAACGAGCTGACCTTAAAGTTTCTGTTTTGATGCCAACAAATCAAGTCAAATGTTAACTAAACACTTTGATTGTTATACTCTTAAAGTGAGTACTTTTAATTTGTGATGAAACTTGGCTAAAGAGCAGGGTGTAAAACCGAAACGGATATCGGTTTCTGTAACGGCTATGAATTTCAATCGGTTAATACCAGCTAAAGGTTACGACTTCGGCTAGGGTTTTAATCCCTGCTAAACAGGCATTGAGTAAAAATTATGAAACTAAAAATTATGATAAAAATACAAAATATTAAATTATCGTTTCTATTATTTTACCATGACTGTAAGGAACGCATTAACTAAAATATATATTTCTCAGAAACTTGTAGGAATTGCTCTTAAGCTTAATTATTTAATATGTATTTTTAATCAACTTAAATGTTAAATTGAAATTCCTGCTGGCGCTAAATGCAAGATGCGGTTAACTAAAGTGTGTAGCTACTGTATACGAGTGATAGAGGAGGGGGGTGGAAGGGGGTAAACGAGGTGTTAGTACGAGATACTACGAGATGCGAGATGCACAACTTAGGCACTACGATTAGTTTGCTAGATAGATAGACAGTTGGTAGGTAGGTAGGTTTTGGCATTAGGCTTACTTTGTGTAATGTGGTCTGTTCTTCTAGCTGCATCTATTTATATTTTGTTTGATTTGATTAATGTTTTGATTATTTCATATATATAGTAGAGTGATAAGTAGTTGTTGTTGGGATGCGAGATGTTATTGTTGTTGTTGTTACAATAGTTGTTGTTGTTGTTGTAGTTGTAAGTGTACATGTAAATATAATAGGCACACATAGAGGCATATATATAGTAATAGTTATGATATCATTATCGTTATCGATTATTAAAATAGCAGTTTCGATTGTTACTTATATGTACACTGCACACAGAGGAACGCATACATATGTAGGTAATTGGCTATGGTATATGATATAATAGATAGTTTAAAGATATTTTCAGGGATTGTTGTGATTAAAATTTTAAAAATTACAATTGAAAAAAAAAATTGTTTTTGAATTTTAAATCAGTAAATTATTAGATACAAAATTTGTCTGAACTGAAATTTTCTTTTAGAAATCATATTTTAGTTTGTTTTTTATATTTTTTAAATTTCGTTCGGACTTTAGTTACTTTTTTTTTAAGTTCACAACTCTCCCTGAAAATATTGATAGTTTATCGATATGTTATCGAATGGGGAACCGGTCATAATGCACGAGTACCTGCGAACGCTCCAGATCGTGTTTGAGCCTCTCGTTCTCCAGCTCGAGGCGGGCGATGCGTTGCTTCGTGGACTCCCAGTCGGCGCTGCTGCGTCCCATTTCGCAGGTGGCTTTCTCCAGCTCCGCCTTGGACTTGCCCAGTTCGCTCTGCGATGCCTCCAGCTTGATCTCGAGACGCTCCCGCTCGTTGACGGCTCGCTCCAGTCGCGTCTGCAGCTTCTCCACATCGCTCTCGGCGGCACGCAGCTTCATCTTGTAGTCGGTCACCTCGCGCTCGTGCAGATCGCGCTCCTCCTGCTTCTCCTGCTCGGCGCGATCGCGTTGCTCGCGCAGCTGCGCCATTTGCTTCTCCTTGTCGCCGATGGCCTCCTCGAGACTGGTCAGAGCACCCTCGGAGCTGCTGTGATGGGCCTGCATGGCGGAGAGTCGAGCACGCGCCATGTCCACCTGGTTGTCCTTCTCCTTCAGCAAGTCCTCGAGATTCTCAATCTGTTTCGAGAGTTTGAAGAATGAGATTGTCGTATAATACTTGTCGTTTCTAATGCTCTGACCTTGCGCTGCAGCACACTAATCTTTCGATCCTTGATGTCCATGTGATCCTTGAGCTCGGTCAGCTCGCTCGTCAGCCGATTGCGCTCCTGCACCGTGTGCAGGGTGCCCTGGGTCTTCTTCTCGATGAGCCGATTCTTCTCCTCGAGCCGGGCCCGCATCTCCTCGACGTCCGTCTGCAGCATGTTGTAGTGCTCCTCTTTGGCACATAGCGACTCCTTGAGCACCGCTATGTGCCGCTGATAGTCCTAGTCGGAATGTTATGTTTACTGTGCAAGTTTGTACAATTTCGATTGTCGACAATTACCTGATGCTGCTCCTCTAGCGTTTTCATTTTGGCCGCCATCGCCAGAATCTCTTGATCCCTTCTTTGTATTTCAAGACGGAATTCGTCCAACTGCACGCATTTCGATTGGATTTCGATTGGATTGGGGGAAAGGATAAGATATAAGACAGACCAGATTTTAAAATTGCATCACAACTGCAAATTGCCTATGAATTTTTTTTTTTTTTTTTTTTTTTTGTGTAAAAGTTTTGCTTGGGGTGCAAATTGCGGCGCAATTGTGTACAATGTGGTTGTGGCTTGGTTGTACATGTCGTATGAGCGATGTTTAATGGGCAAAGGTGTGGGCGTGGTCAGAGAGCGAGCAAAAAACACTTTGAAATTGTGGGGCAAATGTGAGAATGTTAAATGGCTGCAAAAGTCGTTGCCCCATAGAAAGACTTGTGTATATATATGTGTGTGTGTTGGTGTTGGTGTTGGTGTCTCTGTGTATGTGTGTAAAGGTTAGAAGGGGTCAGTAGTTAGTTATAACCTGAACTAGGCTTATTATCCATTGGTTTTGTCGCATGTTAAATTTTTATTGTTTGCTTTCGAAATGTTCATTTATAATGCTTAAGAATTACATTAAGTTTAACAGATAATTCGATATCGAATTCGTGTTACGAGTTGCGAGTTCGAACTCAAAGAAGTTGAATTAAGTCTGAAGTAATCTTAATTAAGTTTACAAATACAAATCAGTGTATAAATATATATTTATATATTATATATGTATATATAATATCGCTGGAGTAGTTAATAATTATAATTATAAGTACAATATTGTTGTTGTTGTTGTTTTAAATATACGTAGTATAATATTAAGTATAAATATTCAAGATTCATTCGTTACATTATTATTATAAATGCCATCTGCTTGTCAAAGTTCTCACTGTTCATCAA
Organism: Drosophila suboccidentalis; assembly: GCA_037043435.1. Classification (NCBI taxonomy): domain Eukaryota; kingdom Metazoa; phylum Arthropoda; class Insecta; order Diptera; family Drosophilidae; genus Drosophila; species Drosophila suboccidentalis. The sequence continues at coordinate 55,015 of JBAMBK010000623.1, read as the reverse complement.
AAGTTGAGATAAAAACAATAATTTAAAAAATAAAAAGTAAACTATCTAAATTTGAGATAAGTACAGTATGTCAAGTAACAGTTTTTTAAAAAAAATAAAAGCACATACTTAAAAAAAAACTATTTATTTCACTTTTCATTTTTATTTATATTTTATCAAAGTTTTTTATAGTGCTATGTAAGTAAATGAAAAAATTATATTTATGTTTAAATATTTTTTAAAGTTAAATAACCAATTTATAAATTTTTCGTTGTCAAAACAATTACTTGACTTACTGTACTTGTATGCAAATCAGATTTATCTACGTATTTATATGCGAATGTATGTCTAAGTATGTCCTTTACACTGACATAAATGCTTTCAATTGGCTAGTGTTAAGCTTATTATCCTTCCTTATGTCTAGAGAGCGATTACACTTGAGGGAAAAATCAATATGAGATCGGAAATTCAATAAAATTACAATAATTGGTAGTAGTAGTTAGTTAGTTGGTTAGCTAAAGATTTCTATGAACACAACGATAGTTCTTCTTCTTTTATTATTGCTTGGCCATCGTATTTCATACGTCTAGCTCTTCTTATAAACGATATCGTACTTGGATCGATCTAACCTCGATTGGTGTACGAATAAAACTACAATTGGTTTTTGCTATGCTATACGTATCTATATAAGACAAAATTAGAGTAACTCCAGTTGTTTTTTTTTTTTTGATTTCTACTTACTAAGCTATAACAAACGGTTTTACTTTCTTTGAGAAAAATATTCGAAAAGAGTTTTTGAACGCATTTTGAAGCCGAACAACTACTACGATTAACAACAAAAATCAAAGTAGAGATCTTGTTTTGAAGACGAATCAAGTTGAATAAGCACCTAGATATAAGTATATAGAGTATATATATATATTTATGTATGTATGTATGTATATAGATGTATAATTATATAAATATATTCAGTTGGGACACTAAGTAATAAGTATGAATACAATAAGAACATTAGTACATGGTACAATAGATAATACATTTGTTGTTTTCGCTGCACTTTTGTTTTATATTAAATTATTTAATTTTTCGTATTTTTTGTATAATATTTGCATAGACACATTTTGAATGCTTCTTCGTTTATTTGCTTTTCGATTTCTCTTAATATTTTGAAATTGCAACCAGTGTTGTGTTAGACACACACACCTGTGAGTACTGGCCAGAAGTTCAAGAAATAGGTCTAATACAACCAGCCAGATGTTGTTTCATTTACCCAGTTTCATTTTTCATTTATCATTTTTTTGCATTACCATTTCTGCCATCTATGCATGATTTTTACATAGAACTTTCATCATGTTTACATTATACTTAATTGACCTTCATTGCTAATCACACGATAACTTTTCGCTGGAAGTGTTGAGTGAGTTTTGACCGTTAAACGCAACGTAAAATACAGTTAACCGAATTAAGATGGCGGCTGGGTCTGATTAAAGTAATTTTCCAAAAGAAAAAGCAATTAAATTATTATGCAAATGCGAGTACAAACATTTTTGAGTACTTGGTAAATTGAAGTCTAAGTTAGTATTGTAGTTTTAATTTAGCTAGTTAGGTTAATATAAGTATAGGTATAGGTATAGGTATAGGTGTAGGTATAGGTCTAGGTAATAGGTATAGGTAGTTAGTAGGTTGATTGGGTATAGAGGTCCTTGCACAGGCTTGGCTAAATTGGAAGTGAGAGAGGGACACATACACTTGTAGTTTTTTTTAGGTATATTCTTTTTCTTTTTTTAGTAATTCTTGTTCTTTAGAGAGTTGCACTAACAATTTTGCTAAATTTATATATTAAGTATCTAAGTATCGATTACTTTCTTATAGGTTTTGATTTAAAAATAACTTTAAGCTTCATTTTGTTTCTCATTCTCGCTCAACTTAACACATACGAGTTCAAAATTTTATTATTTTTATATTTTCATAATTCAATTATCAAATAAAGTAAAGTAAATCTCATTACATTTTTCATTTCTTGTCATGTGTATAACTATATATATGTATATATAAATGGTTTTACATTTATGAGTAAATATCATTTAGTTTCACTTTGTTTTCTTGTTGTTATTTACAGTCTTTTACTTTTGAGAGTCAAGAGCAAAGTTGTTCAAATTTCAATTTCAAACGAATTTCTCATCAATATTCTCTATACAGTTCTTTTACAAATTCTCTGAAAAGTTGCCCTGAGTGCTCTATGCAAAAATAAAACAACAAAAAATATCCGACGAAAAACCAAAACAAAATTTAACAACAAGCTAAGTTAGAAACTATAATAAAAAACAATAGAAAAATGTTGATTCTTTTTATCTCATTATCTTTTTGTCGCTACTTTAAAATGGCACATGAAACAATAGTTGTTTGCTTAGGCTAATCCTAATCGATATACCATATAAGTGGGGTATATCTTTTTATATATAGTATGTATAATATAATATTTGGTGTTCTATACGAGAACCGCACACTGCAAATGTCGCTGGCCTTTGACAACTTTCGTTATGAGGTGTGTGAGGGAAAAAGGAAAGCGTAAAATGCATTATCAGGCGAGTTCCACAAATCTCTAGAGATTTACAATTTTTTAACCGATTTTTTAAGATTTAGATGACCGAACGAATAATCGGTGCTCCTCAAAACTTGGAGATTTAATTTTTTCTGATATATTCTCATAGTCACAAATATCGTCTTCCAGAAATATACTTGAAACTTCAATCGAAATTTTGTATTAAATTTAATTGATTGCTTTTTTTCCAATTTAAAAACTAAATTAATTTAAGCTAAATTTTCGAAATCAACAAAATTAAAAGCCAGAAATTATTTTCGAATTTAAGCCATTTTTTAAATATTTTTTTTTTTGCAGTTTTAAGCAATAAAGAACAATAAAGAAAATGTTATACATTCCAAATCTTTAGAAAATTTAAGAGTTGAATTTATTATTTCATCAAATCTGAAAATATTTTTATTGTTGACGCTTGAAAACAGTTTATGTAAATTTCAGGAACATGAACAATTGCTTTTGATTGTTAGAGATCTGTATCACTTGCCTGTTTATATATCTCTCCAATTTGAATATATAGATTCGATAGTTATTAGGACATATAGTTTTGAAATGGATTTCGTTTACGGATTACGTATTCGTTTTTTTTAATTGTTGTTGATGATGATGCGTAACGAGTATTAGTTGAATTTTGTTTATTGGTAATGTTGTTGAGTATCGAGTATAGTATCGATTAAGTATCGATAATTATCGATCTAGGAATCTAGGGATAGCGTGTCTACGTCAAATTTAAAACTTACTTGTCGCTTATGCTCTTGCGGCAGTTTCGGATAATCTAAGTCTAGTTTCGAGTATGGCAAGTGATGATGATGATGTTGTTGGTGTTGTTGTTGTTGTTGTTGTAGTTGCTGCTGATGGTGTTGTTGTAGTTGTTGCTGATGATGTTGTTGTTGTTGCGTATACGTATGCGGATATGACGAGGCATGCAGACCCAGACCAACCGGATGATGATGATGCGAATGCGGATGCGAGTGATGCGAATGCAGATGCGGATGCGAATGCGGATGCGAATGATGCAGTTGCGAATGCGAATGATGCAGTCCGTCATAGGCAGTGCCAAGTGTGCCAGCACTGGCCAATGCTGCTGTATCACGTGCACTGCTCGCCAACGTGCCACCAAATGGGCCAGTTGTGTTGGCCAACGCTGCAAGCGGATGTGTTTGCAGATGATTCTGGTGCGAATGCACATGATATTGATACTGCGGATTCATCTGCTGTTGCACCGAGGCCTGAATATGAGAGTGTGGTTGTTGTTGTTGTTGTCCATGAACGCCCGCAAACTGTTGATGCAAATTGTAGGCAGTTGGCTGTTGTTGTTGTTGTTGTTGCTGATAATACTGCGAAATGGCGGGATTCGAGGCATGCAGTGAATGTGACATGAGATGACGCTGCTGTGACATGGGTAAGCCGAGACCCAAACCTATACCCGTACCCGTACCCGCACCCGTACCCGTTACCGTTCCCGATCCCAGACCCAAACCGCAACCATATGCATCACTCTGATAGGGATTCATGGCATATTTACAACTGCTCGGATAGCCGGTTAACAAATTCGATACGGAATAGGCGGGACGCAGTCGCGCCGCTGTCGCCGCCGCCGTCGCGGCCGCCGTTGGCGTTGGCTGAAAATACATATTTGGCTGGGATGAGAAGCTCGTCGACATTTGCAGCAGGTTGTCGTTCAAATATGGCGGCGATGTGTCGCCGCCGTGCAGCGTCGGATAACTGGAGACCACACGGCCGGACAGTGGAGACAGGCCACCCCCAGGCTGGCCCCCAACAATTGTTGTCTGACCCAACTGCCTGGCCTGATGGCTCAGATTTAATATCTGCGACGAGCGTGATATTGATTTGTGCGCCTCATTCAATAGATTCACAATATTCGAGGAGCTCGTTTGTTGCATTGGCGGTGCCGGATAGCCATAAACATCGTTGTACATTGTCGCCGATGGCAGTCCGGCGATGCTGTAACGTCTACGGCGAATCGGCGACGTTTGGCCGTAAAGTTGTGCAGCAGCTGCGGCGGCTGCCGCTGAATTCGGATCGTAGAGGTAACCGGTTGATGTGGATGGCCCATACAGATCATAGGCATTGCCATAGCCACCCACTCCCACTCCCACTCCTAATCCAAATGACGGTCCGTATCCCGATCCGTTCAATGGTGCTCCGTATCCGGCTGGGCCGTAGTATTGTCCAATTATGTCTGGCAGTGGTGGGCTTCCGCTTCCGGCACCCGTGAAGTTATTGTACATCTGAAATGGGCGATTTCAAATTGGTTGTTTTTTTTTGGGTTTCTTTTTGTTGTTGTAGTTGTTGTTGTTGTTGTGCTTGTAATGTGTTCGAGTTCGAGTTTGAGTTCAAGTTCAGTTTTGTCGCTGCGGCATTTTGTTTTACTTTGTTCACTGATTATTTAATTATTAATATTCGTTAATTGTAACACAGAGAAATATAAATCTTACTAATTACACTTTGATTCAACTATGTTTTATTTATGGATTTAATTAAATGATTATTTCTTCGGATTTTTATTAAAAATTATTCTTTATTATAATTTTTACTATAAAAAATATTTTTATGATACGAAATTTAAAAGTAAATGCAAGAAATAAATATCATACGCAAATTAAACTATTATTTAATTAATAACAGTAATTTTTAAAATTTGGAAAATATTTTAAAATTATTATTAATACTATGCTTTTTAAAAAACTTTAATTTTTTACTTTATTTGTAAATATTTTAAGTATTTAGCTAAATCAAAGTGTTTTTTAGTTGATTGAAATATGAGTTATCGAATTTTGAAATTAAGTACACAAATATTTAGTTATATAACTCAATATTTTTTATCAGTGTATTTGCTTGTCTTGGTGTAACTGTTGTTTTGGCTTTTAGTTGTTATGTTTTTGGTTTTGTTTTCGTTCGCGTCCTTTCTCCTATACTCGAGCTTGTACTAAATGATAAGTTAATTATTTAACTACAATTATGCACGAGGTATTTATGTCTAATATATATATATGTATGTGTTTTATTTTTAACAACAAGTTTTCTCTTCTGTTTTGTACATTTTAAAACATAACCAAAGCGATTTTTGCCCGAACACTTACGGACTATTTTGGCCCCATATTTTTTTTTTGATATTTAATTTTATTATTTTTATTTTTGTTGTAAGTAAAAATTTCATTTGTTTGCTTTTGTTGTTTTTCTACAAGTTTTTAACTTAATTAAAATGTTTCAACACTTTTCTCATTGCGCTTAATTTACAATAAGGTTTTGTAATAATAAATTAATTTTTTATATATTTTGTTAAAACTCTCATTTATTATGTTTTCGGTTTTCTTTTGAGTTTTTCTTGCTTTGTTTCTTTTTAGTTTATTTTTGTTCCTCTTTTCGGTTTTATTTTTGTTAATAAGTATTTTTTTTTTTTTTTTTTTGGTTGGCAAACTGCACCTAAAAGTTCAACAAGGGGGCGTGACTGGAGTAGAGTATATGTATGTGTGTGTGAGTGTGAGAGAGAGAGAGAGAAAGAGAGGGGGGCTTTTGCAATATGAAATGTGTGTCACTTAAGGGGTCACTGTTTATGTGTGTGTGTGTGTGTGTGTGTGTGTGTGTGTGTGTGTGGGGCACACTCTCATGTACGCCCATTACTATTCAGAGGGGGCGTGTCTGTTTATATTTTTTTTGTTTTTTGGTTAGTTTATTTTCGTTTGGTTTTCTGGTCAAGTGAATATTGCGTATACGACATGTGTGGCGAGGCATACAAAAAATGCGCTTGGATTCTGATTTCGTTTTTCTTTTTTATGTTTATTTTTGTATTTTCTGTGGTATTTGGTATATGGTATTTTGCTTGTACGCAGGAAAGAAACATAAATTACTTATAACAATATATAGTTCAGATGCATTATAGAAATAACGTGCAAAAGTATATTGTAAATTGTTTCTGTGTTGTAGTTGTTGTTGCTGTTGTGTTATGTGAAAAACAAACAAATATATATAGGTATATATATATTATATGTGGTGTATATATATATACAAATAGGCATATATATATATTTTAAAGTATTTATTGAGTAGTATTTGAGTAGAGTTAGACAGACAGTGAGTGTGACAAAGACAGAGATAGAGTTAGAATTAGAATAACAGAGAGAGAGAGAGATAGATAGAGACAGCAGTAAATAGTTTTGTGGCAGACAGAGAGAGACACATATATATTTAGAGAGAGAGAGAGAGTTTGATTGAATTTAAACGCAAGTTTATTTTATTGCGGCTGAGTTTTCAAATGGAGTTTGGAATTTGTTTGATTGTGAGTGTATGTGTGTGTGTGTGTGTGAATGTGCTAGGTGTGTGTGTGTGTGTGACTTGTTGGTTGCTTGGTCGTCGTTAGTTTCAAATTTACAATTAAATTTCGATTTAAATCCGCGTTCATTTTATTTACAAAACCAAAAAGTAATATATGTTTTTTACGTAGTTCAAAAATCTGCAACAGGCGGCCAGTCTATTCTTCAGTTAAAGGGTAATTGTGGGAAGGGGGGGGGGGGTAGGGAAATTGTCAGATTGATAGCGGATAATTCAGATTAAGGCTCGTCTTTGTCTTTTTTGTTGTAGTTGCAAGCAAATAATAACAACATACTTTAGAAGATTAGTGATGTAAGAATACACGGAAAAATCGACAGCTCGAAGTGATTTTCAATTACTTTAAATCGATTTGCATGAAAAATCGACAGCTCACTGAAGTTGCTTCATAGAAAAACTCAAAGGGGACCCTTTGTTAATAATCGAATTTTGGGGAAAAAATTAATTTAACGAAATTGAATAAATTTGAATGCAGAATGAATTTGTACGATATTAATCGATATTTAGCTCGTTTCACTGTTTGGATTTACATCACTACTAAAGATATATAAATATATACACACGGATATTAAACTTTTTTTAAAGTATGAATAGAGCGACAGAGAGAGAGAGGAGAGAGAGTGAGAAAGTGAGATCGAATGTGTGGCAAGTATATATTCATATATATGCATAGATATATATACATGTATATATATTTATATAGATAGTTTGTTAGTTTGATGTATAGGAGGTACGTATGTATAGTAAGTATGTATATACAGGTCATAATTGTTTTATCATTTTATCGTCAAATAGATTTGTCAGTAGTTTCTTTGCCTATATTTTGTTTCATTTGCTTTCTCTTTTTTATTTTCGGATTTATTTTTCAAGAGCCCGTCTAACTTTTGACTTTTTTTGATTTAGCTGTATTCTGATTTTGATTTTGTTTTTTCTTTTTTTTTTTTGTTATTGGTGCGAAAATATTACAAAAGCATATTGTAAATAGTTGCATAAGGTTTTGAATTTTATTTTCAGTATTTTTTTCAATTTAATTGAATATTTTTTTGTTGGGATTTTTGCTTAAAACTTTTGGTTGAACCTTTTTGGTCGTTGCATATTCTATTGTTTTGCTTCGTTTTGTGTTTGCTTTTAGAACAACAACAAAATATGTTTTCGATGTATGTGAAAATTGAAAATGATCAATTCTGGAAACAAATACAAGTATCTCGTCTTCATCGTTTAAAGTGTTTTATTTGTTTCTATTTTTTTTTTTTTTTTTTTTTTAGTTTTTTTGAGTTGTTAAGTTTTTTTGTTTTGTTTCATCTTTTGCATATAAAAAAAGCCAATTATTGGAGCCATTACAATCGATAAGTTTCGTGAAAAAATCGGCATCTTTTGGCAATAAAATGACAAAAGAATTATTCTTGTTTGCTAAATAAATCACAGTTTACTAAAAGTTTCTTTATTTTTTTGGTAATCGATTTAATTGCTTTAAATAATTAAGAAAATGTCATTGTATATTTTAATTTTGTTTTGTTTGCTTGGTGTTTCTCGTGTTTTGTGTGTTTAAGTATTTATATTACTTTTTGATTATGTAACGGCAAGTAAAGAATTTCAAGAGCGTTCCGTACAATGCTAATAAAAATGTAAAATTTTAAATTGATAACTGAAACGGCAGCGTCTAAAAACATAAAGTCAACAAATGTATTGCTAAATCTTAGCACTAGTTGTTAGTAGTAAAAAATTAGGCAGTTGCAATTCTATAAATTAATATTAACTTTTTCTGTAAACATAAAAAAATAGTGGCTACAATTAAAGAGGAAAATTTCTAAAATATTTGTTGTTTTATACCAATTTCCTTTCAAAAATTAAAATATTTTGAGCATACTTTTTAAAACGTCTAGGAATTTTAATATATACTAAAAACAAACAAACTTCTGGGAATTTGGAACAAGCCTGCATAGTATAATAATTTTAAATATATTCTTTATTGCTGACTAGGTTTAGTTTTAGTTAAATAAAAAAAAGTCTGCTGTTTGTCCTTAATTAGTCAAGTGTTAAAAGTATTTGAATAAAATGTACGAACAATAATTAAAAGAAGAAAACATTTAATTTGAAACGCACGACAATTAACACCAACAATTAAGATAAATATGTTTAAGGATATGAAAGTGTAAGTAAATATGTAAGTAGTATAGTAATTATAATAAAGGCATGAGTTTAAGCTTTAAAGTATAATTATAGAAATTATGCCAAGCCACGCACAGTAAGAGAAAAATAGAGAAAGAGAGGGGGAGAGAGAGAGAGAGAGCCAAGAAGAGTAAAAGTAATAAAGAGAGAGCAAGAGAGACTGAGAGAGCAGGTGAGCAGGTGAGCAGCTAAAATGACTCGCACACACTTTAAATAATGCCAAGAACTTTGGCCAACACACACACACACACAAAGAGCGTAGTAAAAAAGTCACATACACACACACACACACACACACTCAATGAATGTGGCCCGAAATAACAACATTTTGGTTACAAGGTTATTACGTATACGTCATGTGTGTCGCAATGTGTATGTATGTGTGTGTATGTATTTCTTTTTGTGGGTATAAGTGTGTATGTGTGTGTGTGTACACACAATAACGACATCTTTGTGTAAAAGAGAGAGAGAGAGAGAGAGAGAGGGAGCAGAATGGAGGGGGGATTCGTTACAGGAACTCAAATGAAATGAAACACAAAGACAAAGAGAAAGCAAATGAAAATGAACCAGAAGAAGGAGAAGGAGAAGCAGAAGAAGAAGGTGAAGGGAGTGAAAGAAGAAAAGGCAAATCCAAAAGCAAATGAAAATAAGCAAGTAGCAAAAGCCAAAGGCAGCAAACAAACAAAACAACAAAAAGAAAAAAAGAAAAAGTGCCCAACAATAAGTGTGTTAAGTGCAAAAGTACACATGTAGTACAGTGTATAAATATATATGTACATTAGAGTGGGTCAATTTTTTCGATTTCAAGCGGTTGTCAAAATCGTAATCTACGACGAATTCTAAGAAGATTTGCCCAAGAAACCATGGGTCTAAAGTCAAAATCGAGCTTCCGATTTTTAACGAGAAATTATGATAATTTTTGACTTTTCATACGATTTCCCATATTTCACGCTAAAAGTCGGAAGCTCGATCTTGACTTTAGACCCATGGTTTCTTGGGCAAATCTTCTTAGAATTCGTTGTAGATTACGATTTTGACAACCGCTTGAAATCGAAAAAAAATTATTTTTGCTCCATACAAATTGACCCACTCTAATGTACATATATAAATTTGCCTATGTGTGTGCCTGATTCGTTTGTTGTTTTCGTTGTCTGTGTGCCTCATTCAAATCATAAATTTAAAAATAAAAACACATAAAAAGATATTGTAAAACACGCAGTCAAATAAAGTCGAAAACATGTGGCTTTTTTTTATGACTTGAACAAAACTCAGGATTGACAGCGTGTGCCACGCCCCCTAAAGCATCCCAACTGGCAAGTGTAACCGCTGATTTACACTAATAAACAATTATGGTTTTATTGAGAGTCTAAAATTTCTTTAAACATATAAAAATACATCTTGATTGTAAGCTGACCTACTTTAGTATTTTTGCATGTTTTATTTTGCTCTTAAATCTGTTTCATTTTATTTAAAGATTTAAATGTTAAAAACTAATTTTCTTGTCTTTTTTTATCAGTGTAGAAATGAAGTCGACAGCTTTGCGCCTTGTAATTATGACAAATCATCACGTTTCGAGGCCAGACAGACGAACCAACTGATCCCTTTCATCCTACTCGCTCTGTCATCCCTATCACTCCCCTTCGCCTTCCCTTCGTCCTCAGCCCCCTGGCTGTCATCGTTACATTTCTGTGGCAATTGTCTCATCTCACGCACGTGCGGATGCAACTGTGTCCCGACACAGGCACAGGGGCTGAGAGAGGGTTAAGCAAAAAATGTATTTCAAGTGACATTTATGAAGTGCCGAGTGTTTGGTCTGTTGGCATTGTCCCCCTTTTTGTCTTTCAATATACCCTGCATAGCATGTTCTTCTCTCTGTCTGGTTTGGTTTCTCTCAAGACATATTTTATTACAAATATATGTATTTTGTTCTGCCTAAATCCTAATGGAAAGAGGGTATTAAAAACTATCATTCAAATTGATTTATATCTTGTGATTCCGCAGTGGGAGCTTCGAGTTTGAAATTCGTTTCATGCCAATTTCAGCTTAAATATTGCAGTAATAAATAATAAAGTTTTTGGTGTCAAGTAATTTTCTTTTGAGATAACTATTCTCTAAATGGCTTTTGCTGTGACATCTTCAGCATTACCTAGCCTTTTGACTAGGTTGTATTAGAAGCTAGCATATAAGTTTAATTTAAGTTGTTGTAAATAATAACAGAATAATTAAATAAACAATAAGAAATTTAAAAAAAAAAAAAAAAAAGTGACTTCTCATTTCTTATTGCATACTTTCTAGCGCAACATTTTAAATCATTACTTCATCTTTCATTGCATACTTTTCAGCGCAAAGCAGAAAATCTTTGACAATTTGCCAATGCAAATTCAGTAATGGGTATCTTAGCGTCTTGCAAGCTCATTGTAAGCTAATTTTCACACACACACATACACATATATATACAGATACACAGTCAGTTTTGTCTGTCGCATTTAGAACAAATGCGGCACGCGTTGGGGGCTTTTTGCTAATGAGCGGATGGTCGTTCGTCACGGACACGGACACGAACACAGGCAGAATACTTGCATTGTGCACTGTGCACTGTGCATGTCTGCACGTCTGCACGTTTCTCATTTTGAATAGACTGTCGTCTTCTTTGTTTGTGTGTGTGTGTGTGAGTGGTTGCTGAATTTTGCACTTGAGCTCATTCGTTCAACTCGCTCGAATTTCACTAATTACGCATGGTGACCTTTAAGAATGTGTGTTCTACGATTCGATTAGCATGGGATTGTGCTATGCTTTCTTATGTGCACTGCACACTCACTGAGCGAGCACATAACAAATACTGAGAATTGCTGTGCGTGTCGCGTCGTGTCCTGTCGTGTTTGCTGTGGCGCCTGGCCAAGACATTACACTAACTTGGCCCGTGCACCGCATGCAGCGGCAGCAAAAACTGGTGGCATATAATTGGCAAGCCAGAGCACTAAACTACTGACCTGCCCCACCGATAACCACCCGGAAACATTGCCTGATTTATTTATTCCTTCTGTTTGGTTTGTTCTAGCTGTTTTACTGGCTTGGCAATGGAGAACGAACAGTGCTGTCAGAAAACAGGCATTTTTTAGTATTACATATTTTAAGTATTTTGAAAATATTACAAATTTATCAGCTGGCTCAGAAAACACAAAAACACAATAGTGCCGGAGCAGTAATAACTTCGAATAACACTTTTGTATTGGCACTTTTAATATTCATTGGTAAACTTAGCGATTTTAAGATATTAGTGAATATTTAAAAAATATTTCAATGACAAAAAAACTTTTTTTGTTGTTGAACAATTAAGCTGGTTTTTTGTTATATTGTTCAAAATTTGTTAATTTACTTTAACAAAAGTTTAAGCTTGATAAAAAGCATCAGTTATTCTTTGAATTATTTGTATTTTAGCTTTTTTCGAGCTGCTTTCCACTAAAAACAGCTTTAAGTGGCTTCTCAAATGTAGTCAACACTACTTTCAAGGGTTGTGGTTTCCCCCTTTTCCCCTCTCTTACTGTCTACCTGTCTCCCCCACTCTCCTCAGTCTCTGCTCGTTGCTTTGATTGAGGGGCAATTTTATTCGTGTTGTGCGTTAGGGTATTCAATGGGTCTGTGTGTTTAGTTGTCGTTGTTGTTGTTGTTGTGTCTGGTTGGGAGGGGGGTAACATTTTGCAGTTAACATCGACGAGACATGAAATTAGAGTGAAGTAAAGTTTTTGGTACAAAATAATGAGATGACAATCGAACTTGATGAACTCAATGATGATTGTGTTTCTGTTTCTGTATTTGATGAAGGTGACGGTTTATGTTTTTGTTTTAAGTTGTTGTTGTTTTGGTTATTTATTGTTGTTGTTGCTTTTGAGTTGAGTTGAGTTGAGTTGATTGCGTGAAGAGTTGATGATGAGAACTGATGATTGATTGATTGATTGACAGACTTTGCATTCAGATTGAGATTGTTGTTGTTGTTGTTGCTGGGTTTTAACTACAATACCTTATAGTAGACATAGGCATTGTCCATAGGTTTGACTTTAAAATGTTGCTGTTGTTGTCGTTGTTGTTGTTACTGTTGCTACTGTTGTTGTTGTTGTTGTTGTTGTTACGGCGGTTGTTGCAATTGTTGCTGCTGCTGCTGCTATGCAAATATATATGTATGTATATTTACAAATGTTGCAGGCTGCAGTTCGTTGTACTGTTACTTATTGTTGCCCTATTGCTATTTATGTAATTTGAGTTGAGCCTCCAAGCTTGTTGTGCGCATGTGTGTGTGTGTGTGTGTGTGTGTGTGTGTGTGCGTGTGTGCGTGTGTCTATGTCTGTGTGTGTGCTTGTCTCTAAGTAATACAATAATAAACCGCTAACAGCAACTTCCTCGTTACTTGCTGTCTATTATCTTGACGTTGCTGCTGCTGCTGCTGTTTTCTACTGTTTTCCCTTCCTCTTCCTGCTTCTTAACCTTCTGTCAAGACACACACATACACAGCTGGCAACACCAATGCAAGCGTGTGTGTGTGTTTATATTATAAAAACACAGCCCCAAGACGCTCAGCGCTAAAATAAAAGTTGATTACGGCGGCAGCAAGAATTTCTTTTAGCTGTTGTTGTTGTTGTTTGTTGTTTGTTATTGTTGTTGTTGTTGTGACTGCAGAGGCTCTTAATGTTGTTGTTGCTGTCAATTTTTTGTTGTTGTTGATAGTTAATGTTGCTGCTTGGTGTCGCAGATTTTTGGGCTGCTTAAACAAAATTATTGATTTTATGCGCTGCCTCTGCCTCTGCCTCTGCTGCTGCCTCTGCTGCTGCCTCTGTCGCTGCCGCTGCTGCTGCGCTGCCTCGGCTGCTGTGGCCAGCTTTTTAGTTTAATTGAAAGTGCAATTTTGCACATGCGTTTTCTTTTACATTACTTTTATTTTGGTTGCATTTATTTTCTTATTAATTTGTTGGAAGCACACACACACACACACACACACGCAAAGTGAGAGATTTTTGCAAGGTAAAGGCACAATTTGAAATGCTTTACATCCTTTTGAAGGATTTCTTTCTCAATGATTTTCTGGCACACACGTTCGCGCCACGTTTTTTTCTCGTTTCTCGTTTCTCGTTTTCCTTTTTTTTTTGGTTTTTTTTTTGGTTTTTTTTTTGTATATTTATGGCACAATTGGCTCAGAAATTTGGAGCAAACGATTATCTAGCCTAAATCTGTATGTGCATAACAATCGTATGCACTTATTTACATGAACATTAAAATTGCTGTAGATATTATTTGTTATATTTATATATTTAAAATTCTTTTTCTTTTCTTTCTAAATCATTTAACTGGCAGTCACACTTTCGATGCGTACGCGTCGCGATTTTGCGATTGGCAGGCAACTCGACTCGACTCGAATCGACTCGACAATATTTCGGTCCGTGTCTCGTTTCTCGTGTCTCGTTAGCTAAAACGTTGCGTATACAACTGTCCGAGACTGCGAAGCTTTCGCGCCCACGAGGCCATTGAGACCATTGAGACTGTTTGGCAGCAAAGTCTTAAAAAAAAGAGAGAGGAGTGGGGAGAGGGGAGAGAGGAGAGGCAGCTGCCCCTTTGGCATTTTTCAAAGCTTGCGATTTGAGCGCAAAATCTCGACTCAGCTTCGGTTTAGCTCAAAAAGCGTCATGTGGTGCATTCGGCACTCGGTAATCGGCACTTAACACTAAGCAGCAGTGCTGCCTAATCTTTGAAAGCAACAAAATTATGTTTTTAGTGGACAGAACTTAAAAAAAAGCTGATCATTTTATTTAATTAATTTTCAATCATATATAATGCCAACACATTTGTTTTTGGTGCTTTAACGTTATAAAACATTGAATCAAAAAATAGAGTGTTATTAGTGGAAAGAAGTACGAATTTCCCAAATTCCTACAGCAAAATCAGAAAGAAGCTAATATATATTGATTTAATTTTATATCTTTGAAAATAACTTTTCAGTAATATTCAAATAGTAAATTTTTTATGATGTTCTTAAATTGTAATTTAACGTTGTGTCATTGATTGAATAAAGCTTTGAGACGCATTTATAAGTTATTTTCCTAGCTGAAAACTATTCGTTGTCTTTGTTATACTAAAAAAGAACGGAAAAGTGACGAAAGACATTGAAATATAGCCAGCAATTGGCGGAAAAAGGCTGTTGTGTCAACACTGCTTAGCACTCGGCTTTATTGCTTTCGGCTCTTGACAATCGGCTTTCGGCTTTCAGCACTCGGCAATCGGCACTCGGCAGTCGGCAAACGACAGCAGCAGCTGCACATTAAGAGCTTTACAACTTTAGCTCGTTTCGAAGCGAGAGCTAAAAAAGCTTTTACGTTTTACGCTCAAAAGCTTCTGAGGCTCGTTTGCGGTTTTTTTTTGTTTGCCTTTGCATTTATTGATTGGCGTCGTGAGTCGTGAGCAGCTTGTGAGCAACTCGTGAGAGTCGTGACTCTCTCGCTAACTTCTCACTCTCTCTTAACTCTGTGTGTGTGTGGGTGTGTGTGTGTTGCTTGCCACGAATTAGCGGCCTTTAGTTAGTGCTAAACATCAAACATTGGAATTTACTCGTTGGCATCGTTATCCTTGCAGCTGCCACTGTTGTTGTTTTTGTTGTTGTTGCTGCTTTTGCTGCTGCTGCTGCTGTTGTTGTTGTCGATGTTGCTGTTGTTGCATTGGCATTGCCAGCATTGCATTTGATGCCCGCAGCGCAGCGCGTGCGTCTGACACAAAAATGCAGTTTGCAGTCTCGTTGACAGCAGCTGTTTTAATGCGAGTGACGCCTCCAAATGTTGCAAATGAAAATGAAAGTGAACATGGAGGCAAAGTGGCAGTGGAAATGGCAATGCAAATGCTAATGGGGGCTGCCTTTCGATTAGTCCGTGCAATCACGTACAGCCTCAATGCGTATTATTAACTTCATTATCTGTTTGCCCTCAAATGTAGGCAACACAATTTAAACTTTTCGTACTGTACACCTTTTTATTTGCTCGAATTTGTGATACCCTTTGAGTACTTAATACATACTTCTAGTTTAGTAATATAAGCTCAAGATTTTGTGCCTTTTCCACACATAATTTGTGCCGCAAAGCAAAGATTTTAGTCAGCTTTGCTCCAGAAAGTAGGCAACACTTTAAGCTCGACATCTGTAGCTTGTAAATTATTTTAGTTTTTTTATATGCTAGTTTTCTTCTTGTGTTCTCTCATTTCTTACCCGCATGTTCTTCCCTCAAAAGTAGGCAACACTTTTCAAACTTCAACTTAAAATGCACAGATCTTTCAGAATGCGTTTTACTTATAAGCAATCAATCGTCCTGTTACTCCCCCACTTTGTGGCTGTTGTCCTAGTTTAGCTTATTAGTTTAGTAGGCACTTCTGTTTGTCTGTGTGTGTGTGTGTGTGTGTGTGTTGAGGTGGCACAGAAACCACAACTGCAATCAGTAGAAGGACAACATCAGAGCAACTGCATAACATCGAATTGAATATGAATGGGGAATGAATAGCAGAGAGATGTTTGTGCTTGGCCATTTAAAATTGAAATTCAATTGCATGGAAATCGATAAATCAATTGAAACTGACATTTTGAGTGGAAATGGCATGACCAATGATGAGCTCAGCGGCAGCGAGATTTACATTCACATTCACATTCAGCTTCCTCTGTTGGCTGTGTACACTGATAAAAATAATGACCGGCTTTTTAAAAACAAAAAACTATTAAAAAATAAATAAATAACAATGTTATTGAATATCAATAAGTGAAAAAAGAAGTTCAACAATTGTGATAAATACAAAAAACTCAATTTTATAATCAAGATATTTTCTTTTATTTTAAGAATTTTAAGTTCTCTGTTTTATTCACAAATGTTGTCTAAAAAAACGAGTACTTATTTTTGTGTATGTATTTCTGTGCTACTTTCTATCTACTGCATTGCTGTCAGGCAGCAGAAAAGGGGGCGGCAAGTGGGCGTGGCGTTGGCGTGTCGTCGGCTGGATCGCTGCTGGGTCAGTGCCAGAGTTCAGTGCAGTTTCACAGCGCATTTCCGTTTCCGGCTTAATTGTTTTCATTTCATTTCAATTCACTCAACTCAACTCGACTCAGCTCGACTCTAAATAAACGAATTCTATCAGCGCACTTTGTAATTGCATTGCGTTTGTCCAGGACACGACAAGGACATGAACTGGGAGCCAGGAACACAACTTTATAAACTTGTGATTGCATGTGTCTCTCTCTCTCTCTCTCTTTGTCTGTGTGTGTGTGTGTGTGTGTATGTGTGTGTGAGTGTGTGTTTGTGCATAGTGTTTGACAGTTAAATGAATTTTGTGGCAAGCCGCGTAATTATTTTATGCCCTCGGCATAACAAACAAAGCGTCTCGTCCTCACACAATATATCAAGAGTTGAGCTGCCAGCCAGTTTCATGTACTTATTATAACGAGTAGTAGTCACTCACACACACAAACAGACACACACACACACTTACTCACATACACTGCTACACCCACTGCCATTATTAGACCCTGCACTAAAAAAACTACAAAGAGTCTTTTTTGAGACGGATATAGACTTGACAAATCTCATAAAGAATAATCAGTTAATCAAGTAATTGTTTTGACAATAAAAAATAAAACATATATATTTAAATTATTATTATTATTCTTTAAATTATATTACTCAATAAATACATTATTATTCAAGAAAATGTATTTTCCCATATTAAATATTTGACTGCGCAAATTGAAAGAAATTAAATAAAAATACCAAGAGCTAGATCCTTTTCTTTCGGCATGTTGGAATTAAAACTCAACGATTAATTGGATCAGACAATGCGCAATTGATATGCGTGAATGGAAAATATATTTAATTTAATTGAATTTAATTTTATTAAGTAAGTGCAGGGTCTTTCACAGTCGAGTTCGCTTGTTAGTAGCCCCACCTACTCGTTATTTATGCGTGTGCATGGACGTATCCTTGCGCTCTTTATCCCTTTCTTCAGCTCCACCTCTCTCTCTCTCTCTCTCTCTCTCTGTCTCTCTCTCTCTTTCTCTTTCTGTGAGCTTTGCATGCTAATTAAAATTCAGGCATTGGCGCCGTTTTGCATAGCTTGGTAATTTGTGCTGGCCAACAAAGGGATAGAGGCAACGAAAGGGGAGGGAGGGTGGAGGGTGGATGGGGTCAAAGAGCATGAATATTTGAATGCGGCTGCCATTCATCGACAGTTGAGTTTAGTTTTAGTTTAGACCAAGTCCAGGTCATGTGGCCTACTCGAAGCAATGTCTAATGTCTAATGTCTAATGGAAAATGGAAAATGGTCAAGAGATAAATGTGGATAAAGAGGCAAAGGCGCAAATGTATTTTGTTTGTCGAGCTCGAGAAACTAAAAAATCAACTAGAAGCAACTGTAACTCACCCTCACCCCCTGCTCCTCCTGAGCGTATTTCTTGATTTCACGCTCCAAATCAAGCTAGAAAGTGTGAGAGAAGGTTTCTTACATATATAGTTTAGGTTACATGTACATATATACCCAAAAGATACACACACTCACACACTCATACAGTTTGGGAGCAGACCAAGTGGCGCCACATAAATGCCCATATAAAATGTTAACAAAAAATTGACACACATACAACCAAATTATGCGTAAGCTCAACGTTATGTAAGGCCTGGAAATTGGCAATGGGAATGGGAGTGGGAGTGGGAAGTCTTTGACAAAGTCAAGTTGTCAATAAAATTGAGAAAATCGAAATTTATATTACGACAGGGAATGTAACCGATGTATTATTATTTATATTAATTTAAAAAATAAATTAAGTCTTTGAAAATTAAGTTTTCCTTTATTTAAAATACAAATTTAATCAATTTAATTTATTAAAACATTTATGACTAAAATAGAAACTTTGGTGCAATCTATTTTACTGTAGCATAATTCCATTGCATTATTTGATATAGTTACAATTTGTATCAATAACTTTTTAGTTTTCCAACCCTATTTAAAACTCTTACAGTTTGACTGACGAGCAATCACAAAAAAGTTCAAGTCAAGCGTTGGATTAAAAAAACAATAATTAAATTGAAAGAAAGAATGGATGAATGGAAAACTATTTGTAAAAGAAACGCAAAGTTTGACGGCAAAGTTGAATTTACTTGGCTAAATATGATTGTGAAATAAACGAGAGCAAATTGAACAATGCAGTTAATTTAAATAGAGCAGCCTTGACTGCACTTCGGAGATGTCGGGGATGAGAAGGGGAACAACAACTGGAGAACTGGGCTCGATAGGGACTATTAATTACTTTTGATATAGGTTGATTTAGGTTTATAGCGTGAAAAGACCTAAATGAACATCTATGTGTACTCGTGTGGGAAATGCAATTGCAATTGGAACAACGAGTAACAACGAGCTGACCTCGAAACAGCAACAGCAACAGCAAAACAACAGCAACAACAAAACAACAAAACTGCACTGATTGCTCACTATTTTCCTTCTTCTCCTGTTTTTTTTTTGGGCCTATCACATGCGGCGTATACGCAACTTTTAATTGCTCGCTCACTCTTCGAAATGAAAGCGAGTCAAAAGTGTATAGGAGAGGAAAAGCGGAAATGCGGAAAATCGGAAAAAGAAACTGAAGTGAAATGGTTGCTGTTGTTGTTGTTGTTGCTGTTGTTGTTGCTGTCGTCACATTTTAAACTGACGATTTTTAATTACTGATGTCCCTGGCTGTTCAGATTCAGATTCAGAGCCGCGACTGACAAATTCATTTCGAGCTGCGCCCAGCGGCATTTCCTTAGAAGCGTACAGTTGGTCATGTAATTGTTGTGACAAACCTAAATATTATACTTTCAATAAAAATAGTTCGGAGAGTCGTAAACAACTAAAATAAATGCATAAAGAAAATAAACCAAGAATATCTTTCCTTTTCCAATAAAAGTGCATTTATTTTGTGCCAACAATTACTTGAATAACTGTACAATTGTCGCAGTTTGCGTTATTCATGAGATGCGTGAATAAAATGCGAATAGACTCGTAAAATAAATTGGCAACTGGGCAGCGAGCCAAAGCGACAAGACGACTGAAAGTGGCAGTGAGTTGGCTGAATGAGCAACTCGGAACGTACTCTTGAAATCAGTCAAGAGTCGAAGCTGAGAGCTGAGAGCGAAGACGCCTTAAATAAGTAGAATATTGGTATCTATCTTTCTATCTGCGGTTGCCATCAAGGTTATTTATGCCACCCCATGTGGCATGCCACGAGGCTTTTGTTGCTGTTGCTGCCTTTGTTGACATGCCATTACAACTGACCAGCCTTTTGTTGTGGCCAGAGCAATGAGGGCGAAACTCTGGCTTAATATATGGCATTAAGTATGTCTGTACACGCATTTTATCTATGGCCGGGCACTCTTGTACGTAATTATAGAGCTTTTCCTGCACACAGTATGTCAAGTAATTGTTTTGACAAGTTGCTTATGGTTTTTAGAACAAGCCAAAAAAAAAATAAATTCATAAAAACTGTTTTTGTAAATAAAAATAAAATATATTTTCTAAAGTACAATAAAATGATCCGTTTATATAAATTGTAAATGAACCTTTTTCCAATGATTTGTCACACTGTATGTAGTACGTGTTTATGACAAATAAGCTGTTTATTGTCCTTGGGGATGACTCCAAGCAGCTGAGTCAGAAACTGAATTGTCGAAACTCCCCGGCAGTTTTCAATAGATTTCCCTGGATAATTCAACTCGACACAAAAGTGACGCAACTGGCAACTGCAACTTGCAACTCGGCATGTGGCAAGAACTTCATATAGTACATAATATAATAAATACACAGCTTATGCTGTGCCATTTGGCATTCCTTGAGTGCTCGAGTGACAATAAGTTTGAGTTATGATGCAAATCGGAAAATGCATTTTCCTTGTTGGATAACATGGCCAAAAGCAATAAAGTATAAAGCTTGGGGCATAAAAACAAAGACGGCGACAACGACAGTCTGTGAAATATGTATGCAACAAATTGAATTTTATTACAAGTACTTGCCCCATATTCCCAGTCAAAGTTGCAACAATGCAACAACTGAAAAAAGAGAAAAAAACAGAAGGCGATGCAAATGACGAACAATGGGAATGTGTCTGACAAGCTGTCTATATGTGTGTGCGTGTGTGTATATGTGTGAGTGTGTGTGTGTGTGTGAGCTATTATAGTTAAGTGTTTGCAACTGATTCATTTGCATTTCGAGCTCATTTTTGGGGGCAGGCAATACAAAAATGGAACATTTCAAATTAATTAAATAACGACAAAGCATTTAACATTCGTGTATGTGTATGTGTGCGTGTATATGTGAGTGTATAAGTGAGTGGTGTGTGTGTGTAGTTAAATTGAACAAAATACTACAAACAACTGCAAATGCTAGAATTAAATTTAATTTATATACTTTAAGTTTAAGACTTTGGCAAAACGAAGCAAAATTGTGTTGTGAGTGATTTATTGATTTATATTTAGTTTTATTGGATGCTAAACACACTACAAATCGAGTATACGAGGGCAGTTTGTAATGTGCTTGACAGTGTCAGTAAATACATAAATGAACCAACAACTCATAATTAGTATTGTAAAAAGAAACTAAAAAAAAAAATTACTAACAAGTATTTGTATTTTTTGTTGTAGTTTTGATAACGTATTTCTTTGGTTTGTTGTTTTTGGTTAAAGAGGAGGGGGCAGTGGGCCATTTGTTGTTGTTATTGTTGTTGTTGTTTTTGCTGTTGTTGTTGTTGTAGCCCCCTGCCCCCAAGTGTACGAAATCATTGTCTCTAGAGCATTGTTTGCCGCAAACGAAAAATTATATATAGAGAGAGAGTCGATTTTTGTTTTTGTTTTGTTCTGTTCTGTTTTTATTTTTTTTGGCCGCCTGTTTCAGGTGGCAAAAGAACAAGGAACAAGATAAAAAAAAGAGAGAAGGAAATGGGAAAATGATAGTGGAAATGGACTTACCTGTTTTTGTGCCATCGCTTGCATTTGCTGGAACATTTGACGCTCCTCCTCCTTGCCTGCAAACAGTACAGATTTAAATTTAGATATAGGTATAACGGATATATATATAAAAGTTTTAAATAAAATTTACGACTTGAAATGTTATGACATAAGAACTATTCTGCAAAAAATTGTATAACAAAAAATAATTGTAACTCTTATAAGCTTTAAGTAAAAATAAAGTCCTCAAATTTGTATGTCTACTTGTATTATATTGCATAAAAAAGAATTCCTATTATTAATTTTATGTATTTTATATTAATTTTTAAGATAAATTCAATATTTATTTTTGTTAAAATATCGGTTTGTTGTTTGTGGTAACTGCCATATTGACATCACTACTTCTAAATTTAGAAAGGTCATAAAAACAAACATTTTAATATCGGTTTTGGTTTTTTTAAATGAATGATATGGAATTTTGGTAAATATTTAAATATTTTACTTCTATTTTTAAAATTTACTGAATAAGAACTATTTTGGATAAGCTCATAGTTCTGGTTTTAAGATACAAATTATTGATTCAGAGTTATTCCGAATATAGTTTTGTTAACTTTGAACTGATATTATTTGACATCATGAACTTACCCATGCCCTTGGCTTGCAGCATTTCCAGCAGCTTCTTGATGCTCTCGTCCCGTGCGATCAGCGTCTGCTTCTGCGTCTCCACACGGCACTCGAGATCCTTGATGGTCTCCCTCAGTATGCTGATCTCGCGCTGCAGATGATCGTTCTCCGCGTAAATTGCCTCCATTTGCTGCTGCATCTCCAGGTTGGGTTGGCGCATTCGCAGACGCAGCTCCTCCTCCAGTTGACGCACGAGCATCGCTTGTTTCTAATAAAATATATCAATTTGGATTATTTATTGATTTGGCTTTGAGTCATTCAAGTAAGTTCCTCACCTGATTCTCTGTGCTGAGCAGCTTCAACTGATCATTGATCAGACTGTACTTCGCACTCTCCTCCTTCCGCAGTGCCCGCTCCTTCTTCAGCTCGGGGGACCAGAAGGTCTTGATGCTGTGCATGGAGCTGCCCAGCTTTTGATTCGTCAGCTCCAGTTCGCGCTTCAGGTTGCCCAGCTCCCTCTGCAGGTCCGTGTTCTGATGCTGCAAGTCGCCCAGATAAGCGCGATCTGACGTCGGCATACCCGTATTGTAGCCTACGAGCAAGAGTTTTCGAAATGTATTTACATATTTATTTACAGTGAGTTAAAATTTCATTAGCCCATTAAGATACCATAGAAAATTTTGAGTTTAAAAAAACTTAAAAAAAAAACATTTTGATACAGAAACATTTTTCAAACAATTTTAAGAGTGACTGCAAAATAAAATTTTCAAAAGTATCTTCGCTAGTATTTTTTATGATTTTTTGAAAATTAAAATAGTAATTTTTAGCAATTTTCATAGATATATAAAAAATACTAGCAAAGAGATTTTTTAAAAATTTAGTTTGAAGAATTTTCGAGCGTCAAAATATTTATGGTGTATGAAGACATTAGTGGTTTATTGTATTTATTTGATTGTTTATTTATTTGTTGTATATTTGTTTTTCTAATTTAAAAATTTAAAGGCTCTAAAAGTATTTAAAAAGTTATGAAATTAATTAAACTTAATTTGCATAGGATTTTTACGGGGAAAAAATTTTTAATTTAATTAAAAAAACTATACTTAAGGCTAAAAATTGTTTGAAAAACTAGTTAAATAATAGAAAATTCTTAATTGAAAGATTTTTAAATAGTCGATGAATATTATTATTTTTTTAAATTACCTCCCATGGCATTGGGACTTTGTCGAGCTGAGCGACCGTAGAGCTCGTCCTCTAGGTAGAGACCTCGCTCCAAGGATCTGTCCCGGGAGCGATCACGCGGCTCTCGTATGGGAATAAACTCGCGATCGTGTGGATCCACGAGGCCACCGCGATCGAGGGATTGATAGCGGGTTCCTATTGATTATAGGAGATTGGAGAGTAGATTTATCATTGCAGAGATACAAATGGAGAATGTAGTGATAAGAAAATAATAGTAATATTAATATTACTTGGATAGTCCATGGCATGTGACATCGGTGGTCTGCTGGCACTGCGGCTGCGATGATGTCCCGCCCCAGCGGGACTTGTCGGCTCATCCATGTCGCGGTAGTATGGACTGCCCATTGCTGAAATTCACACAGAATTCATGACGATGATCAAATGAGGATGACGGTTGAGGGTTCTGGTTTTCCATTTCTTTTTTATGTGTGTTTTTTTAATACTTGTTATTGATTGTGTGTCAGAAAATGAAAACAGAAATCAAATCAGGAGCTGTAACTAGTTTTAAGGTGGCAACTAGTGCGGAAGTGGAAGTGTGGAAACTCTTCTTGAATTTCATTTGGAAACTGGCTTCCGTGTTGCGCTAATTCTAATTTAATGTGTCGAGCATCTTCATACTGAAATATGCAGTTACTACGAGTGTACAGTGGGGCAAGTAATTGTTTTAACTGAATACAAAACTCACATTTTTTTATATATTTTTTTAAATTTGATTAAATTGAATTAATCCAAAATATCTCAAAAAATCCTTTTTTAATAGGAGTAACACAATGAAAAATGTGGGAAACCTTTTATTTTATGTAAATATTTAGTTATTGTCAAAACAATTACTTGACTAACTGTATGCTTAAGCTGGAAACGCAACTGAAAAAAGTCGGAGAGCAGGGCAAAAAATGTTTGTCGTGTTGCCGCTGTCATCCGAGTATAAAAAAGGCTCATAAACTAGCTACATTGTTGGCCCTATTGTGGCTTCCTTTCTCCTCCCCCTCCCCCTCATCTTAGCCCGCTTCGTGTGTGATTTGTGGAAAAGTGTGGGCCATAAACTAAACTTTTCCACTGGTATGAAACTTAATTTGTGGCTGTGAGTGCCGTGTCCTCGTGTCCTTGCGTGTCAGTGCTGCCATTTTGGCCATACTTTGAGCCAACATTAACGCGAATTGTTAAGACTTTCGTTAGCCTGAAATATTGTTTTCAATTTGTGTTCCAGGGGATTTGAAGAAGCCTTTTATAAGCCAAAAGCTTATTGTAAACTGTCTGCTTTTAATTTAAAGGCCAAAGACAACTTGTCATCTGTAAAGGCCATAAATTTGTTGGCCTAGTCGTATTTCGAGATCGCTAATTAGCAGAAATTAAAACCATAACTATAAAAGGTATTAACCGAATGAAATTGATACTCGTATCGGTTTGAAACCCTGCTATTCATAACTATAAACGTAACCGCTAACCGGTATTAATCGATTGAAATTGATATTCGTTTCGGTTTGAAACCCTGCTATTCGTATTTCAAGATCGCTAATTAGCAGAAATTAAAACCATAACTATAAACGTAACCGTTAACCGGTATAAACCGATTGAAATTGATGTTCGTTTTGGTTTGAAACCCTGCTAATTAGTTTGTTAGTTACAGTTTAATTTGAGCATGTGTCCTGAGTAAACTCAAACTCAAACCCATAAAAAAAGTGAGAGAGAAAAAAAGAAAACTCAAGCCGCGAATTATGGTCAATTTGTGTGCTTAGTTAAGCAGCTTTTCCATTTAATTTATGGCCATCAAAGAGGGCTCTTTCCCAACTGGGTCACAACTGCCAACATTGTCGGATGAAGTGAGTACTCGTACTCGTATTCGTTGTGAATAAAGTGAATAAGTATGTATGTGCTTGCTGCTAACCATAATTGTAATCCAGTTTGAGGCTTTGAATTTGTGTAACGCTTCAGCAGTAATTAAATTTGCTTGCTGGCCATCTTTGCTAGCCAAGTTAATGCAATTTTCAAGTTAACTCTCAGACTTTTGTATTACAGGAAATGATAAAAACATTTAAAATGTTCAATTCAATTTCAAGTGGCACAGTTCAGTATGCAAATGCGATTTGATTTTTCAATTTCAATTGTATGTGTGTGAGTGTGTTCATCATGAGTGTGTTTATGTGTGTGTGTGTGTGTGTTGTTTCGAAAATAAAATGTAGAAAATTGTTACAGATTTGCAGATGAGTTAAGCCAAAACGGAAAATGTACCATGCGCATGCGTGTGATGTTAGACAGAAATTATAGTTTTTAGTTAAAATTTTGCATTAGTTTCATTAACTACAGTTAGTACACAACTAAAAGCATTTCTTATATTTTTACAAACAATAATATCATATTCAAATTTAAATACAAAATCGGTTAAAGGTCTGTCCTCAAGCCAATTATCCGTGCAGACATACAGAAATCTTTCAATCTCTTAACTATTTGGATTCGTATAAATTTTAGACTTCGTTGTAAACGTACTAAATAAGTTAAGTTGTTGTTGTTTAGGGTTGCCAATTGCTTAAATAAATGGTTAAACTAAAGTACTTTGCACAAACGTGAGCCGCGTATCTGAGAGATACATTTATCATATTTTTATTTACACAGACTTTGGAAACTGTGGATCCTTGAGTTTGAATTCCACTTGGTTCACAGAGAAGTTAAAATAGTTTTTTATTTACTAATTTATTAATTTTTACTTTGTTTTATCATATTTTTACAAATTTGTTTGAATTGGCAAAATGACTTTCGTTTCTTTTATTTTTCAAGAACTCTGCAAGAGTATCAAAGCTTCGGCATGCCGAATATAAACTTCCTTTTCAATTTCCAATAATTCTATTATTTTGATATCGATTGCATTTGATCGGTGCCCGTCTACGTTTGTGCTTTGTTAGCTACTCGTACTTTAAAGTAGCCAGAGTTGGATTAGTTGAAGCATTTGTTAACACTAATTGTTAGGTTGTTAGTTTGTTTAGCTGTTAGTTGTATGTGTGCGTGTGTGTGTGTGTGTGTGTGTGTGTGTGTGTGTGTTCACCTAGAGGACTTCCGCGTGCGCCGTAATCCCTGGATGGCGATCGATCGACAGTTGGCAATTCCTGGAGTCGACGCACGCGTCCCGGACTCCGAACACCAGAGCTATTCACCAGTTGTGGATTATAATCGTCACGTGACATAATAATCCGCGGCTCATCCGCGGCATGCAGCGATTATCACAATAAAAGTCGAGTCGTACTTCTTCTTCGTCTTCGTCTTCTTCTCCTTCTTTCTCGCCTCCTTCTTCTTGTCCTTTAAATGCGACGTTTGATTTGTTATTTATCTATTGATATGCACTCTTTGATTGGCCTTTGTTCATTGCAATTTCTTGCTATTTCTTGGTAAATTCTTTGAATTGCTTTTTAGCTTGTAGCTCTGCATCTGCAAGTGTAAGAAGTGAGAAGAGAACAAACATAGTACGAGTACCAAAAACAATAACTTACAAAATACGTATACGTAATATCTATATGTTTATTTCAAAGTATTTTTGAAAAACTAAACTAAATTAAATAACTAAATACGATGCAAATTAATAATAATTATTTATAAACTTTAATTTAAACGGAAGGGATAAAATGGTAATATAAATCAAAACAGTACATCATAACTCAGAAACATAGCTCATTTATTACACATACGCCCCGTTCTCCGTCTGTTTATTTGTGTGTTTGTTTGCTTGTATTAAAGTCCCGCTTTGCATTTAAATTAGACTACGCCAACTTGCATATCCTTAACCTTTTTACCTTTTAACCGTTTTACCCTTTTACCTACTTCTAAATCTAAATCTCAGCCAGCTGCTTAGCCCTAAGCGCATGGGCAAATAACCAGCTGAATAAGAATATGAAGAAGAAAGCTAAGAAGAAGCATCGCAAAATGTCGAGAGCAGCTCGACGAATATGCAAATTACCGTTTCATTTTCTCCTTCATTTTCTTTTCCTCTTCTTTGGCTTTTCTCTATTTGAACAAAACAAATCGCATGCAAATTGCCACTCGAGCAGACGCTCTTTAGAAGAGGAGTCGCACTCAGATAAATACTCTCTCACACACTCACACACACACACACAAACACAGAAAGTGATTCACACAAATTGCAACGAGGGTAGCATTTGAATCTTTAGTATTTTAATTAAATAACAAAACGAATATTATATTTGAGTAGTCTAAAAAATCTCAACCTAATATATAGCGGAGATAAAAATCCTAACTTTAAAAAAAATTCAACTAAATTGCAATGGATTTAATAAATTTTGAAGATAATATTCAAACAAATTTCAAAGAAATTTTGTTAAAATAATTAGCCTACTTAATCAAATAATGGTTTAGTTAAGAAGATTCTTAAACATGTTTTTTAGCTCCTTCCATTATAATTGTAAGTTTCAGCTATTTAATAGACTGCCCTCGCTTGCCACAGACACAGTTACGCCTACATATATAAGTGGCAGGTGTGGCACGTGTGCAGCTAAGACAGTTCTCACGTTGTTTTTCTTTTGCTTTTTTTAAACCAGGAAAGGCTCAAAACTGAAGTGCAGAGAGAGAGAGAGAGAGAGAGAGAGAGTAAGAAAACAGGCGCTGAATGCGCTGCCTTTATGAATGGACGAGGCAATAGACAAAAGGGGAAGAGGGCAGAGAAGACGATAGAAAAGAAGGGAGAAGGGGGAAGGCAGGGACAGCAAGTAAACAAAAACAACGAAGACGACGACGACGACGACGACAGCGGCTAAATAAAAGCTAAACGAATCAGCAGACCGGAAGACCATTCAAATGTTTACTTGCATGCCTGACCAAGTGCGACTGTGTGTGTGTATCAGTGTGTGTTTCAGTGTGTGTGTGTGTCACTTGAGTGCCCATTTACGTGACAGCTAGTGTATATGGCCAAAATGCAGCTGGGCTTAAACGCAATCAAGATGAGGTCAGGAGAGCAAGAAGAGGTCTGCTCTTAATAGTGCTCGATATGAGGCCAGATTCGATTGCAACGCAGCACTTTGCTGGCCAAACAAAAACACACGCATACACACACACACACACACACACACACAGAGACAAAGTCACACCAACACACACACCGTAACACTTATCTGGCAACTCGTGCGAATTTCGTATAATTTTTGTAGGAATAATAAAAAAACGGAAGAATAAATGAAATATAAGAAAACCAAAATACGAATGAAAAGCAAATGGAATAAATAAGAATATTTGAAGAAGATACATCTTTGAAAGTTAACATTTTGGAAATGCCATAATTTATTGATATTAGGAAAAATAGCATTGATTTTCTGAAACCAGTTAAATATTATTAAAAACAATTTGTTGTATAATATGCGAATGCATTTCTATAGTAACGATCGAAATTTAGATTTTTCTAGTATAAAATAACCCTTCGTGCTGCTTTCGTCACTAGCGCGGACTGCCGTCCGCAGTGATTTAAAAATTTAGCAGCTTTTTAAATTCTTTAGTTCGAATTTTTATGTAATTTTTCTTATTTTTATTTTTATTTCCATAAATGAAGTTATTAATTAAATACAGAACAAGAGACTGCTATTATAGTCTGATATTTAAAATCTATGTTCTTTTAAAAAGTTTTCTGTTTTTTTAAATTCTTTATTCTTTTTCTAGATATTCTTGGTATTATTTGTCAAAAAATTGCGATGGGGAATGCACTTATCTAGTCATCTCTAAGCAATAAGTGAGCTCAGCATTCGTTGCATAGTTTGAGGCGCGGTGTTGATGCTTGCACTTCCGGTCGCCGCTTCCGGTTTGGCACTTTGGGGCATTCGTAATGCCATTTGATGACGAAATCGTGTACAATTGTTGTCTGCACTCACAAAAGTCGACAGTCGACAGTTGTCTTATCAGTCGAGTTATCTCTCTCTCTCTCTCTCTCGTTCTCTCTTTTTATCTTGCTCTCTTTCTAGCCCAAAACAAACATGTTGAATTGTTGCCTGCCACAGTCACTGTCACAGCAATTCACCACACGAACTCTGCGCAGTTGCGTGTTGCACACACACACACACACACAGTCTCTCTCACTCTCTCTCTCTTACACACACACACACACTTATGACGAGGGATTCAACAATAGCGTCATCGTAAAGCATTTGCCGCATTTTGTTGTTTGCAGTGGCGGCGTTTTTTCTACACTTTGTGGTCGCGAGACATACGCATACACACACACATACACACACACACACACACACTCACACACACACACACACACACAGAGCAAAGGTATTTGAAGCACCCACGCGACAGAACGTGTAAAATAAGGTTAAAATTTGAAATCAATAAAAATTATTCCAACCATCTAAAATTAGAACAAGACTAAGACAAGGCAAAAAAAAATGCCGTCAAGAAACTGAAACTGTAACTTATACCAATACTAAAACCAAAGCAATGCCAAACAGTTGTACAGGGGGTGGGGAGGGGAAGAGGGAGCAGTGGCGGAGGGAGAAAGAGTCCACACCAAAGTCATAAGAATAATAAAAACAAACACGCAAAGCGCTTCGATTCAATATGAAAAATACTTGGAGGCATTGACAGTGGCTGCAGTATGTATACTCGCATGACAAATCATGCGAGCAGCAGACTAAGAGAACAGGGAAACAGGAAGGTAACCTACACTGATAAAAAATAACTCAAATGCAATATATCTAAATTTGCTAAGTTTTTTAAGTCTTTTAATTGACTAAAAACATACTTAAATGTCAATTTTAATAAGAATATAGCTAAAATAAAGTAAGAAATATTTAAAAAATTATACAGAAATATATTAAATTTTGAATTGAATTTCTCTTTGTTGTTTTTGAAAGTTAAATCATATATAAATGTATTTTTTAAATTCGCATTTAATTTAATTTTTTAAATTACATTTATTTTTTATTTATCGTATTGTTATATCGTATTTTTTATGTTTTTAATAAAATATAATTTCGCATTAGTATCAATTGGTCCATATTAAAATAGAGTTTGAAGTGTTCAAGTAAAAATATAATAAGTTGTAATTTTTATTGCTTGTTTTCTCTCAGTGTAGCTTTATTTGCTGGCACTTATTTGAGCTGCTTTCGTGCGCGTTTTTCTATTGAGCCGCGTCTAATTATAAACTATCAACTGCCAGGCAGCCCAATGATGATGATATGCCAAAAAACAAATGGAAAACGAAAATGAAAAGGAAATGGAAAATGGATATGGAAATGCCAAACAATTAAATGTGAAAGACAACTGAGATAATCGACTTGTCTGTCACAGTAAATCGAATCTAAGTTTCAACTCGTTACAAGGGGCGTATGTGTAATATTCGTTAGCTAATATCTAATAACTAAAACTACTTAGGTATAACTATTTATTTATTTATATATTTATAATTTTAATGCTAAGACACAAAAATTTGTTAAATCTGCTTACTAAACTAAAACAAAGTTAAAATTTAAATTAATAATTGTTTGACTTAGAAAGTAAATGCACAATACACAGACACATACATACATACAATAAAATAAAAGGGACTGAGTATCTTATACCCAATTTCCACTACAAAGTCGTATGTATATTATTCAAAGTTTTTATACCTTTGGTTCTTTATTCAAAATTACAATTTGATAAAAAATGTAGGAATCAAAAAAATATTTAAAGTTTAAATCAAATTATAAACGAAAAGTTGAATATAGAATTGAAATATTTTTACTATCTATTTTACTTTTATTTTTAAATACATTTTTTTTCCAATATCTCAATACTCTTTCTTATATTAACATCTAAATGAATTAAGAAAAAAAACCATTGAAAAATTTTATTTTAATATATTTATTTTCCCTTTTACTTTTTATTTTAAATACATTTAATTAAAATTTCCAAACAAATATAAAAACGTTCAAAATATACAAAGTCTTCGTAGTGGAAAGTGGACATTGTTTGGAAGTTTTTCAAGCACGATTAGTTTGAATAGTTTTGAATAATTTGAATGCTTTTGTAGGTCGCTTTAACGAATAATCAAAGACATACGCAGAAATCAATACGCATAAATGTTACAAATACAATCTGTAATCTGTAATCCGTGTGTGTGTGTGTGTGTGTGTGTGTGTGTGTGTGTGTGTGTGTGTGTGTGTGCGTGTCTTGTTAGCTGACAATTCTCTGATGGATAAATCTTAGAAATGCTCACCCGCTTTGCTTAAACGATGAATTTTGAATGGTTTTCCTTGTGGCGTCGCTGGGTATGAAATTTATTTTATTTTATTTTATTTATTTATTTCTATTAATGCTCCAACTCTCCAGTTTTAGCTACTCTTTGCTGATCCAGTTCCAGTTGCTTTAGCTCCAGTTCCAACTGCAGTTCCTAGCTCCACTTTTCTCTCTCCTTCTTTTTTGCTTACTTTCTGTTCCAGCAATTTTCTGAGTGCTTCTTCTTCGACTCACAGACACGGACACAAACACAGACACAGACACAATCACAAACGGCGACTACATTGCTTTGCAAGTATATGTGTGTGTGTGTGTGTGTTGGGGGAGTGGTCGGGGGAGGCGTGTGAAAATTGTTGCCGCTGCTATTTGTTGTTGTTGATGTTGTTGTTGTTGTTGTTGTTGTTGTTGTTGTTGTTGTTGTTGTTGTTGTTGTCAGGCGGCGCAATGTGCATTTCCGTTTCCGCTTTTCGCTGTTTTTTTGCTGCAACACTTTTTATTTAGTTGATTTTCCTTTTCATGCTTTCATTTCTTTTTTCTATAATAAGTTTCACTTGTTGTTTACTAATTGCATTTTTTTAATAGCCGCTTGTTAATTTAATGCACTTTTTATGTATGTACATGGCTGTGTGTGGGTGTGTGTGTGTGTAGAGAGAGGGGGAGAGGAAATTAATACATGATAATAATAACGAAAATACGCGTAAACAACATACATTCAACATATTCACTTTATTCACTTTTTTCATTTCATTTTATAACTTTTTATTATTTACATTATTAAATATTTATTACAATAATATATTATAATTGGAATAAATATATAATTTTATTACATTTTAATTTTAATTTAATAAATATAATATTTTATTTAAGATTTTATTTTCATTGTTCAAATTAAAGTGATCTTAACTGACTTTTCAGTTTTAAGTTTATAGTTTCATATATTTAATATATTTATTTGCTGGTCTTGTTAAGTTACAAAATTATTTATTGATTTTTTTAGCTTTTTGGAGTTTTATTTATAATTTTCTTAGAACATTCAATTTAAAATTTGATATTATTTATTTATATACTTTGTTTGTCATTTTTGTAAATGTTGTAAAGTTACGATATTGGTTTCATAATTGAATTGAAATTAATCCTTGATAAAACATTAATTTGGATCAACTGTTGAACTCTTCATCCTCTCAAGTTAATTAAACCACATTCTATTTTATTTTAATTTATTTTTTTTATTATTTATTTCTTTTATGTGTTGTTGAGCTTGTTGTGTTTCGAGTGCTTCGTGTTCAACGAGTGATTTATAAGAGGCAAAGTTGCTTGACGCCTGCGAGATGAAAGAGAGGCAGGAAGAGAGAGAGAGAGGGAGAGGGAGAGGGAGATGGAGTCAGAGTGGGGAGTTTGATGAGAAGCCACTGACACACATTTTGTTGAGGCACGAAGCAGCGCCCACACAATGTGGCACTCACAGACAGAGACAGAGACGGAGAGAGAGAGAGAAAGAGAGGGCTTAAGAAAAGGAGCGAAAGAGAGAGGAAGCGAGAGACGCGAACGCGAACGCGTGAAGTCAGCGAGTGCGAAGTTGAACGGAGTGTGAGCTACGTAACGTATTACGAAGTACGAAGTGACACGAAACGAAGCAACGCAACGTAACGTAACGTAACATAACGTAACGTAACGACGAAGCGACCACTAACGAAGCTAACGACATAAGTTCTCCCCCTCACTCACCCGCTCTCTCTCCTCCTCTCCTTCTCTTTTAGTCTCTCCATCTACTCCGCCCTAAACAACATTATGTTACTTTCCCCCCTCTAACCCATCAGCTACAGTCATGGAAAAAATAATAGAAACGAGAGTCATTTTGACAATTCAATTCATGAATATAGAATACCGTTGTTTTGTTACATTTTGAAACATTATTAAATAAAAATAAAGATTTTTCGTACTAATTTTAGAAGTACAAAAAACATATAATCGTTTCTATTATGTTTTCCAGCGCCGTTTGTCTGTCTGTGTGTGTGTATTTTTGCTGTTATACAGCTTATAGCTTTTCAAACTTAATGTATGCATGTGTATGTGTGTGTGTGTGTGTGTGTGTGTATGCGTGTGTGTATCTCACACGCTTTATATGTAGGTTGAAGCAATTTATAATAATTTTTTTTCATCAATCGATATGCAGTCAAGTTAAGTGAGGCAAATACATCAACTCCCTCTCCTTCTCCCTCTCCCTCTAACCCCTACACTCCACCCTCTTCACTTCTCTTTTTCTCGCTGATATACATATGTATATTTGTGAGCTAAGCACATTCATTTGAGCTCATGAGTAGTATTCATTATTCATTATTTGTTTCATTTTGCTGTCAAAGTTATTTTTGCTTAAATTTCGTTTTATTTTCGCTTTTGTTGAACATTTTGCAGGAAATCACTTTTCTGTATCTGGGGAGCAGTCGCGGCCTAAAGCACAATTGCTGCTACACACGCACACACACACACACACACACACACACCACAACATATATACACACACAGAGATTATTTTTCCTTTCGGCCAACTTTTCATTTAGTTAAACTTTTTTCGATTTGCACTTTTTTCTTATTATTTTGCTGTTGATTATTTAGCATATTTTACACACAATTTTATTAAAACTTTTACGCACAGACACAGACACACACACACATACACTGGCTTTTTGCTCGTCTTGCCAAGCAATTAAGTTGGCCCTTTTTTTTAGCTGCTGCTGTTTTACTAACTGAAGCAGCAGCAGCAGCAGCAGCAGTTAAAAGATACTTTTCACAGATACAGATACAGATACACATATACTCAGTGTGCGTATGCGTATATGTATATGTATTTTTCATGTGTATGTTTGTGTGTGAGTGTGTGTGTGTGTGTGTGTGTGTGTGTGTATAATCTAACCCAAAAAATTGTAGTTGTGCGGCAGCTTTTTATTTTTGGGGGACACGTTTAGCGGCAACGCCGTTGTCCGTTGTCTAACTACCCTCAGAGAACTGAGCGAGGTTCGTCGCTGCCACTTGCTGTTATAGTCTGCAGTCGGCCAGAGTCCGCTATAGCCGCCATATCTCGCCATAGACAATATCGTAGTCGTAGTCTTCGTGGTGAATTTCTCTCTCTCTCTCTCTCTTCCCCTAAAAATGCTCCCCATTTCAAATAGTTGAGAGCGCATTGCAATCAATGAATTTTCATCGCGCTCGCGCAGTTTTTCCTTTTTCTCTCACTCTCTTTCACTCTCTTTCTACCCTTCACACTCTCTGTCTCCTTCTCTCACTCCGTTTCATTTCTATTGTGCGGCTTAATGAAAATTCCAATACCAAAATATATGAAATGTGCTTGAAAATTCCTTTACAACTGCCGCCTCACTTGACGTTACTGCTTTGCTTACGTTACGTTCTTAACTTACGTTGTGCGCCTTTTAGTTCTACGTTTTGATCTGGCAACGCTGCGAGTGTCATTTAATTTCCCGCCCTAATGCAACAGTTTTTTTTAGTTGGCGCAGGCAAGCAGTAAGTATAAATGGCAGTGAAATTAATAAACAAATCAAAGCAAAAAAAAAAAATAATAAATGAGAAGAATAATAAAAAAAACTATTAACTAATCATTTATTTAAATATCTGTTTTCTGTATCTCTCTTTTCTTAAGGGGCATTTACACTAGTTGACAAGCTGATCAATTTCATCTCAGTAGGCTGAAAATTTTGATGGCAACTTAATCAACTCTAGTGTAAACGGTGGTCAACTCTAAGCAAAAGTGTGTTGACTTGGTAAAAAGCACAGCCTACTGAGATGAAATTGACAAGCTTGTCAACTAGTGTAAAGGCACCATTAGTCATGCGGTGTGTCAATTTTACCATTGTTTGACACCTTAATAAATTCTGCATCAAAATTTATAAAAATTTTACATATTTTCCAAAATTTCCCACTGTTTCCATACTCACATTTTTCAGGGACCGTAATCATTATGAGTTTTATTATAAAAATTACATAGTAATGATTATTTAAAGAATTTTAAGGATTTTCTTCAATGATAATGATTAAATTTGTGATTTTTATCTTTTCGTTCAAAATAAAACTCACTTTTAAAATATATAATTTTAAAGATTGGTTTTTGCGCTTTATGGGTCCCCTGGGTTTCTTTTAAAGGGATATGCAAAATACTTTGTGAAAATCCTACACAAAAGCCATGAATTTAAAGTGAGTTTTATTTTGAGCGAAAAAAATAAAAATCATAAATAATGATTACTTGTGAGTTTTATTTTTTCGCTCAAATTTAATCATTATCATTATTTATTTGTATATATATTCTAGTCACTGATTTTTTGATGTGAAAAACTTCAATAATCATTATCTTAGGTCTCTGACATTCTTACATTTATTCAAAAACTTTGAGCCCTTGCGGAATTTCAATTTTATCATTGTTTGGCCTCTTAATTAATTTTGCATCAAATTTTTTTATTTATTTTAAAAATGTTATTTGATTCCCAAATTTTAACTTCTTTTCATACCTACCAACTTTGATAACTAAAACAAAACTTAACTGATTTTGTCAATTTTATTATTTAATTTTAATATTTGTTTCAATCAAACGATTCGATCAACGTTTCTGTGGCTATTTATTCGAGCATGTGTGTGTGTGTGTGTGTGTGTGTGTAATACATATTATATAATACTAAGATATGTGCACTATGAGCTATGTTAACTAAGTAATACTAGCAACTTTCGCATTTGTTACTACAACTACAACTACAACTACAACTACATCTATTTACAGGTGAACTCCTCGTAGCTCTCGTCGCACACGTCGCACTCGACGTTGCAACACCATTGGAATTGGCAGCGACACTGCGACTTGCGGTGTATGTGCTGGGTATTGTGGCCACGCCCACAGCAGAGGAGATCACAGCTCTGGGGGCCGTGGCCAGTGCGATTGCAGAGTCGTCCCGCAGTTCCCAGTGTTCCCGTTTGGATGCTGCGCTCACAATAGTTGGGCGATGCCTCCAAATAGACGAGTTCCATGCGTTTGGGCCAAGCCCAAGTTGGCTTCTGACCTGCGGCAATGGCATGCTTCTTTCTGCAATGAAAGCGCCATGAATTCGATGCAGCTCCAAAGAGAGTGAGATAGAAAGAGATAGTCTCACCTGCTTAATGCTAATCTCAGTCCACGTTTGCCTCTGACGGCCTGAACAGTTTTGGCTTTGTGATATTTCTGCATCAACTTGTCACCGACCAGGCTAAAAGGCGGCAAGCTTTTCCAGCACGTCTTCATCACACAGGACCCACTGACGCCATGGCACTTGCAGTCCGTGCGCAACAGCTTCTTCACAATCTGTGAAAGGGAATTTAATTGGTGTCTTTTATTTATTAAAATATTGAAAATCTTAAAAAAAAAATAATTAATCAAAGTAAGGAAAAGAAAGGTCTTTTAAGTTAACCAATTTAAATGAATTTATATTTTAAAATATTATTTCGCAAATCACATACAAAAAATTAAAAGAACTACAAAACAAAAGTAAGAGATATTCGATTGCCTTTCTAGTTGTTCATTTATTTATTTAAAATTAAATCAATTGGTATTTTCAATTTGTATTATATTAATCACATATTTAACTATTTTTAGCAATTTTTAAGTAAATGTCAGTGAAGACATATTTTTATATAAAAATAAAAATGTAATAATAGTTTTATACGTTTTTAATTTTAGAAATGGTTAAGAAGAAAGTGAAACAACTGAAATATAACGCATACGCACCCTGCGCCCCACACGATTGTTGTGCAGATTCATGAGCGATCGTGAGTCGCGCTCCAGCTCGCGGGCATCCAGGAACTTGCTGGTGTGTCGAACGCCAAAGTCCACGTCCGCGGAGCAGCCGCCCCACTTCCAGGGCTCCGGTGGCGCCGTCTTGTGCCGCAGGTCGCAGCCGCACTTGGAGATGTTGCCCCTGGCACAGGCGGCAGTCACCCCGAAAGCCGCCCCGGCACTCGCAATGGCATACGTGTAGGCCGCCTCCCTGGAAGCTGTCAAAGAGAGAAGAGATTACTCATGAAAACACTTCAAACTTCTTCATTTACTAACTGTCACTCACCGATGGGTATGATGTGGACATTCTTGTGCCACACCTCGGAGCAGTTCCAGCGATGGCCGCGAAACTGTTGCTGGCACTCGCGGGCTCCCAGCTGTTGACCCTCTCCGAGGGCGATCAGCACGTCCGGCATCTCGCTGCAGAACTGGCGCTGTGCCGGCGTCAGACCGGGAATGCGGCCGCAGAGCATCGCGGACGTAAAGCTGGACACTAATCTGACGAGAAAGTAGCACATAAATACTCGTATTAATGACACCCTGTATAATTCAGATAGTTGTTGATATATTACAATTTATAAGAATAGGATTGGTCGATAGGAAATTGATGAAAGCTGACATTTTTTAAATAAAAAAGACACCTTGTATAACTGCTAGATAATGTAATACAGCGTCGGATTGGTTAATATAAAATTTAAAAATATAAATATGGAATGGTTGATGGGAAATTTATGTGAGTTGACTTTAAAAAAAAAGGGCACCCTGTATAAATGAGATAAATGCTAAGTATTAGAATATAGAGTAATGTCGGTTTTTATAGTTGCTTGCCAAAATATTGAATATAGAGTAGTAATATTATGATATGGTTAATGCGAAATTGAAGTGAGTTGGCAATTTTATAAAAAGGGACACCCTGTATCATAGAGATGAAGCTATAATAAAAATTTAACAATAGGCTTGGTTGATAGGCTCAACTGCGATGAGTTTTTTATGTGAGATTGACAACTTTAACTAAAAAGTGCACCCTGTATAATAGAAATAGTGTAAAGCACAACCAATCAGGAGTGAATGACCTAATCGACTGCTTTATATTGAGTCTGATTGGTCGATAGGTTCGTTCAATTGCCATAAAAAGGGTTTCCCATGCGAGTTGACATTTTTATTTAATTTTCACCTCTCACTTTACAGCAATGTCTCGACACGAACTGTAGACCACCAGCAATATATGGACAACAACTGCAGCAACAACAACTGCAGTTAAGCCAACAATAAAAAAAAGAAAAACAATAAATAAATAAAATATGGCTAGAAATATGCACAAACAAATGTGGATCGATCGATGGCTGAAAAGTCGTGCTCAATAAACGCCGCCGGCGATCAATTCATTTCCATTTCGTTTGCCGCCGTTGCCATTGCCATGGAAAAGCTAACAGCT
The DNA here is from genome assembly GCA_037043435.1 of Drosophila suboccidentalis. NCBI lineage: Eukaryota > Metazoa > Arthropoda > Insecta > Diptera > Drosophilidae > Drosophila > Drosophila suboccidentalis. Next base: position 15,626 of record JBAMBK010000623.1, on the reverse strand, counting down.
AACAGCCAACTAAGTTAGCCAACTGGCCGGCCAGCCAGCCAATGAATGCCCCATGAATGGCCAATAGAAAACTGAATGTGTCGTGTGCAGTTTTTGCCGCATTCAAGCCAAAAGATAAATGCGTTCAACTCGCGACTTGCGACTGTTATTGTTGGCCCAGTAGCCAAAAGACTAAAATAGGCTAATGAGTTTGTGACAACGCTGACTGTCCGCATAAATACGTAGATCTCAGAAATGATAAGAGTTTAAGTAACTTAATTTTTGGCAATCATTCTATAGTCTAAGGGTATAAAATTGAATATGTTTTTATTTGCGTACAATTGTTGATAATTACAATTTGATCGGTTAATAAACAGAGAAGATAATTCAAATATTGCAAACTTAATACAACTCTTTTCTATATATTTTATATTTTTACTTATTTTTGTTTCATTTTTAATAAAATTTTCTTTTAATTTTTGTTGTCTCTTTTATTTTATTTAATTTGTACATTTTAAATTTACTTATTTCTCTTTTATTTGAAATTGTTTTTAATATTTGCGCATTATATTGAACTGCTGCAAGGTTACACATACTGGGCATCCAGCAATCGAGCCGCTCTACTGTCGTTTTTTTTACCTGTTGTTATCGTTGTTGTGCTTGTTATTGTAGTTGTTGCTGTTACTGTCCGTAGAGGGGGCAGGTGGGTGGGGAGGGGGGCGTGTATCGGGGGCGTAGACAGTTTTACTGTCAGTTTTAGTCAAAATAATGCCGCCAGCTGTATTATTAGCCATAATTACATGCATCTCCGGCCGTCTAATCACGGAGAAGCTTATGGAATGTCTAATCAAGGCTCTTAAATTTTACACCATACCCCTTTCGGGTCTGAAATGCCACGACTTCAGTCTACAGTCTACAATCTAGAGTTGAGTTAAGAGTTAAGAGCTAAGAGTTGGCTGGCTTAGAGCTCACTTAAAGTGGATTAATGAAGTGCTTTCATAATGACTTGTAAATTGCCATGCGAAAAATAAAAAAAAGAGTTGCAGGCCTTAAAAAAATCATTTTGATCATAAAACAACATGATACAACTCAATTTGAACATCTTTTCATGTGGCACAAGCTGTGATTAATCGCAAAATCGTAGGAAGAGTGAAGAGTGATTGTGAATGGTGAATGGTGAATGGAACTGGAAGCCACTTCCCACTCACTCAATTCGTAGAACATTCCATTGGCTGCATAACGAGCCCAATTGTCTACCTGTCGATTGGACGATTGGCCAGCAAAAACCAATCAAACAGCTGCAAATTCCAAAATAAAAAATAAATAAAATGCCAGCTCACATTAGAGTCCCAAGTTGGACACGGCATCCAAGTTGTGCCACATCCTCGGGCCAAACAATTCCAAATTCCAACTGGTTGCAAGTCCAACTTGCACAATTGGCAACTGCTTTCGCCCATGTTTCGTTTCGTGAGTCTCGTTTACAACAACGCACTTTTAATTGGCCCAATTAAATCAATTTACAAAAATTACACTGCTTACAACACTAAAAAGGCGCACAAACCAAATGCCACAAGGAGCAACATGATCGCAAACTCATGTCCTACGGCATTGCCGCAAATTAACCCTTCAATTTCAGCTTCAGCTTCAGCTTCAACTTCAACTTCAACTGGGCAACTGCAAAAGACCATCGACAATCGATGCGTTGATCGTTTTTATACTCTTACTCTTTGGCAGAGGGTGTTTCAATTTTGTTATGGAAGACGGCAGTATAATATTTTGCTTATTTGAGCCCAAAATCGTGATACTTAAAATGTGAAAATTGCAGCCTCCTAGTTCTTACCGTTTAGCCCTTCATTCAGCTAGGACCACGGACCGTAACGATTATAGTTTTTAAAATATAAATAATTAAATAAAAGTTATTTGTTGATTTTTATCAAAAAAATTAAAAGAAAAATATAAATTTTCGATCTAAATAAAAAAATTATCAAATAATTAAAAAATTTAAATTTTTATTTAAAAATTAAAACTTAACTCTTATTTTCAATTTTTATTTTAGCAATTGAAAATAAAAGTGTTTTTTCAATTTTTATTATAGAAATTGAAAAGTAATTTTCATAATAAAATTAGAGAAATAATATTTATTCTATAATTTTTTAATAAAAATTGAAAATAAAAGTTTATCCAGTTTCTCATAACTCTTATTTGCGGTCCCTGGCTAGGACAATAGATTTTATATTCAAATATAGATATCAGCACGCACTGATTTGATCAAATTTTAAAATATTTGTTGAGATATTTTGTAAAATTTATTTAATTACATTAAATTCATTCATCTCAACAAAATTGCTAAATAATGTATTAAATTATATTGAATACATCCTTAACAAATGTGGGAAAACAGAAATGATTAATCGAAATTCGAAATGTGAACAAAATTAAATAAAAACAGTTTTTTATAAAAGCTAGCTTTGTTTTTTTTTGTAATATTATTTTTTAAATACACAGTACGGAAGGGTAACAAATCTTTGCCCTGCCGTTGATTTTTTTTCTTTCTCTTAAGTTGTTGTTGTTGTTGTTGTTGTTGCTCATGAGTTGTTGTACATGTTGTTAACATGCAGTTGGAGCAACAGCAACATCGAAATTGGTAGCAAACTAATAATTAGGCTCGTTTAACAGACACGACCTGAGATCGGGGCCAGGTTGAGGATGAGGATGCGGATGCGGATGCGTATACGGATTCGGTCAACTGCAACTGGCAACAACAACAATTGCGGTTGTGGCTTAAATGGAAGTGATGTAAAGTGGTTTCAATGCTTCAGTGGTTGCACCAACCTTCAACTTCAACTCTCGGCTAAATTCTGTTGATCGATCTGTCAGCGCATCCGCATCCGACTGACATTCAGTCAATCAGTCAGTCAGTCAATAGCTCTTCGTGCGTTCGCACAGCGTGACCGTCATGCCCACCTCTCAATACCAACAACAACAGCAACAACAGCAGCAGCAGCAATCAGGGGCAGCAATCTCTTTTCATCGTAGACCTTTTGTTTTTTAGCTTTTAGCCGTTGCTTCGGTTTAGTTTTTTGTTCCACATACTTTTCGTGCTTTATTTAATTTGTCTCTGGCACTTGAAGCGCGTTGCCTGTTGCCTGTTGACTGTTGAATGTTGAACGCTGCCTGTTGCCTGTTGCATGTCAACGCCGACAATTTCATCACCATCAAGAACTGAGAACAGCAACAACAACAACAACAACAGCTCATCGTCATTCCATCCCAGTCCATTATTTGATGCTATCCCTACTTCACTTCATACTTCATACGCAGCGTCAACAGTCCAACTCCAACTCCAAGTCCAAGTCACGTGTACTTGATTTGTGCTTTGTTTTCAGCCCCTGTTCGTCCTACTTCCCTTTGCTTCCTCCTGTTCTCAGCTCTTTTATCTTTGGCTCTATATCAAAAAAGAAAAGAAAAGCAGAAATCCCAAGGAATGGGAACGAGGCTCGCCTTCATTTCGTGACCCTTTTTCTGTTTAGCCGATTCAGAGTTTAGATTCTTGGGCCCTCGTTGAATCGTGCGATGCGTGAGAGAGCAAGGACCTGTCGTGAACTTGATACCGCAGATTGTCGACCAGGGTTGCCAACGTGCAAATTAATTGTTGTGTAGTCACATTTATGTAAAGACTTCTCGCAATGCCAGCTTAAGGCGAGATGTATGAGGAAGCAAGGATCACATTTTTACGAGCAGGGTTGCCAACGTGCATTTTCATTGTTAAATTTAAAGAAATACTTTTGCAATTTCAATTAAAATTGAGATGTATGAGAAGGAAATGAATCTAATGTAACACATTCCTGACCAGGGTTGCCAACGAGCATGAACATTATAAAAAATAACATATAAAAATCAACTCAAAGTGACACGTATTAAAAAGAAAAGATTTTAACTTAATTTATAAACACATCTATGTAAAGTTTTAAAGACCTAATTGAAGATTTCTCGCAGTGCATGCTTTTATTCTGCAATAAATCACTTGAACGATGCTGCGAGTATGATGTCAATTCTTGTGTTAGCCAAATAACAAATAACTGGTTTTTACTACCCTAAAAAATACTAAATTACGACTATAGCCAAAAAGCGAAACTAATTAAAAATACTGCAAAATAAATAAAGATAAATAAATAAATGATGCTTAAATTGTTGGAAAACAATAAAAGTTATTTTTGAAACGTCGTCAGGCCAGTTGCAGTTTCCAGACGAGTTTTTCCCAAACGCTTTTCGCATTTTCCAGTAGCTTGCGAGATCAAAATTGAAATGTGGATCTTCCGCCTCGACAAATCGACGCTAAATATCGACAAATAATTATTATGATATTTTTTTTCAGCATTAACAAATTGAAACTTGTTTTGACTGACAATTTTAATGGTTCGGTGGTCAGTTGAAATAAATTGAGCTGAACATCGATTGGGCATTGGCTAATCATTGGCAATTGACGTGCAAATCAAAAAAGCGGCCAAGTCAGCTTGGAGGAGACTCGGAGGAATCATTAAATATGGATTAGGCCAGTCGCATAATTTAGCCGCATTTTGCAGGCTGGCTCCAATTAGCAGCACGCGGAGGCAACTCACAAATCGCAACTGAAACTGGAGCTGAAGTTGGAGCTGGAGTTGAAACTGAGGCAGAGACGAAGTTTCTGCAGTTTAACCACTTATACATCTCGACAGCAGCATAAACATAAATGCACAGCGAGTCAATAACAACCCAAAAACAGCAGCAGCAACAACAACAACACAAACAACAACAACCAGCAACAGTCGCTTAATGCGCACTTTGGAGCCTCATAAAAATATGACTTTAATATTTTCACGCGCAGGCGTTGCAGCCAGACTCAGACTCAGACTCAAACTCAGACTCAAAAAAACTGGAGTCCAAACACACAACGCACAACGCAACCAGACTCTAGTCTATGGTCCAGTCGGAGCCCAAAAGGGCAGCAATCAGTGCACTGCAAGAAATAACTAAGCAACTAGTGAAATTCCTTAAATAAATGTATTTGAAATTGAAGTAAACTAATATAAATATTCACAAAAAAAGAGTATGCACTAGTACTGCCAATATCTGTAGGTTTTTCTGTACCAACAGAGTAAATGATGCCAATATCTGAAGGAATTTCTGTACTCTATGCAGCATTTATTAGAACTATCAGCAGTCAATGCACTGAGAGAAAATACTGGACAGCTAATAAAATGAACTAAACTAATTATAATAAATATGCGGAGAGCGAAATTATGCTGTAATGCCAATATCTGTAGGAATTTCTGTAGTATTTAAAAACTGTCAAAAAATGCCTTTTGATTGGTGAAATACTAAAAATTCTATCAAATAATAGTTGGCAAAAATATACTCTCAATTAACTAAATATCTTAACAATTACTTTCAAAGAAACTTTTGACTATTTCTTCGTTCAGTTGTCAGAACTAAGTCCAAATTAACATTTTCTGATAAATGAATAATTCACAGTTTAAGTTATTTTCCATAAAAATGTGTATAATATTTAACTATAATTTAGTACTTAAAACTCTCTTCTTTTTTTAATGTTTGTTACTTTACATAAACCATTCAACAAACACTCATATAAATAGTTAATAAAATTCTAATCAATTTCTTTTATTTATTGTGACTTTTTTAACAAGTTGCTGAGTATTTTTGGGCAGTGTATAGGCAAGTCTAGGCTTAGACTTAGACCCACCGCTGTGTCAATTGGCCCGGAACGCAGTCGGCACTCGGTTAATCGGCGTTCGACTTGGACTTTTGTCTCCTTTTTGGTAGCAGTTGCTGCTGTTGGCCAACTTCACCAACTTCAGACTCCAGATCGGACTGTAAAGCTATGAGTGCAGTGTGCGATCTGGCCAAGATGCTGTGGTAATTACACGGCTTGCTGACATGTTCATGGCGCTCTGCCTGCTGGCCAGCAAATTTACGAGTGTGCAGTCAAAATAAAAGCGCCAATTGGAGGCGGAAGCCACAAAGCCACATTAATTCGAACGAGCCAAAGGAGCCAAAAAAACAATGCGCCTTTTGGCCAGGGCTAAGTTGGAAAGTTAGTTCCATGTAAAGTGGGCGAATACCAAATACCAAAAAAAAGACTAAAGACTGAAAACTGAAAACTGAAAACCCATAAAGGCATGTTCAACATGCCATCAATAAAAACACAAATATTTTTGTCTGTGCGAGTGTCCGAATGCGAGTTGGAGTTGGAGTTTGAGCCAGAGTCCAGGGCCTTGGTAATGGCAATGGTAAGAAAAATGTCGCTGCCACAACACAGACAAACGTGGCCAGGCAACAGCAACAGCAACAATTGTGGCCCATTGTGGCCAACAATCCTGGCAACAAAAACGACGACGTAATTGACCAGAGAAAGATGTATGGTTAAAGCCAAGACCAAGACTGAGACGGCCAAGACTCTCAAGCTGGTCCTAGGCGTTGTAACAGGTAAAAGCCAAAACGGATCGTTCGTCATGCACAATTGGCCAAGAAAACTGGCCAGCTGGCCAAAACGGACTAACAGATCAACAGCAGATAGTTTTGTTTGTGCTCGAGTCGATCACTCATCCAAAGTACAAAACGATACGCCGAACCACCGGCAAGCAACCAAACAGTCCAAACAGTCGAAACCACCGCCAACCACCGCAACCACCGCAGTCACCTCAAACCACCGCAACTGCCAAACCCACCGCAATCACCGTCGACGGCTCCCGCGCAGGTTGCAGCCAAATAACATAGCATTGACTTTGGCTTTAACTCTGACTCTGACAGTGCTGCCACTTTGGATTATTTTGTGCTAGATCTAAAGTATCTTTTAAATAAAAGCAAATATTTAAATATTTTTAATTTAAAGACATTTTTAAATATATAATTTAAATAATATTAGTTTTTATCAGCTTTATAAAAATTTTGAAATACATATATATATATTTACTTTAATTTTATATTTTTACTTTTTAAATATTTAATTTTAATTTATATATTAATAATTTTCATATTTATTTTATCGCAGATGCATGTTTTTAATATTGTAAATATTTTTTAATTGCTTAAATGCCTAACATGTAAATTTCAAAATGGTTACTTTAAAGATAATTTTAAAAATTAAATTCAAAATTAAATATCATAAATTTGATATAATTACTTTAAAAAATATTTTAGATATTCAATTTAAATTTAAATATTATTATATTTTTTTATGTTGTATAAATATGATGTATATTTGTTATTGTTTAAATGCTTAAAATGTTTTTAAATGATTAAAAGTTTTTCAAATATTTTAGAATTAATTGCCGTTGTTTTTTTTTTTTTTATTATTTTTTAAAGTCTGGCTTATTTTAATGGTTCATATTCTGGCAGCACTGACTGTGGCTGTGCGTTGTGCCTGGGAACAGGAACCGCATTTACGACCATTTTTGGCCAAGGCTTGTAACTTGGCTAAGACAGGCACTTGGAGCACTTGGATGTGGACGATCTTGATCGCAATTTGAGCGTTTGTCTGCACGTTCAATTGTTCAATGCATGTTGCGAGTAGTTAGTTGAACATCTCTCTGCTCACTCACTCTCACTCACTCTCTCTCTCTCTCTCGCTCTCTGTCTCTGTGCACTGAGAGAGCACTCAAAAAAATATTAGCACTTCAAAATCTGACTTTAATATTCAATGTTTATTCATGTGAAGATTTTCTAAATTAAGTTTCAATTTTTATTTCTCTGATATAATTTTTAAAATATGAATTACAAAATTAAAGTTATTTCTGGGTGCAATGAAAAATTAATACCTACAAATTTAAAATTCAAATAATATTAAACTCAACAATTTAGCTAGCATTTTATCAATGAAAAAAAGTTGTCATTTTGTGCGTGAATCGGTGAAAATTTCACAACATTTTTTAAGTATTGTGAATTTATGGGAAAAAGGGAGCTGCATATTTTTTAATAATAGCTTGTAATTTTTATAGGTAACTTTTTAATAATATAAAAATGATATATCATTAAAAACTAACATTTATTTTTTAGCAAAAATATAAAATTTATGGATATTCTTTCGACCACATGGTTTTCTGAGTGTATGATTGTGGATCTGATGCGTTGTTTCCTGTTGTGTACTACAAGTCATTTGGTCGCTTTAAAATTGAAGTAACCCCAATTACAAGACAACAACAGCAACAGCAAAAAGAGGCGAGTTTGTGTCTCTGTTTCTGATTCTGTCTCTGTCTCTGTCTCAGTCTCCGTTTCTGTTCTCTGTTCTCTGTTTCTGGGTTAAAACCCTTTTTGGCCAGCTGTGAGGGCCAACCTGTTAACATGGCCAGGCTCGTGGCTCATTGCTTTTGACTGTTGGCTGTTGATGCGCATTGTGTTCAAGTTGTTCAGTTGTTCAGTTGTTGGCCTGGCCAAAAGAAAAGAAGGCGGCTAACAGGCAGGTCCAGCCCACCAGTTCAACTTCTGCTTTTGGCTGCTGCTGCTGCTGCTGCTGCGTATCTTTGAGATACTTGCACCAAGAGGCAATTAGATAGCAGCTGAAACTCACACACACACACACACACACACACACACACACACACACACATACATACATACAAACGTTGATGAGTTTATGGCTAAAATTGATTTCCAGTTGTCGTTGTTATTGTTGTTGTTGTCGTTGTTGCTCCTTTGGCTGGCCAAAGTCTTGTAATGTCATGGCTCTGATTGGCAAACTGTGTTCGCCTTGGCAAATGGCATTCGTTATGAGGCAGCATCGTCAATTCGTCACTCCGTCACCCCGTCAGTTCGTCAGTCAGTCAGTTTTTCTGTCCGTCCGTCAGTCAGTTTGTTTTAGTTGCTGCTGCTGTCATTTAATTGCCCATTTTAATGAGATTTTTCAACGTTTTTCCCCGTCTGTCTGTCTGTCTGTCTGTCGGTCTTGACTTTTTATTGCAACGCCTGTTTTTCCAGCAGAATCCACCAATGTTGCTCGATACACGATCAACGATCGCAACGATCCCGATCGCGATTCAATTGCCGATTGCCGATTGTCGATTGCCGATTGGGCGTTTTTTGTGTTTGGGCGACTGTAGATAACGATTTTTTAACATACATCTTCTTGTTGTATCCCAGATGAAAATTAGCGATTGCAGTGAATTTAACTGTTGTCAGAAAGTGTGACAGAGAGGCGTAGAGGGAGACAGAGAGTGAGAGACTGAGACAGAGGAAACAGTTGTCAACTGTGTTGCAGATGCTGTAAAATGATAAAAACCAGTCAAAATCGATGCTGTATCGATACTACAGATACCCTATAATATTTTCAAAATGTGCAGAAATAGATCAACTATAGAAATATTTAAGAAAAATCTTAATATTAATCTTTGTAATTGAAGAAAACCCACATTATTCTTAAAGGTATAAATAAATGGTGATAAATATGTATATTGCGTATAAAACATTTAAAAACAAAAGGATTATAAAGATAAATAACAACACAAAATTAAAAAATAAATTAAAAATGAAGTTGATAAAAAAATTGATAAATTGTGAAGTAATAAATTAATGTAATTAATAAATAATATAGAGCGATCAAATCTATTTATTCTGAAACCCGAATTATCATTTTGACTAAAGTTGAGAACTACAAAACATTTTTAACTGTAAACTGCTCAGTATTCTTTAACTGAAGACTTGATCTTTGAGTTGTAGAAAAATTATTAGGGAATCAAATTTATGACTTTATACTAAACTATTTTTAAACTGATTATCTGGTTAAAGGAAGGACCTTAAATTTTGTTTGGTCTTTTTATTTTAAATACAGTCGAACTTCCTTAACTCGAAAGAAAAGAAATGGTTCGAGTTATGGAGATATTCGACTTATAGAGTTTATGACTTTAAATTAAACAATTTTTAAACTGATTATCTGGTTAAATATTTACCTTAATCTATTCCTTATAAATTTTAATCCGATTTGACAATGATTTAAATTTGACAAAGTTTTAAAAAAAAAACATTTATTACTACTATACCTTATTTCCATAATCCAGAGTAAATATATTAAGAGTTTGTTATGTATTTTCCACATGTTGCTACGTTGCACAAACACAGACACAGACACACACAGACACAAATACGAGTACTACGAATCGTTATTCGTCGGAGAATCATCATATTCATTTCATTTCATTTCATTTCACACTAAAAGTGTTGATTTCAAACTTTCGAACTTGCCATAGAAATTTTTTGTTGAGCTTTGCACATTTGCAATAATTACAAAAGGCATTTTTTATTTCTCTCTGTTTTCTGTTATTTGCTATTTTTATAGTTTTTCTTTTGTTTCACTGAAATTTCTGTGATTATTTTTTTGATGAATTGGTGCAAATTTGACACCGATATTGAAATAGAAGTCGCAGCTGTATGAACGTAAAGAAATGCCTGTGTTATTGTTAATGAACCGAAAGACGCAGACGACGGCAAATAAGGCCAATAAAGTTAAGACTGAGAACGAGATTGAGACTGGGAATGAGACTGAGATAGAGTTGGAGATGAGAAGTGGAGAGTTGCCAGCTTAGCTTTTTAAATTCAAGTCGAATGTAATTTATAATTTTTTGAAAATTCAATATTGCATATTTAAACTTTTTTATTTTAGTTATCAAACACATAATAAAAATAAACAAATCGCTGGCAGCTATATAAAATAAAATAGGATAATAGACATAACAAAATAAGTCAAATAATAAGAAATCTACATATTTTAAAGTGTTTAAAAAACATTTTTTAATTCAAATAATACCATATGGATGTTTTATAATTTAAGTTGCTGTTAATAAAAACAGAATAATTAAATACACAATAAAAATATTTAAAAAAAAAAAAAAAAAATGGTTGTTTTAAGCATATTTAATTTTGTTGCTCATTTATTTTATTATTATGTATGTATATTAATTTACTTTAAAATTTAAGCTGTGTCGTTGTTAACAATTTATTTTGTCTTCATTTTCTATTTATTTTGCTTAAATGTTTCATATGATAACTTTGGTTTTTTAATAAGTATATTTATTGTTGTTTTTTGTCTATTTTAGCTTATTTAAACTAACGATATTTGGACAACACTGGCCACAAATAAACATGCGCTTCGGTTCGATTCAATTTGATGCGATTCGATTGGATTTATTTATTTGTTCATATGCTAATTAACACCTTCGTCGTCGTTTTTGAAATTAAGTCATCGCCAGATCGTCTGCGTCTGTTGGCTTAGTTGAATGGCCAACTTGGCCAACTACATACAATATTTAGACGGTTGCCTCGCGGCTCTTGGCTCGTTTATCACAAGTCGCCGTTTTCATTCATGCAAATAACTCAACTTAAACTCAAACTCAACTCAACTCAAACTCGAATCTCAGCATCATTCATCAGCTAAAGAGCCGAACACACGCACTGACCAAAGCAGAAGCAGCAGCATCCACACAATGTCCGTTCTTCAGTCTTCCCCCTTCCCCCTCGATCGCCCCTCGTTGCGACTACACGACTTTTTAATTTATGATAAAGCGCCTCCGACTGTCACAACGAAATTGCGGCAATAACCATAAAAGTCGCAGCAGGTGAAAACTACCAAAAATAACAAAAAAAAAAGCTAAATACGTGAATACTGAATAATGTTTGAGTGTTTGAATGTTGTATGTTAATTCACAGCGCGCGATAAAGATGCGTCGTCGTCCCTCTCTGGGCAGAAGGAACCTCGTCGGCAACGGCGGCTTTTTTGTTGTGCTGGCTTGAAAGGCTTCGACTTGTTGCTTTCTTTCTTTCTGCCCGGGTGCCGAGATTAACATAAATGCGGCTCATTAGTGACACAATTAAAGATCGGAGCCGACAATCCCACAAAAGATTCACAGCACGACACGCAGCATTTGGATTTGAATTTGGATTTGTATTTGGATTCGAATTCAGTTTCGTTTTCGGGTTCGGGTTCGTTTCGTATTCGTTTTTGGGACCCGGGTCAACCGTTGGGCGCGAATGTCGTTTAAGAACTGGCAGCGAAATTCAAAAAACTATTCAATCAGCTGAGGCAGCGAACATGTTTGAGCTGCGTTCGAGGAAGCTGCGCTCGCGAGGGTGGCTCGACAAGTTGCTGAGCAACACTAGCTTCGAACTTGCACTGCAATTTACAGCAGCTGAAAGAATATGATCAAAATTATGTATATAATTTAAATAAATATTATTTAAATGCATAATAGTTATACATATACGATTTAAAAGCAGTTGAATAAGTGATGAAACAGCCGGAAAAATTTTTAAACTTTTTAGAACAATTAAGCAAATAATTCTTTTGTTTTTAATTTTGAAATTAGTTTTTTTATTTATTAGTGATTTACTTTTAATTTGATTTTACTTTTAAAAATTGTTTATATTAATAAAATAAATTGTAATTTTAAGATGTTAAAATAAAAATTTTTAGTTTTTATATTAATAAAAAATTTGGAAATTTTAAGATGTTAAAAACTCGCCATAATTTTTAATAGATATATCAAAAAGAAATCAAGTTGCAGCTTTAACATGCACTTCGATTGCCATAACTTTTGAAACTGCCCCCGCAACATGTTGCTCGCTCGCTGGCATTTCGGTTTGGCTTGCAACATGTTGCAAGTGATCGATGATCATCGCTTGCTGATTTGTTGATCCTTGTGAATACATTCGCATGTAAGTCTCTGGCAGACTTAAGTCGTCATTCTCGGGGCCATTAAGTTCCATTATTGTGAATGTGAATGATAAGTAATGATGGAAATGGCTTGGGAAAGCGCTTTTCTCAATTTAACGGCAATCAAATCAATTGTTTTAACCCAAAAGTGGTTAGAAAAGAGTCGTGTTAACGTCTTTGCCAGTGGGTTAATGTCAAGAATTCGTTAGTCGAAGTTTTTTCGAAAATTAATCAAGTGTCTTGCAGGTGATTTGTCAGCACACATTTCACACACACAGCACACACACACGAGAGATACACACAGATTTAAATCATGTTCATCAATGTGTTGTTACAAGTGTTTTTCATGTCACATTTTGTGTTTTGTGTTTTGTTTTTTTGGTTTTGTTTTTTTGTCTCACAAATTTACAACTTGTTTTAAATTTGCAATTGCATCAACATCAACATCAACTGCGATTTCTGCAGTTTGCCGCATAGTATTTTACAAATTGGTTTTTGTTTTACTTTTTCTGCTTTTTTTTAGTTTGTTTTTTAAGCATTTGTTTAAAGTGATTTATTGTCGGTTATTTACTGCCCGCTGGCCAGTTGTGAAATTTGTTTCAACTGGCCAACACAGTTTGGCGCTTCTGCCAACGCCATTTACGGTAGCGGTTTTAGCCAGTCACAAAACAGCTTGACACTTGACTCTGAGCCGGGTTGAGAGAGGGGAAGAGGGAAGGGGGAAGGGGGCACAATTAATGGTCATGGCATCGAGTCGAGTCGAGTCTGAGGATCTGATGTCTCCTTTAGGCCAAGTCTAATGCATTTCTTGGATACTGTTGCCGTGTCTGCCTTAATTGATATGCCGTTTATGCTAATTTAGCGCTTGTGTTGATTGCCATGTTCAAGACCTGGCAACTTAACGTGGCTTAAGTGTTGACTTGACATAATCAACATAATCTTGATCTTAACAAAATGTACAAAATGTTTTTGTTTTTGTTTTTGAGAATTTATGACATTTTAAGCAACATTTGATGCGATGACAGGCGAATTAAATGCAATTACCTTAATATACTCATAGATAATTGCGACAGGCTGACAGACTTGGCTATAATAACTCAACAAATCACAGCAGCAGCAACAACAAGTTAGAAAGCTGCAGTCAACAGTGCTCGACTGTCAGATGCCCAGTACTCAAATAAAAAAATTTAAAAAAAAATACAAAAATAGAATTCAGAGATAAATAAAAAAATTGTTTGAATTGTCATTTATATATTTATTATTATTATTACTTGATTATTTTTTAATTAACTAATATATTTATTTATTTATTCATTTTTTTATTAATTTATTTACTTATTTATTTTTTACTCATTTATTTATTTATTTGAACAAACAGACATTGTCACAAACATATCAGCTCTCTTAACTCTTTGGTTACTAGACTGGCAACAGGTGTTTGTCATGCAATTGAATGCCCTATTGTGTTTTGGCTTAGTTTTCGATTTTGATTTTGATTTTCGATAGAAAACGTGACTCATCAAAGCGATGCGATTTAATTTAATGTGGTACCTGGAAAGATGAGGGAACTTACAATAGCAACAACAACAACAATAACAATAGCTATTAACTGTCGGCAACTGTCGACTAAGCTGTTAGCCAAGTTGTTAGCCAAGTCCCACTCTCGGTCTATCTATCAAATGGCCAATTGTTGTCTTCGCAGTTAACAGTTCGTTATCGTAACACCTGAAACTATCTAGAGCCCAATCCATTCTCTGATCAGATCTGATCTTACGAGTATGTGACCCAGATACTTTATTATGTGCCAAGACTATCAAATTAAAGACACATAATTGTTTTACAGCAGAGGCGTCTTTACGACTGACAATCGATCGATTGTTCATTAAGAACCGCAGGTATCTTAACAACTTAACAACTTTGTTGCTACTTTGTTAGCTAGCTACTAGTTAGTTATGGTTTGTATATAAAATAATAATTGCCATAACTGTGACATTCTAATTTCCAAGTAATTGATACATCTAATATACAAAAAATGAATGAGTTATAAATATTTACCCACTACTAGAATATTATTTATGGGATAAAATAAATACATATATAATAGAAAATTAGTAGTGAAATTTAGAATCTAATATAATTGCTGAATTATTAAGCAGATAAGTTTTTAAAAAATCTAACTTAAGATACTGATCTTATTACTTATTTTAAATGATTAAATTAAATCAAACTACAATCAATTTTTAGATAGCAACTATAAAAACAAACAAACAAATTTAATTTTATGATCTATAAAATATTTAACGATGTTCCAAACATATAAATTTAACGAGCATTGAAACATAGCATAGAAAAACTCGCTCAAAATTTGTGAAAATATTTACTAAGGATATACTTGTTAAAAATTTGTTATATTAAAAGTATAAAATCAGCATGTGGAACTATATAATTAATGTAATAATAGGAGAGCAGGTCAAATGCAAAGTGATAAAACTGCCCGAGACACATAAAAATCAGAAGCGTGAAACAATAATAACTCTGAATTTCCAGCTAATAAAAAACTGTAGTGGAAATACAAGAGCACAATACAAATAACAAATAAATAAATGGGTGGAGTAACATCTCTTTATAAAGTTGTAGTTAAAATACTTTGTTTATTTGTTTGGCATGGTATTAAAGTATTGTTGTTTTTTTGGGAATTCGAATGGAAATGGGAAAGGAAAAGGGAATGGGAAAGGGCAACGCTTGGTTTCACATTTCCCTCTCTGTCGGCTTCCGTTGCGCAACGGGCCAAATGTCAAGCGAGTACCATGGGCACAATGCGATCCCAGGCACAGTGGTCATTTTATTCAATTTGCGCACAAAGAAAATGAAAATGTTTGTTAAATATTTCTTATATTTCTTATTATTGTTAACTCTGGATTTTCTGGTTATTTTGACCTAATTTGACCTAAGT